>JAOTOM010004300.1:0-192500 GCA_034440615.1 Ashinkailepas kermadecensis | reverse complement strand
TTTGTTTCACTTCCCAATCTTCCAAGTGGGAGGGGATAATTTTCCATCATGGTTTCAAATAGAGAGCGTGTCGGATCGCTGCTCACCACGAGGCCAAAGCAGCGTGCCACATGTGTTGTATTGCACGCCTGAAGAGACCAACAGCCACAGAGCGCCGGCCTACTCACGTTACTTGCCCCCGCTGGGAGGCGCTTTGCTCTTGTTGGAGCCGGTGTTGAGTTTGGAGATGCTGATGACGGGTCCGAAGAGGACGCGGGCAGTGACTTGGACGCCGCTGCGATGCAGGTCGCCTGTCGAGCTCGACAGACTGCCCGGCCGGAAGGTGGTGCGCTGGTTCTGCACGCATACCGGCTCTGGCTGGGTTGAACCACCGCCCAGAGCAGACATCTCGTCACCTGCACGTGCCCCAGCGTCGGGCACACGTTCCCAGGAGCAGGCTCGGGCTCAGACCCCCGGGTGGAGGACGTCCGGGCGCAGGTCTGCAGACGGAACGGGTTCCGGCTCAGATGGTCTTCAGACGGAGCAGATCCAGACGCAGGTCCTCATCGAAGAGGTCGAGGCTGGGGGTTCTCAAGCGGCTTTTCGCACGCTGCTCGCCGGTGCCCACGGTCCGGCGAGACCCGAGGAAACGCTGCAGGGGCACGGTAGCGGGATGGGAGGTGGGGGAGGGGCAGCGTGCCGGGAAAGCTCTGTGGATGCTGCGGACTAGCTGGGTCGGTGGGAGCAGGGCGACAAGGCACAGTCGGGAGCCGGCGATGGCGCGTGACGAGACGCTGCGTTTTCACTCTGCGGTGAACTCACGCGCGGGAACCGGGCCGCTCGGCAAAAATTGGCACCTCTTGTCGGCGTCCGCCGCTGTACTCACGCACACACACACACACACACACACACGCACGCACACCTCGCTATGTACAATATGTACAGCGGCCCGGTCGACTGGCGTCCGTTGGGACGGGCGGGCGGCGACTGGCCGTCGCTGACGCCGCAGCCGCCATCGCCCCAAATTTGGGTCAGCGGGTCTCGTCCCAGGCGTGAGCTGTGCACCTGGCCCCGGTCACGGTGGCGAGCCGCCCCCGTCCCAGCAGCCCGCCACCGCTGGCCGGGTAACTCGTGCAGGTCACCGGAGCGAGTGACGACTTCACCGGAACAGATGACGGTGTCACCTCACCGCCACAGTGGTCCTGTCAGACACACCGCGCCGACTCAGTGGTCCCATCGCAGAACACATCGCGCCGGCTCAGTGGTCCCATCGCAGAACACACCGCGCCGGCTCAGTGGTCCCACCGTAAGATACACCGCGCCGACTCAGTGGTCCCATCGCAGAACACACCGCTCAGACTCTGGTCCTGTTACGAGAAGGCACGGCGCCGTCCACCACGGGTGGTAACAGGAAATCGTCCTGAGTAACCTGCAGGTTTTTTTTCTACAGCGGTGCGGTGAGGCCGTTATCTGCGGTGGCGCAGGCCGTCTTGGTGCAGACCTTCAGCGCGGTCAATAAACTGTCGATCGGGGCAATGACCGAGCTGTTCTGGGCCGGGCCAAGCGGCCTGTCATCGACGTCAACTTGTCGGTGAACAGTGACACTGCGTGACGACACTCCTTGGGGAGCGTCGCCATGCAGTGTCGCCGGGTACTCCATGGCGGAGCGGCTCCGTGGAGTGGAGTGGAGTGGAGCATTTCCGGGGAGTGGAGTGGAGCGTTTCCGAGGAGTGGAGTGGAGCGTTTCCGTGGAGTGGAGTGGAGTGGAGTGGAGCGGTTCGGTGGAGTTGAGTGGAGCTGGTCCGTGGAGTGGAGTGGAGCAGTTCCGTGGAGTGGAGTGACGACCGACTAGCTCGGTTTCAAATGCGGCAGGGTATGTCGTCAGCCAGACTCGGCTCCGCCCAGCCGAAATCACTGAGCTCCACAAGTCAGTCTCCAATGACAGCGTGTGTGGAACATAATGCGCGACACAGTGCTGAAGCGCACATACAGAGCACACTGTGTGCAATGGCAACACTGAGCTGTGAGCCCAGTTACCAGGTTCATCAGTCCTAACCATATGACAATGTCGATATGTCGTTAAAATATTTTCAAAGGGTGCTTTTTTCTTCAACTTCCAACGAATTCTTAGGCCCGTGACATAGTCGATTATTTCGATTCAGGATCAGGATTTCGACATCTTCGGCTGACACCCTCCACTTGCAACGCAAGAAAAAAACAGCTTCAGCACACTGACCTTTTTGATCCTCTGACCTTCGCATTGATCAAAACTACCATGTAGAAGTCTTCCTGTCTAATTGTACGTATGTGTACATTACAGATTTACAGGATAACAAAATCAGAAAACAAATTAAACGGAGACCAGGCGGTGTCGGCCTTTTTTTTAAATGATTGGGGTCGTAGGCAATTAAACTGGAGAACATTTTCCCGAGGGGAGATGATTAGTGGTGGCGGTTGGCGCGTGTACACAGCAGCATATGTCAGCAATATCTTCCTATTTAGGGTTGAAAGTACCAAGGGGATTCCGTTGGGACCACCGACAAACCACTCGTGACGGTGCCTTACCATTTGCTATATGTACAAGGTTGATTCCAAAGGTAATGCTAAAACATATGGAAGAGCACTTTATTCAAGCGGTCCAGGCAAGCACACTCGACAACTCTCACAGTTCGCAACAACTCTCCTTCCGCATCGCATACCAGTTTAGGTGGTTCTTCCATTGTTTGAAGCACTTGTTGACAGTCACTTTCTGAGAGGCGTTTCGGCGCCTGCTGCAGCACGTTCTTCATCTTCACATCGCTCAATCTTGTCTTTGAACTCTGACTTTAGCTTGGGAAACAGCCAGAAGCTACTGGGAGCAAGGTCGGGTGAGTAGGAAGGATGGTGCAGCGTCTTCACGCCGACATCAGCCATCCAGCTGATCACCAGCATGCCTGAATTGGCTGGCGTGTTGTCCTGGTGGAGAAAGAAGTCTTTGGACGGCCAGCTGTGCGACCTCTTCCTTCTCACGTTCTCTCTGTGCTACCGCAGAATCTGGACATAGAACTACTCGTCGAATGTCTGGCCACAAGGAACTCACTCATGTGCACAATTCCTCGGAAATCGAAGAATTGTATCAGCATCAGATTCTTCTTGTCCTTACTCACCTGCCTCGTCTTTCTTCCTGGCCACGCTGTGTGCTGGAGATTTCGGATGTTTTCACTGCATGGGCTATTCTATCAATCCCGGGATCGTAACAGTATACTGTTACGATACTTTTATATATACTGTTGCTGTTACTGTGTATACTGTTAGTAGACCCACACGAACGTTGGGTCTATAGACCCAACGTTCGTGTGGGTCTACTGTTGTGGTCTATCGATCACCTCTTTAGAAAGTCTGGATCAACCTTAAGTTTGCTCGTAATCTCCTAACAACACCTGACCCCGGCTTCCTTCTAGTCAGCAGTGAGAAACCTCGGAGCGAACTTAGTAGAGGTATTCTGCATGTTCAGTTGCTCTGTTACGATATTGTACACGTTGCTCTCACTCAACGCCGACTCGGCAGAAAGGATCCTGATGGCAGCCCGGTTGCGTTTTCAAGAAGTTGTCGAATCTTTTCCGCATGTACTCCGCATCTGGTCTGAACAGGCTGATCACTGACCAGCCCTCTCCTTATCAATAATTTGCAGGTATCCACTCCTAAGCATGGAAAGCAAGATATAGGTCTAAGCTTGAGACATGACTTGGTCACCATAAGCCTACCGAAGTAGGTCAACGGTCTCCTGAGCAGTATTTCTCAGCAGAAAGCAGAATTTAATGGAAGCGCGCTGCTCCAGATTCGCCGCTATGGCGCCAACTGATCTCGCCTCCACGGCGCCAACTGATCTCGTTCCCATGGCACCAACTGATCTCGCCGCCATGGCACCAACTGATCTCGCCGCCATGGCACCAACTGATCTCGCCGCCATGGCACCAACTGATCTCGCCGCCATGGCGCCAACTGATCTCGCCGCCATGGCGCCAATTGTCTCGCCGCCATGGCGCCCATTGATCTGGCCGCCATGGCGCCAATTGATCTCGCCGCCATGGCGCCAACTGATCTCGCCGCCATGGCACCAACTGATCTCGCCGCCATGGCACCAACTGATCTCGCCGCCATGGCACCAACTGATCTCGTCTCCATGGCACCAACTGATCTCGCCGCCATGGCGCCAATTGATCTCGCCGCCATGGCGCCCATTGATCTGGCCGCCATGGCGCCAATTGATCTCGCCGCCATGGCGCCAACTGATCTCGCCGCCATGGCACCAACTGATCTCGCCGCCATGGCACCAACTGATCTCGCCGCCATGGCACCAACTGATCTCGCCGCCATGGCACCAACTGATCTCGTCTCCATGGCACCAACTGATCTCGCCGCCATGGCGCCAATTGATCTCGCCGCCATGGCGCCAACTGATCTCGCCACCATGGCACCAACTGATCTCGCCGCCTTTGCGCCAATTGATCTCGCCGCCATGGCTCCAACTGATCTCGCAGTGCGCAAGCATCGCAGGAGAAAGAAAATGCGCGCACGTCTTGCGCTTGTCCAACGTCTACTATTTTTCCACTATTTGTCCTGCGTATGTCAAATTTTGCACACATTTATCCACTTAGCAAACGAAAATACACTAAATCAAACCAGATTTAAAAAAAAATCAGTTACATATCCCCAAGTCCCAACACCAAGTTTCCACCGCTTAAAGTTTTATACTTCATAGTAATATGTTGTCCAGGACAGTGGCGAAGCAAGGATTTTCATAAGGGGACCGACGGAAAAACCTAAAAGGAATAGAAAGCTTTCCGCGGGCTTCACGCGCCGAAAATTTACGGCTTAGCGTTGTGAATATCTAAAAATGTCTCGTTTTATCTAGTGTATTTGCGGTTGCTAGTGGGAGACGGACCACCCTTGGCTGCGCCTCTAGTCCATAAACATGCAAATCAACATTTTTATTTCTTCTGAAACAAATACTGCAATGTAATATATTATAATATAATGCGTACTAGTAACTGCGTGCAAGGCCTGCTACACACGATCGTGTCGTGAAGGTAGTGACATAAACCTTATCTATCAGATTGCTCGTTCTCTATGCCTAGGTGTTGGAGAGATGTTGTTATTTCGCCAGCCTTGCCGATAGGTGGGTGGGGGTGCCGATAGGTGGGTGGGGGCGCCGATAGGTGGGTGGGGACGCCGATAGGTGGGTGGGGGCGCCGATAGGTGGGTGGGGGCGCCGATAGGTGGGTGGGGACGCCGATAGGTGGGTGGGGACGCCGATAGGTGGGTGGGGGCGCCGATAGATGGATGGGGACGCCGATAGGTGGGTGGGGGCGCCGAAAGGTGGGTGGGGGCGCCGATGGGTGGGTGGGGACGCCGATAGGTAGGTGGGGACGCCGATAGGTAGGTGGGGACGCCGATAGGTGGGTGGGGGCGCCGATAGGTGGGTGGGGGCGCCGATATGTGGGTGGGGGCGCCGATAGGTGGGTGAGGACGCCGATAGGTGGGTGGGGACGCCGATAGGTGGGTGGGACGCCGATAGATGGGTGGGGACGCCGATTGGTGGGTGGGGACGCCGATAGGTGGGTGGGGACGCCGATAGGTGGGTGGGGACGTCGATGAGTGGGTAGGGGCACCGATAGGTGGGTGGGGACGCCGATTCTATTCAGCCAGCCGAAGTCGCAGTATATTTTTGTATGCAATCATGGTTAGCTTTTGACTGCATCTTGTGCGGTTTACACATGTTAACCGTTGCCATGCAAATATAAAAACCTTACTGAGACGAGGTCGTGGCCTCATTTTGCCTGCCAGCTCCGTTACGTAATTAGCTCAATGTTTGACACAATGTATGCTCACCATTTGTCAGAAGGTATGCCAAATTTCAAAGCGATATCTTGAACGCCTAAGCAATTACTTAAGAATAGCTTCAAGGGTGTCAACTTGACCCCTTGCACTGCAAACGTCATGCTGATCTTAAGGATATCTGGAATCATTATGCATCGTTGTGTGTTGTGTCATCAATGTTCTGGCACCATAAAAACTTCAGTAGTAAATCAATGCTTGCAACATGGTAACACCAGTGAGTGGTAACAGTTTTTACTGTCCTTAGCAGTAATCTTCTTCTGAAGAACTTCTGTTGATTGTTCTATCAAGAACTTCCTTAACATTCCGCTCATTAAGTGCAAATTTTACAACACAAAAACAAAGGAAATTAAATATTTCAAGCACGTCACATTCCATAGCTTGACTTTGCCCGATTGCCTGCGATTGAACATAGCAAAAATCGTGGTCATGAAAGCCGGCCACATGGCTGCGAGCTGCTCTGTTGGCTTCGGCTATGACACTATTAACCGGGAATATTTCCTGGTATTAGTACTCTGTCAGTTTCGACAAAAAAAAGCACCAAGCATCAGATGGTAGCATTATTTCAAGTCACAAGTCGTCTGATGAGAACGTTCCATGGAAACCATATTATGGTGTTGAACGAACTGTTTCACTGCAAATGATGAGCTCAACTGCAAGAAAAGGCCCTTAGGTCACACATTATGTACATGGCGCATAACACACCAGACGCTTGTGTAATTTCAGGAAAATGCGACACAAGTAGCGCATAAAACCACATTTCGATAAAACCACAATGCTTATCCCGGATACCGTAATTATCGCCACACACTAGACTTGTGCTCGACTCGAGTTTAATCGAGAATCGATTCATGAATCAATCGTTTTTGGATGAGTCGCGAGTTGAATCGATTCTTTTCCCCAAAATATATCTTGAGTCGTGAGTTGAATCACATCTTTCTATTTTAAAAAAATGAGTCAAATCATGAGTCAATCATTCAAATCACAATGAGTCATTTGAGTCTTATGACTCAAATGCAAGCTATGAACAAATGATATAAAGCATGTATCTTTGTTAATAATATGCCATGACACAAAGTAGGGAGTAAAAACACAGCATAATTATGCATGCTTAGCACTACAATTGTCAACTTGTCAGCTGCCAGTGAGTAAAGAATGAGGGGTACTGAAGTTATTTACCAAAAAACAAGGACAATAACTAGTAGTTATCAATATCATTAACATGCTATGATGCTTAAGCCTAAGTGGTCCATCATGATGTTTGTACAAAAATAGTAAAATGCTGCTTATTTTTCCTGCAGCCCTACTACCGATGGTGACGCATCACATGGGTGCTATGTTGAGGTTTGGCGATGTGTGTCAGGTATATATGATTCAGGTTGTGCATCATGCTGATGTGGATTGAAGTACTATGCACTCATTGCTTTGCATATGAATTGGCAACCATTCATCTCATTAATGTTTTTTTTTAGTCAATTACTTCATGCACATGCACATGCATTTATCTGTGTATATATATATATATATATATATATATATATATATATATATATATATATATATATATATATATATATATATATATACCAACCATTACAGTTCATGACGAATGATAAATAATGTGAGGTGAAAACAAAATTATAGAACAAATAATATATTCAACAGATGTTTGGATGTTAAAGCATCTTCGTTGGTGTCTAAATAAATACTAGTTCCCTTATTTAATTAGACACAGATGAAGATGCGTTGACATCGAAACGTCTGTCAAATGAATTATTTTTGCTATAACTTTGTTTTCACATCACATTATATGTATATATATATGATGCTTTGACATCAAGACATCTGTGAAAGTACTTTATTTTTGCTTATCAACACTTTGTTTTCACCCTCACATTATATGCCTAATAAGTGAGTTGAAAATATATATATAAAAAATAATTTATTCAACAGACATTTTGAAGTCAGAGCAAATTTTCAGGTGTCTAATTAAATAAGGAAATATATATATATATATATATATATAGATATATATATATATATATATATATATATATATATATATATATATATATATATATATATATATATATATATATATATATATATATATATATATATATATATATATATAATGTGTGGGCAGTGCACACTGAATCACATGGCTCATGAGTCTGATCTGAATCGATTCAAATTTCTGTCAGTCTGTTTGAGTCGCGAGTCGAATCATGCTGTGAGCTCTGAGTCTGAATTGAGTCGAATCAAATAATTTGAACCTGCTCTGAATGATGAGTCGAATCGGATCTCAAGATCTATGAGTCAGATGTGAGTCGACTCAAAAAATTAAAGTCGAGCACAAGTCTGCCACACACTTATATTTAACTCTCATGCGCAGCACCACACTCTCAGCGAAGTAATTATTCGGACTATGCTGTCTAAATAGCACTGAAAACTTCCATTTTCATAGCTCAAGAAGCCCTGCCATATGAGAATAATGCAGGAAATGATGCTGATATTGCAGGAAATGATGCTGATATGCTGATATTGCATAGAAAATGTTTCGGTGCGAGCAATAACTTACCCCCGAGCGTGCTCATGCTAATGAGCAGATTTCCCAAAACTAGCCCAACACATAGCCCTTTCACGCATGAACCTCAATGTTTCAGGCACGCCAGATTTGTCCCAGTATTCGCTTAGCAAACACTGACGATCCGCACATATGTCCTCCGGCTCCGTGTGAATCACATACTGGGAGGGACCGGCCCGCCACCGGGTGATGACCGAAGGGGCCTGACCCCTGACAATCCTGCACGGACCACATAATGGGGTGGTACCGGCCGGCGTTACCGAAGGGCCTGACCCTGACAACCTGCACGAACCAATAATGGGCCCTGTCCCTGGATGACCGGGGGCGGGCCTGACCCCTGACAATCCTGTACGGACCACATAATGGGGAGGAGCCGGCGTCCGAGTGATACCGAAGGCCGACCCCACAATCCTGCAGACCTGTCCGCGGCTGGGTGATGACCGGGGGGGGGGGGGGCCTGACCCCTAACAATCCTGTACGGACCACATAATGGGGAGGGACCGGCCGGCGGCCGAGTGATGACCGAAGGGAACTGATCCCTGACAATCCTGTTCGGACCACATAATGGCAGGGACCGGCCGGCGGCCGAGTGATGACCGAAGGGAACTGACCCCTGACAATCCTGTACGGACCACATAATGGGGGGGGGGACCGGCCAGCGCCCGAGTGATGACCGAAAGGAACTGACCCCTGACAATCCTGCACGGACCACATAATGGGGGGGGGACCGGCCGGCGGCCGAGTGATGACCGAAGGGAACTGACCCCTAACAATCCTGTACGGACCACATAATGGCAGGGACCGGCCAGCGTCACGGTGATGACCGAAGGGAACTGACCCCGACGGGGCCGTGACGTTATGTCACACACGGCGCGCCGCGGCGACATGGGCCGTCGCGCCGCGGCGTCAGTGTTCCATTACCGAGTCGGCCAGCCCGACAGTTCAGTGGGCCAGTGGGACAGAGGCGGCGGCGGCCGCTTCACGGGCGCCGCCAGGAGCGCCGACACAGAGGCGGCCGTCCACCGACCCCAGCCGCGCCCGTCGACCGACCTCTGACCTCTGCGGCGGCGCGTGACTGACCTGAACACACCGAACGCCGGACGTGTGTGGCGGACGCGGCAGTGGCGCGTCAGTCGGCGACAGTCCGTCTCTGGCGCCGACGTGCGCCCCTGCCGGCGGCTGCTACCGGGCGGAACAAGGTCTCCTCACCAGGATGCTGGCGGCCCTGCTAACCCGCACCCAGGGGACGCTGCGTCACGGCTTCGGCGCAGCGTCCGGGATCTCTCTTCGGCACCCCTGCTATTTGGCCGTGCAGGCGGAAGGAGGACGGGCCGAAATGTGGGTCGGTCGGGGCGGTGGCAGGCGAGGAAATAGGAGCGGCCACGCAGGGTGCGGTCGCGCAGACTGCTGGAAACTGGGCCGGTCCGAACAGCGCCATTGTTGGGCACACGGGTGCCGGCGACAGGGTAAACTGAAGCGTACGATCCTCGAGCTTTAGAAGATTGTCGTTGGCGGCTCATTGTATTTCGCCGACTGGATGCACGGTCGAATTCAAAGTTGAGTGGATTTTATTCTTGAGTTAATACATTTTATCACTATTTTGCTGAACTTCTATAGAAGTTCACGGAAAGTCCACATCCAGCTAGTTATCTGCAAGATCAGGGGTGTCGATTTTTTAAAAACATTGGGGGGGGGGGGGGGGGCGCCCCCAGCACCCCCCCCCCCCCCCCCAAAAAAACTCATCGGATTTAGCCCACTATATTTTCAGATCTCAGAAATTCTGATTTTTTATTCGACGATGTGTATGTTTATGTTTATTAAGCATCCTCACCAACGGGGAAAATCGTCCAATAACTGGTGAAGTCACATAATTAAAAGAGCAGTGTTCAGTACATGTCAACATAACAACTTTTGGTTGGTTATTGGTTCTACGACACGTCGACCGTTGTGTCATATAGCGTCGCCAATCTCTCACGCCGATTGGTCGCGGGCGAAGAGTAGCGACAGGTGAGACTCGAACTCACCAACATAACAACTCTGAGTAATAGCATGCGACTGCAGTGCCATATAGTGGGCTCGGATCTATCGTCACCGTCACCGTCACCGTCACCGTCACTGTTACCCTCCTCCTCACTCCACACACCAACAAACACACACCGGCTTAAATAAAAATACTTCAGCGATCAGATGCAGGCTAAAACACACCCGCATTGATGAAGCATCAGAGCACAGCAGACCTGAACGGTGATGACGATGGGTGAAAGTATTTCCTTGGTGCCTAACGTTAGGGAGGGGAATTTTTCCCTTTAGTACGCCACTGCGGCTGCTCAACGTGTTTTTTTCCGCAGATTGCACGATCGAGAGTAGAAAGGCCCTTCGGATAATTTTCTTTCGGGACCCATTCTTAATTTTCCGGTGCTCTGGTCGATTCGATGGAGTCTCCTTGTGGTTTTTGTGGTGAAGTCTATTTTTATAAGCCCCCCTGCAGGCTATTTTTAGAACCCGGTACGATTCTTCTGGCTCTCGGTGCGTTTTTTCCGGTGCCCAAACAGGTTTCTTTTCCGGCGTCCGACGACTTCTTATTTTGTGGATCTTTGACGCAATTTTTCCGTCCGCAAGGTGACATTCCGGGTATATATTGGTACTTGGGAAGCCAGCTGCAACTTGTGGGGCTCCGGCACGACGTTTTGGCCCCAGTGAGATTTTCAAGAGAAGCGGCGTGAATTTTTTTTGTCTAAGTGCGATTTTTGGGGGCCCCGTCGTCACTTGTTGGGATCCCTTGCGGTGGCTACGACACGTTTGTGGGGGCCCAACAAGTTTTGTGGGCTTTTGGAGCTATTGTTGAGATCCCAGATTGATTTTCCGTGTCCGGACTATTTTTCATTTACCCGGCTTCATTTGTTGGGTGATCTCAACGAGACTTTTAGAGCCCCGGTGGGACCTGTCAGGCCTCTGGCGTGATTTTCAGGGGCCCGGGTGATAATTCTTAGTACCCCAGTCTCGGCGTGATTTTCAGGAGGCCCCGGCCCGACCGTTTGTGGCCCCCGTCGTGATTTTCTTGAATCCCGGCACGACTTGTTTGCGGCCCCAACGTGATTTTCAGGGGCCCAGGTGCAAACTTTTGAGGCCCCAGCGTCATTATCGGGGCCCCTGCGCTACGTTTGGGGCCCCCAAAGTGATTTTTCTGAGCCCCGGTGCGATTTTTGGTGGACCGAGTGAAATTTTTAGGGAGCATAACGCATTTTTTTCCTAAGCTCGGCGGATTCTTGGGGGCCCCACAACCTATCAGGAGGGGGAGGGGTGAGGCAACTGCCCACAATTCCCCTCCCCATTCGGTATGTCACTGTGCCATGCAATGATGCAACATAAGAATCCAGGAATAGTTCATCTGTTTCATCACTCACATGTGATTTCAACTCCCCAGTTATCCAGACAGTTTGAGGAAAGTCAAACATCTGCTACATGGATCAGCAAGGATGGATTGTAAGGCAACATGGATACCATGGAATTCCGGTCACAGTAGTTATGCTGCAATACATACCTTCTTCAACAGACTGCTTTGGAGATGGATGAGTTCCTGAAGTTTGGTCAGGGTTGGAGTTGGAGGTGGATGGAGCAACACTGTGAAGGACATAACATATGGTTCAAGAGACTTGTTTCCATTAACAATACAGGGGATGAAGTAACATTTTCATTGACTTCTATGGTTTTCATTGGCTTCATTGACTTCTATGGTGTCCTGAGTAAGTAGGACAATCGAGATGGGTTTCTGTTATATGCATTGTAGAAGCAATGTTATAATGTAGCTTTTATACCCCAGTGAGAATGGTATGGATTCACTCATAAGTGAATTTGCAAACATACTGATATATCAGTTAACAACAATGCAGGGAGCTATGTGATCAACATGGTCTGTGCCCTAAAGCCCAAATAACTAAGTAACAATGCAGGGAATCTGCTGCATAACAGTTTGACCATAAATTAGCCATGATATATGGCATCATACTTCCCATGCTATTTAGAATAGTGAGCTATATTTTGTGTACAAACATCAGGACATTAGAAATGTTAATTAACGTTACACACATCAGTTCCTAACAAGTGTCAGCAATACATTTCCTTCATGTGCTTTAAACATGATTCAAGAAAGCACTGTCATCGATTTTAAACTTGCAAAAAGAGTGGGCCGCCTGGCATTTTGAGTGCTATTTGAGTGAATTTGCTGTCTTGTTAGTGAACTGACCACTTATTGAGATATAAGTACTTTAACTTTGCCTGCTTCCATCATGAAAATTTGTCATTTTCCAATACATCAGAAATCATCAGAATAACTTCTTGTCCACAAACCGGTGTATGCATTTCTATGAATTTCTCATATTTATTAACACAAATGATGTAGATCTGATCTGCAAATTTATAACTCAGAAAATGTTATCAGCACAGGATTCCATTCCTGAAAATATAGTACTTTCAACATGTTATTGTTCTTTGTGAAGCAATAAGTGCAATGCTCTCATGCAGCATGCAGATGGAGGTTCATCACGTGCACCAGGTAGCACAAAAAGAGATATTATTGCAGTCTAAGGTAACCACAAGACAGGTTTTACACCCATTTTACCTCCACGAATCATTCAAAGGAGCTAGGTTTTGCCTAGTTGCGTTAGGCTAGGCTTTTGTTGTAAGTTAGTAAATAAAAAAGTCTTCAAAAACGGTTCAAGCTAGATTAGGTTATGTTAGACTTTTTAAGTTGAAAATGTTTGAGAACAAATTTTTTTTTTTGGGGGGGGGGAATTGGGCATAAAAATAATCATTTCTTGCATGGAAGTCTAGGCTAGGTTAGGTTAGGTTATGTTACATGTTTTTTTATCTGAACATTATTTTTCATCCTATATTACTCAAATCCAAGCCCCCTTTTCCATGTTATTTTTCCTCACAATTGAAAAGTGTGCATCTGCAGAGGAAATGAGCGGTTACATCATGTTCAGCACATTAACAAACACTGCATTAAAAAAAAAAATCAAAGAAGTCAGAGAGTACCATGAGCTGAAAAATTACCCAAAAAGCCAGGTATTATCACAGTTTAAGGTAACCACAAGACAAGTTTTACACACATTTTACCTCCATGAAGGGGGACGAGTGGTCTAGGGGTAAGATGCTCGTCTCACAATCGAAAGGTTGTGGGTTCGAGTCTCACCTGTCGCTACTCTTCGCCCGCGACCAATCGGCGTGAGAGATTGGCGACGCTACATGACTCAACGGTCGACGTGTCGTAAAACCAATAACCAACCAACCTCCATGAAGCATACAAAGGGGTTAGGTTTGTCAGGTTAGGTTAGGCTTTTGTTGTAAGTTATAAAAAGAATCATTTGTTGGTAAATAATTTTTGTTAATTATTTTTCTACAAAAAAAAATAATAAACGGTTCAGGCTAGCTTAGGTTAGGTTTTTTAAGTTGAAAATATTTGAGAAAATGCCTCGAAAATGTAAATTAAAAACAATTAATTTCTTGTATGGGAAGTTGAACTATGTTAGGTAAGGTTATCATACATCTTGAACATTATTTGCATGCTATATTTCCTTACTCCACACCCTTTTTTTGGTGTTATTTTTTACTCCCAATTGAAAGGCATGCATTTGCAGAAGAAAGGACATTAAATTTGTGCTTTTATGTGTTTTATTAATATTTTTTTATTTAAATTTCCAATGCAATGTTTATGAATGTCACTAAGCTGATGGCACTACTCAGTTTCTGTGCAAATGCTTGTGGTTGTGAGCAGGTTGTGAGCAAAATAACATTAAAAATGGGCTTGGAGTTAGTAACATAGCAATTAAAAGAAATACATTACAAATTCAACATAACCTAACGTAACCTAGCCTAACCTGACCTTGGAGAAAACAACTACAAAAACAAGATTGGAAAAATATATAGCAATTTATTTTCTTGAAATTTTGCAAATGAAAAAACCTAACCCAACCTAATCTAACCAGAATTATTGTGCTTTAAGGTGGTAACTAGGCAAGTTATTACACATTTGCCTCCATAAAGCAAACAAATGGGCTATGTTTGGTGATGTTAGATTAGTTTAAGTGTTTAAGTTCGACATTTTTTGCAAAAATTGTTCCAAAATTTGAAAGAAATACATCTTTTTTCTTTAAAAGCAGCTTATGTTAGATTAAGTTAAGTTGGGTTACATTTTTTAATTGTAAAAAAATACATTGCTTGAAATTTTTACAACTTGATGTTTTGGTTTTGTTTTTCTCCAAGGGGAGGTTAAGCTAGGTTAGGTTAGGTTATGTTGCATTTTTTATTTTAAAAAAAAACTTTACCCTATGTCACCCAATTCAAAGCTTTTTGTTGGTGTTATTTTGCTCACAGCCTGAAATGTAGGCATTTGTATAGAAAATGAGTGGTCCCATCATCTGAGTCACATTCATAAACATTGCATTGAAATGATACATTCCACGAATTCATAAAACACCTTAAAACACAAATTTACCAAAATGAGCAGTAACATCATGTTCATCACATTCCTAAACATTGCATGGAAAAAAAATTAATCAGAAATTACCTTAAGCTGTAAATTTACCAAAAGGTGTGCCAACCCCTGGACGGAAATGCAACACTAGGTGCCCCAATCCTGGGCAGAAAGGGCACTAAGAGCAGTGGAATGAAAATATTAATAAAAGTAAACTAAAAACAGCTTTTCTTGAAGACAAACGTGGTAGTTATGTGATATTAACATGGAAACCCTGAGCACAAATCAGAAAAAAGCATGGACTGGACTTTTTCAAGCTTACCTGCCAACTTCTTCAACTACTGTTCCTTTGGGAATTAAATATCAGCAAGCTATTTAAAAATTCACTATTTAAAATCACACCAATCCGCAGATACATCAGAATGTGCGAAGTACAAAAAACGAATCAGTACGACGTCACATGAGATTGGCCTCCGGATTAAACACTGCGCGCAATTGCACCACAAATGTCTTACCTCCGTCACATTTGTCACTGTAACCTCAAATTTAGACTTTAGGCGCTGGAATTTCTGTAACTGGAATTTTTTCTTTGGATGTTACGATTTTGGATGTTCTGAGGAACGCCCATCACGATTTGTGACATTTAATACGCGCTAGTGTCTATCGATACAAATCGACACCCCTGCTTTGGAGAAAAAAATAGAAACAAATATTAAGCAATATATATTCTGAAAATTTTATAAATTGAACAACCGAACCCAACTTACCCGAACCTAATGTCAGCTGCTTTTGAAGGAAAATTTCCGATTTTATTTTATTTTTTAAAATGATTGAACAATTTTTCCAAGGTAAACAACTAAACTAGCCTAACCTAGCCAAATCGGTATTATTGTGCTTTAAGGTGGTAACAAGACAAGTTTGTACACACATTTGCCTCCATATAGCAAGCAAATGGGTTAGGTTTGGTTAAGTTAGGTTAGTTTAGGTTTTTCAAGTTGGAAAACTTTTTTAAAAAAATTCCAAAAAAGTTTCCCCCAAAAATTGCAAATTATTTGGTAACCTTGCGGTCTAAGGTGTTCTTTTCTTCCTTTAAAACAAAAAAAAATATGCAGAATACCATGTTTATGAAGGTGACTAAGATGATTGGACCCACTTATTTTCTGTGCTTACTTTTCAGGTTGTGAGCAAAATAATGCCAAAAGGGCTTTGAGTTCGGTAACATAGCATAAACATAAATGTTTTTTTTTAATGCAACAAAAGCCCCCTGACCTATCTTTTGAGAACAAAAAATTAAACTAAATTAAAATGTCACTTAATTTATTTTCTGAAAATTCTCAACCTTAAAAAAGAAACCTAACCGAGCCTAACCTAACCTAAGCTGATTTTGAATAAAAATAATATTTTTTTGTGAACATGGTTGTAAATTTTTTCGGAAACTTTTGGGTATTATTGTGCTTTAAGGTGGGAACAAGAAAAGTTGTATGGGCGCTGTATGACCAACGCAGTCAATGCGGCCGTAAACCCAAATAACCAACCAACCAACCCAGAAAGATGTAAGCTGTACTTCCACAGTGGAGGGAATTCCAGCTATTTTGTTTGTTTTTGCACACAATTTTACATTTTTCAGCAAAAGGTGGAGAGTCAGTCCACTATCTAATCCAAATATGTTTTTATTCAGTACAAAATGTGCTGGTTAACATCAATGTTTCTACTTAGCATGGGGTTTTTCATTTTTTCCCTTTAGCTTTCTTATCAGCATAAAATAGCATAGGTTATTGGGGGGGCCCAAATCAACATTGGGGGGGCAAGATCAACATTGGTGGGGCCATAGCCCCCACAAAAGGATACAAATCGACGCCCCTGCATACATGCATGATTTTGCACTTATCAAAATTTAATTTCATCTGCCATTTTTGGACCACTTCACAAGCTCTTCTAAGTCTTTCTGTAGCATGTACCTAGGTGCCTAGGTACCAGGTAAATATCAAGCTGATAGTGTGATGAGTGGGCTGTTGAGGTTAATTATAGTTTGTATATCCACACTCTCAATGATAACTGATTGTTGTTCACGGGACTGGATTGTATGCAAGTTTGACAATGACAATTGGTTTTTGTGCACACCATTTTGAATTTTGTAGCAAAAGGTGGAGAGTCAGTCCACTATCTAACCCAAATCTGTTTTTTTTCATTACAAAATGTGCTGGTTAACATCAACTACATTTTCTATGTACCTAGCATGGTGTTTTCCTTCTTTTTTCCTTCAACTTTTTTATCAGCATAAAAATAGCATATGTTATTGGGGAGGCCCAAATCAACATTGGGGGGGGGGCAAGATCAACATTGGTGGGGCCCTGGCCCCCACAAAAGGATACAAATCGACGCCCCTGCCATCTAGACATTAGGGGGATGTCCCCATCCTAGCCCCGCCTTCAGCGCCTAAAATATCACACAAACTATAACGTAAAATTCCCTTTACGTAAACGTCCACATGCCTGCACCTTGATCGCAAACACCCGCTTTTATAGTCAGACATGTAACGTACTCGCTTCAAAGGTGGCGCAAATGACCTCTGTGGTCCGGTACGCCTAAAAAAATCACTCCCCCACCCATGTGCAGTGAAATTGAAACTTGCCTGATGCTTCCAATTTCTGCAATATACGAATAAAAACCTGTGACGTCATCAAGATTTGAATGCGAACTTTGGTGTACCTTTTAAAATAATGGTATTTTTGCGGCGTTTAATAATGGTGTTTTTGCGGCGTACGAGACATTGGTCTTGTCAAGGCTATTTCTTGTATAGCATTGGTCTTGTATGACTGTAAGGTTTGCTTAAAAGTCATGTGAGCCACAGCTTTCTTTTTTTATTCTTTTAGGAATACCAATTATAATGCAGTGGCCATGCAGCTTCTTGCTGACTTTTCTCTGTCATGGTATCATAAGCTGGCAGATTTGCCCACACATGGCTCTCGTTTTTCCCCATATCAATATTTAATGCATGCATTGTCATTGGGCATGTAGGTAGGTACCTAGGTAAATATCAAGCTGATGGTGTGATAGGTGGGCTGCTGAAGATAATTATAGTTTGCATATCCACAATCTCAATGATTGTCATTGTTGTTCACTGGACAATGCAAGTTTGACAATGACTGGAAATTAAGAATGGATTTTTTCCTGTTTAAGCTCATATGCATGTGGTTTTGCCATTGGTGGCGTGTACAAACATCAGTATGACAATCCAATTGTTGTTTTGTGGCTTAACATTTAAAAAAAAGACAATCTGGTTTAAAATGCATCATCATCGAATCTTAACATTGTATGCTGTAAGTTTTCCTTCCACAGTGGAGGGAAATCTAGCTATTTTGTTTTTTTTTGCACATAATTTTGAATTGTGTAGCAAAAGTTGGATACTCAGTCCACTATCTAATCCAAATCTGTTCTTTTTCAGTACAAAATGTGCTGGTTAACATCAACTAAGTTTTCTATGTACCTAACACAGTGTTTTTCTTCTTTTTTTTCCTTTAGCTTTTTATCAGCATAAAAATAGCATGGGTTATTGGGGGCCCAAATCAACATTGGGGGGCCAAGATCAGCATTGGGGGGGGGGCCAAATGGCCCCTGTGCAAGTACAGACTACAACAAGGAGTACAAATCGACGCCCCTGTTTTTTTTTTTTTTTTTTTTTATTTTTTTTTTTTTTTTTTTTTTTTTTTTTTTTTTTTTTAAAATTTTACCTTTACTATTATATATTCCTTTAATCTTTGCATGAAGTTTCATGGAGACTGCAAGCAGTCAGCAGTAGGGGAACGTACCAGTATAGCGTGTTAAAAAATTCAGGCGTGGAGACGATTTTTCGTCCACTTCACTGGTCATTATGCTAGTTTTATCGAGGTGGAAAAAGGAAGGAAAATTACAGTTACCTGCTCAAGCTTTTACTTTGGTTTCTCTCTCCGCCTTGCCTGTGTTTTAATGCGCCGCTGCACTAGGTATCATCTCGTGAATACCGCCTCTTCCAGAGGCTGAGCAGTTACATTCATGGGCGGAGATTCAATGACATTATTGGAAGCATCCAGCAATACTAAAACTGTTTAACTCAAAACGCATTGGAGGGGCTTGCCCACGCTATGGTCCCACAAAAGTCATGCAATTGTTGGAGGAGCCCGGGGGGGGGATTTTTTTAGGCGTGTCGGCCCATAAAGGTCATTTGCGCCGCCTTTAAAGCGAGTACGTTACATGTCTATCTATAAAAGCGAGTGTTTGCGATCAAGGTGCAGGCAAGTGAACATTTAAGTTAAGGGAATTTTACGTTATAGTGTGTGTGCTATTTTAGGTGCTGAAGGCGGGGGCTGGGTTGGGGACATTTCCCTGATGTCTAAATGGTTTTAATTTTACCTTACTCCTCCACAAAATAATTTGTAGTTTGGGTGGGGTGGGGTGTTTTGAGAGTGTCGAGAAGTTGATTTTGCCAGGGTGCCGGCTTTAGCCTACTCTTATCGAAGAGCACCGAGGGATCAAGGAGGAAGAGAAGGAGGTAATTTACACCGTGCGAGCAAGGAGGTAATTGTCCACACCGCCTATCACGCCGGCCGCCGCGTGTTAGTTGTTAGTAGAGGGTTAGTCTAAGCATGCCATGCAGGGCTGTCAGTTGGGTTAGCACGGTGTTCTGCAATTCGGTTTTTCTACGTCCGCTGTACCTCTGGGTAGCTGTTTACGTTATGAGTTGCAAGGCAAATCGCCTCATCTACGTCCGATGGCTCCTCTGGGTAGTCGTTTTACGTTATGCTAATTTTTATTTTTATTTGTGGTTTTTATGTTTTCCTAAAGCAAGTCGGCTCATCTACTTCCGATGGCACCGCTAGGTAGCCATTTATTTCTAATTGGGAAACAAATCGGCTCATGTACGTCCGACGCCATGCGGGGATAGCTATTTACGTGCTTCCTACGAGTGTTTCGTGGTCATGCATTGCGAGTTGATGTGATTGTTGGTGGTGTGGTGCCTACAGTACTCCTACTAGTTTTGTGGCATACAGATATTCAAATAGCAATTGAAGGAGTTCTCGGTGTTTGTCACCGAGAAGCGATGGAAGCGATAGGGTGATACCTACTCTTTGGCAGAATGCCTTTAGTGGTTGTCTTTGAGAGCTAAAGCTACTGCAGTCTAGCAGGATGTGGCATATGCTTAACGTGGTGTTGTAGGTGTCGCAGTGAGGTGCTGTGTATTGGTCACCCTCTAATTGAGGCTGTGTTAGTTTTGTGCAACCAGTTCTAAGTCTATTGAGGATGACCTCTTTTTGTCGGTGAGATTGATTTGATGTGTTCCGTGTGCCTATCGTTGGTTTGTTGCGTGGGTGTGGTTGGATTTGTGTTGTGTTGAGTTGTGTTGTGTCCATGTGTTCCGTGGATGTTGGCGAATGTGGCGTTGTAGGAGTGCTTTGCAATCGTCTACCGAATATTCCACGCTAGGGTAAGTGTTCAGTGCTAAGGCTTGCTTTGCGAGCCGATCTGCTTCTTCGTTACCTGGGATGTTGGCGTGGCCCGGAATCCAGAGGAAGGAAAAGTTCGTGTTTGCGTTATGGGCCACGATTTGTTGGATTCTATCAATGACGTGATGTGGACAGTCGTGGGTGT
The DNA here is from genome assembly GCA_034440615.1 of Ashinkailepas kermadecensis. Classification (NCBI taxonomy): domain Eukaryota; kingdom Metazoa; phylum Arthropoda; class Thecostraca; family Neolepadidae; genus Ashinkailepas; species Ashinkailepas kermadecensis. The sequence continues at coordinate 171,957 of JAOTOM010004300.1, read as the reverse complement.
TGCTAATTGACTGGAGGACGGATTTGGAGTCTGAGCAAATTACTACGTTTCTACCTTTACGCCTCATGAGAATGGAGATAGCGGTAAGAATGGCCATTGCTTCAGCGGAGTAGATGGAGAAGTTATCCGGTAGACGCTTGGAAAGTCTGAGACATGGTCCAGTGATGCCAATGCCTACCCTAGCCTCGTGTTTCGACCCATCCGTGAGTACGAGTGATTTGCGATTGTTGTCATCAGCGAATTTGTGGAAGATGCCAAGAATTTCCGCCAATGTGATAGTGGATTTCTTCTCCGAGAGCAAGTACTCGACCTTTGGTTGACTGAAAGTCCAGAATGGCCTAGTGGGCGGTCGAGCTGCAGTGGATGACATTGCGAAGTTAAGATCTGAGAGAGCCATCACAGGCTCTGGATGTTTGCGCCGAAATCGGTTCTTGTCGTATCTGTCAGGCGTAAAGCAGCGCTGTGCCGGATGATACTTAATGGATTTGATTTTGATGTGGTAGAGGCACAGCTGTTGTGTCTTCCTGAAGTGGAGTGGGGGCGTGTTCGAGTCCACTGGAAGACTGGCTATCGGTGTGGTGCTGAGGGCACCTGTGGCTGCTCTAATGCAGCTGTTTTGGATGATTTCTAACTTTCGGCTCTGACTTTCTGAAATGGTTGCAAAAATGATGCTGTTGTATTCTAGGATGGGTCGTATGATTGATGTGTAGAGTCGTAGTAGTGTTTTCCTGTCTCCGCCGCAGTCTGTGCCTGCAAGTGCACGAAGTATATTGACGCGCTTCGCGCATCGCTTTGAGATGGACATGGTGTGGGTGTTGAAATTGGGTTTTTCGTCTAAATGCAATCCTAAGAACTTGAAGCTTTTCACCTGTTCGATGGCTTTGCCATCGATTTTAAGTAGAGTTTTGGGTGTGGGGCGGAGACGACTATATGTGACGGTGGCCGATTTTTCTGCAGACATGGTGAAGCCCCAGGTTTTGCACCACTTTGCAATGTGGTGTAGTCCTGCTTGAATGCCTTTTTTCAGCTTTAAGGAAGCATTGTGATGTTGTCCAAATGGCTATGTCGTCCGCGAAAAGAGAGTATTGAAGTGAAGTGTCCATGTGGTCAGCAAGTATGTCGTTGATCATGATGATGAAGAGGCTCTGTGAGAGCACGCTCCCCTGCGCCAGGCCCTGCTCCTGAGTTGTGGTGTTTGATGTGACACTGCCGCATCGGACCTTAAGGGTCCTGTCTCTGAGGAAGTTGAGAATGAAGTGTGCCATGTGTCCGCGTAGGCCTATCTTGTTGAGTTTGTGTGTCAGTGCGGACTTGTGTACTCGGTCGAATGCGGCAGTGAGGTCTAAGTAGGCAGCTATTGTTGTGCGTTTGATGCGTAGACCACTTTTGATGTCATGCACTAATCCAATGAGATGGTCTGTAGTTCATTTTTGACGCTGGAAGCCGCACTGAAATTCGTCGAGCAGGTCGTTGTGTTCCAGAAATTTCTCCAATTGTGTGTTGACCATGCGCTCGACCAACTTGCTTGGTTGGTTATTGGCTTTACGACACGTCGACCGTTGAGTCACGTAGCGTCGCCAATCTCTCACGCCGATTGGTCGCGGGCGAAGAGTAGCGACAGGTGAGACTCGAACCCACAACCTTTCGATTGTGAGACGAGCATCTTACCCCTAGACCACTGGTGCTAGCACAGCTAGTAAGTGAGATGGGTCTATAACCTTTTGGGGTGGAGTGCTCCTTGTGCGGCTTTGGCAATGGAATGACTACGCTCTCCCGCCAGGATTCGGGAAAGGTGTCGCTTTGGTACAGTTCATTTATGGCCGCTAGTAGGTACGTTAGGGAATCTTTGCTAAGACGTTTCAGAAACTGGTAATGGATGTCGTCCGGCCCATCCGACGTGTTTCCACACTTGCTGAGGGCAAAGTGTAATTCGTGCATACTAAACGACTGATTGTAGATTTCTTTATTGCTAGAGCTAAAATTTGCTTTGAAGGCAAGGGCGTCTAGAGCGCTTACTATAGTGGTGTCGTAGTTGCTGTTGCCAGATACGCTGGCGTCGTGTAGTTTAAAGTGGTCTACGACTGGTGGATCAGTTATCTCTCACCGTCAGCTGGGGGAAGGGGCCTGGTGGTGAGCGTTTCAGGTTGAAGCGCTTCATCAGGTCCTAAATTCTGCCGGTAGGGGTGAACCTATTGACTTGAGAGGCAAAGGACTGCCAACAGTTTTGGCGTGCTGTTCGAATTGTGTACCGGCAGTGTTTTTGAGATTGTCTGTATGCTGATAGGTGTGCTTTGCACACGCATCTTTTGAATTGTTTGCGGGCACGGCGCCGTGCTGCGATTGCCCTTTGACAGTCTGGTGTCCACCATGGCGTAGATGCCTTTTTCCTAGCTTTGATACTTTTTGGGACTGAGTCTCGTGCTGCTGAGCACTTAGGCCCTTAGGATTGTCTCCAATTTACTGGTCTCTGAAGTTGCTAGGTTGAGGTCCACCTGATCCTCGAATTTAGCCCAGTCCGCTCTTTTCAAGTTCCAAGATGGTCTAACTAGCTTAATGTGGTGGACAGCGTCCGTGCTGAGCCTAATTGTGATTGGGTAGTGGTCGCTCAGCCCGGGAACGTCTGAAGCTGACCAGTCAAATAGTGAGCTAAGTCGTTGGGAGCAGCACGTAAATTCAATGCAACTGTCCGATCCTCCTAAGGTCGGGTTGTAGTGGGTGACTGTGGTTTGGCAATGGGCAATTTTGAGGCTGACTGCTACGCAATTCAGGGGAGTATTTAACGTTACTCGACGATGGGGTATGCTAGTTGCTATGAGTATGGCTGCGCCCCATTTCCTATGTGGGCCGTTTACGTTGTCGACGTGCCATGTGTAACCTGGGATTTTGTTCCAAGTGGAGTCAGAATCTCGAAAGTGAGTTTCTTGGAGCGCAGCTAGTAATGGTTTCTGTTGCAAGAATTAAAATTTGAATTATATGAACTTGCCTGGAGGCTGGAAGGCCATCGGTGTTCCACTGCAGAAAAAGTCCCATTGCCGAACGCGTTTAGTGGCTGTTGGTGTTCCGGGGTGGTGTCGGTGTCGAGTTGGGCAGAAAGGTTGAACCGGTGAACGGAGAGAGGGTTGGGAGGTGATCCAGGCAGGGGTGGTAGCCTGGACCTGGTCGCATGGATCCAGGGAGGTGATTGGGCGGAGTGGCGGCGGGATTTGCGCTTGGGAGGCGCGGTGTGTTCGGGCGGGGTTCGTTGGTCTGGAGTTGTGGGTTCGACGGGCTTGGCAAGAGTGGTAGGTTCAGTCTGAGTGCTGGCCTCAGATGAGGTTTTGGAGTGGGTTTGGGTGGGTGTGCAGGAGGTGGTGGGGGTTCGGTTTGGCAGGAGATGGTGGCCGTGGACTTGCGGGTGGTCTGGGTGGATATTGTGGTGGCCTTGGTTCTAGGCCTTGGTTTTGGCCGGCCGGATGAGTGTGGTAGGGGCCGAAGCCCTGGAGGAGGCAGTGGAGGGAAGGCTTCAGGGTGGCGAGGTGGGCCCTGGCCGGTTGGTGGCGGTGACGCGAATGGGTACGGCCAGGTCCCGTGGGGGATGGGTAGGTACCGGTGGGGGATGGGATGGAGACCGGGTCTGGATCTGATGAGTGTTGGAGGAGGGATCATGCGGGGTGGATATGGGAGGCCGTGCCTGAGGTGGGATGGTGGTGGGCATGGGCCGGGTCTGAGATTGGGTGGGAAGGGAAGGAGGCCCAGTCCTCGGTGGGGTGGACGTGGGAAGCCGGGCCCGCGGTGGAAAGGGTGTGGGAGGAGGAGGAGGCCGGGTCGTCGAGGGTGAAGGGGATGTGGATAAGGGCCAGGTCTGAAGTGGAGTGGATGTGGGAGGCCAGGTCCGGGGTGGGGTGGCGTGGGAAGGAGTGGTGATCGGTGAGGTAGAGGGGCGGTGGGCCGGGGAAGTCGGGGATCGGTGGGGCGGTTGAAGCGAGGGTCGGCGGAACGTTGAGGAGGGTGTGCCGGGCTCCGGGAGCCGGCTGCTGGTGGGATGGTAGGGCGGATGGGAGCTGGTGTTGGAGGGGGTGTGGGCTTAGGTGTGGAGAGCGTCCCTGCGTAGCTTCGCCCGGCGGTAGGTGCGGTGTGGGGAGGTGCAGTTGTGGCTGTGTGAGTGTCAGTGGTGGTGGTGCGGCGTAGGTGCTGCCGTGCTGTTGCATGTGGCAGCCTGTGAGTTGCCGCATACCGGCACACCTCCCTCTCGCATGCCCACTTGAGGAAATCGGGCAATCCCAACAGAACATTGGAGGGTCGAGAGTTCGTCACAAGTGGTGGAAGGCTCCAACCAGTGGCTGCAGAGAGTTCATCAGAAGTGGTGGAAGGCTCCAACCAGTGGCTGCAGAGAGTTCATTACAAGTGGTAGAAGGCTCCAACCAGTGGCTGCAGAGGGTTCATCAAAAGTGGTGGAAGGCTCCAACCAGTGGCTGCAGTTGCATATCAGCTCAGCTGGCTCATGCATTTTGGGAACTTTTTCTTCAGCCGCACGCGACCTGACCGCACCGTGGCCGTTGTATTGCCGGAAGCAAGGCGGAGGCGGCGGCACATTGTCAGCCCTCCACTGGAGCATCTTTGGCACCATGCCAATAGCTGTCAGCTGCCGTGGCTCAGCACCGTCGCGGGTGATCAGCTGACGGCGGAGGACGCCTTCCGGTCGCCGGCGCCTCGGCTGGAAACGTCGAGCTGAGGAAAGACACTCAGTAGGTGGTGGTATCGGCAGTCAGGTCTTGTACGGTCTGCCAGGCTACGCTGAACCTCCGGCTAAACGCCAGCCCTGGAGTGGGGAATGACACCTACCTTCAGCTCTGCCCTTACTGAGCGACTATGCGGTACTTGTTATTTCATTTTCGGTACGGCTGGTGTGCAATCTGTTCGTAATAAGATATGGTCGTAGTAAGATATGGTCGTAGAAAGATATGGTCGTAGTAAGATATGGTCGGAGTAAGATATGGTCGCAGTAAGACATGGCCGAAGGTAGATAAGAAGACGTTAGGTGCCACCCTTGCCTTTCCTGTCGAATCAAGAGCTCATAACCAAGACCACAGTCAATGTCTGGTTAAAACCTAGAAACATCACGAAATAATTAACCTATAATTTTGCTGATTTTCACTAAGCATCATTGTTACAACCTGTCGAAATGTGACACCATTGCTGCATATTCAAAATGTGTGGATGTGGCATCGTCCGGTGTGACCTAAACAAAGGCCATCAGCTTAGTCTGGCCTATGCGACGACCATTAGGGATATCAGGGACACAGTACACCTCTGCACCAATCGCCGACCTGGCAATTCACGCCACTCCCGAGTCCACCAATGTGAGGAGCCTCCAGGCATTGGAGAACGCCCAGGAGGCACTGAGCGAGCTGTGCATGCAAGGATATATGAATCGGTGCATGTTCGGTTTCTGGACGTAAGATAAATTTCTTCCGACCGCCATCTAAATGTTTCATTTGCAAACGACTCGGTTACACCTTCAGATTCAATCTGACACAAACACGATACGTGTTATCTGAGTGGGTTTTTCGATAAGCGCGCCCTTGTCCTTGACGTGTAGGGCCACGAAGACAGTCCAACGGACACGAGGAAGCTGCCGTGCCCACTAGGGTGTCTCTAAAATATGAATTTCCTCCCTATTACTTTTGCAAGCTAACCAGGGCTGTGTAGTCGACTAAAGAAGCACATGCCGAAGAAATCGGATTTTTATCCTCACTACAGCCGAGGCGCCGCAAGGTTTTGTAAATCAACAAAAGTCATAAAATTGCCAATGACGAGGCTGAGTCTGATTTTAAAATAAACAATACAGGCCTATAAACAATGCTAATTTGAGTTATGTTGAATAATAGTTTTTCCCTGATATAGACCCGGTATTTCCTTTCTTTACAGGGGGAGCGGCAGGGAGAAGACGAGGGGCGGCCTAAAGTAAAGGGGCGCACACAGGCAGATATCCTGACGGCAGACCAGGACTACCCTGTGACAGGCAGGTGCCGCCCGGCTGCACCTCCCCTACCTTGACCCAGAAGGATAACCTCACAGCTGGTGTCACTCCCAGGGTGAAAGACCTCACTGCTATAGTGCTATATGCGCATATATTTACCACAGCGCCGCCATTTGGCAGTAAACACAGATATTTCATTGGATGTGGATATATTGCAACAATATCATACGATGTTAACAGGCACTTCTAGATCTACCACAGCCCCATGTCCAGTCACTGAGTCTCCTTCGTGTCTCCCACGTGGGACTCGATCTAGCACAGCCGCAGGCTGGCCTTGGTGGTGCCCTTCACGCTGCTCCTGAAGTCCTCCACAACCTGGAAGAGAGCGGCCCTCTGCTCTTCGGACTGGACGCGGTTGATGTAGTCATTGGCCAAGTGGATCCCTCGCTCCGCCAGATCGTTCACTACGAGCAGGTTCCGGGTGAACTCCTCCAGCACCTTGTGCTCTGGGGAGAAGGACCAAGGACGTGGCGGGGGCCAGCAGCCAGTCCTGGGGGCCATTCAGCTGCAGAATGTTGAACACGAGCCAGGAGTCGGAGGTGATCAGGGAGGCCATCTCCCGCCTGGCCACAGTGGGGCCGTCGGGCAGCACAGGAAAGGCCGGCTTGCCGGTCCTGATTTCCTTCCTCTCCATGCTGTGCAGCTGCCTGGCCATCTGCTCCTTGGTGTCGTCCTCCAGCCCCGTGTCAGTCAGGGAGAGCACTATCAGCTGCGGGGTGATGTACCACAGATGCCTATTGCAGGACTTGAGGACTGCAGAGGCCAGCCTCGGGTTCACCAGCCTGTACTTGTTGACGATAGACATCAACTCCAGATCCTGCCTAGCAGCAGACGAGGCGAGGGGGGTGGTGAACCAGTACTTGGCATGCATGAGCAGCACGAACTCTACCACGTTGTTGGTCTGTCCCTGCTCCTCCTTTGTCAGGACAAACACCTTCCTCAGCAGCCTAATATTCAGGAAATAAATGCACTTCCTCATCCACCGGGCGTGGTGGTCAGGTCCCGGCAGCTTGAAAGTGAAACCCTCGACCTTCCCACCGAGGGTAATGACCACTAGTTCCATGAATTCGCGGTAATCGTCTCTGGGGAAAGTACCCTTGGCCAGCTGCTCCTGTGCCCACTGCAGCAGGTTCTCTGCTTCTTCCTACAGCTCTGGCGCCAGCGAGGTGTGGTCAAACGTCACTAGATCCTCCATGTTGATGTCTAGGTCGTACCAATGATCCCTTAGCCGCCTAAACAGACCGACTCCTGGCTCCTTGGTGACACCAGTGATCTCCTTCATCGCAGCGCCAACGTGCAGCTCGGCCACGTGGCGCCGGCAGGCCAGCCAGAGGATGGGAGAGTCGACCCAGATCTCCAGGTACCTGCAGGCCCCTGCAAACTTGCCGCTGTTTGAGTTGGTTGTATCAAAAACCATGCCAACGATTTGCTTCTGAATCTCCCAAGTAACTAGGTGCTCTCGCACCACTTCAAATTCGTCCACGCCCTTCCCCGAGGGACAGTCAGGGATACCGAGGAGTTTCCTGCTCTTCTCAGCATCGACCCCAGACAGGTAGACACACACCCTCTTTGACACTATCCTCCCCTTCAGATCCAGGGTCTTCCCATCCCAGTGTACCACCACCTTTTCAGGGCACTGGAACTGCTCCTTGATCTCTTCTGCCTTCTCTAACCTCATCTTCTTCCCCATCCTCCAGGCAGTGGAACGGTTAATGTTTGTGTCATCTATGTTAATGTCTGGCAAGGCATTGACCACGGCCGCCGCCATAACTGTGCGGTCAGAAAGGGAAAGGTTTCGAGCATCGGCTGTCACAGAAATCTTGCTCATGATATCAATTTTCTTTTTTCTTTGTTTCTTTGGCAACATAATCCTCATCTTCGTCTTCATCATCTGTCATCTCTACTTCATCCCTCGCTGACCCTCTCTCATACTGCCGCTTTGGCCTCATAAGCTCTGCACAAGCTTCCTTGCTCTTGGATGCGCTCACGCTGGCTTTACCCCTCTCTACATCCTTCAGCTTCCTGTCGTCCCTCTTCTTCTGGCGGAAGTCCCAGGACCCGAGGCAGCCCACCTGTTCCCTGCTCAGCTGGTTCTGCAGGTACTGCCACTCCTCCTCCCAGTCCTTGATACCCGAGTGCTGGATGATCTTCCTAGCATCAGCCTTGGCCACACTGAAGGGCAGTTCCAGGTCAGCAATGAACTGATCCTGCTTCCCCTGGAAAGTTGACCGGGAAGACCTGTCAGGCCTCCTGCTGTCCTGCTCCAAACTCCGCCACTTCTTGGACAGATTTGCCACCTGCTCAGCAATGTGGCGATCAGATTTGATCAGTTTTACTTCCTCGTTTTCCGCTTCCACACCAATCTCCTTCCCCATGATCAGCTGCGGCCCGAATTGATGCTGCCACACAGCCTTAACCTCCAGTGCAGTGAGTTTCGCAGCCTCCAGAACGCTGGTGTTCTCCGAATGGGAGAGAAATCGGCCGAGCACATGACTGGTATTCGGCAACTTGGAGTTGCTGAGGCTCGTCGGGCATTTACCCACCAGGTAGAAGGAAGGCCTGCTGGAGGTAGCCGTGGGGTCCTTCACCCTGGGAGTGACACCAGCTGTCTGGTTATCCCTCGGGGTCCAGGTAGAGGGAGGTGCAGCCGGGCGGCGCCTGCCTGTCACAGGGGAGTCCTGGTCTGCCATCAGGATATCTGCCTGTGTGCGCCCCTTTCCTTTAGGCCGCCCCCTCATCTTCTCCATGCTGCTCACTCCTGTAAAGAAAGGAAGCACAGGGTCAATAATTAACCAAATTAACATTTTTTATAGGCATTCATTGTTTATTTTAAAATCAGACTCAGCCTCGTCATTGGCAATTTTATCACTTTTCTTGATTTACAAAACCTTGCGGCGCCTCGGCTGTAGTGAGGATAAAAATCTGATTTCTTCGGCATGTGTTTCTTTAGTCAATTACACAGCCCTGGTTAACTTGCAAAAGTAACAGGGGGGAATTGATATTTTAGAGACACCCTAGTGCCCACCCACGTGCTCACGTGCCAGGTCACGTGTCCGGGACGTCACGGCACCTGCGCTCGGGGCTCGGGAGTTACGGCCGACAGTAGGTACGCAGATGGAGTGTATCAGTCAGTGCGTATCATGAATTAGCTTATCAGTACGAATTTCGGATTGGATTTAAGATTCGTCTTCAAGCTACAATACTACTTTGTTACATCTTGAGGATGTTCATCTATAAACGAAGCGTTGTAAACTGGTACGGTATATCTTTGAACTGTACCCTTAATTACTTTGCTAACTTGTATCATGTATCCCTCATCCTCTAGCAGCGACCTGTTAAACTTGTAAAAACCTTTACCTCCAGGTTGTTCAGCAAGTTTTAGTTATAAGCTTATCAGCTAATGTTCTCTTATAGCCGTTAGTCACATGTAGAAGGACACAGCTCATACTAATTTATATATATATAGGTTAAATACATGTAAAATAGGCAATTATGATGGAAATTATAATGAGGCAGACACCGAGCATTACTTGTTAACAGTCCACACGATCCCGCTGCTTTGGATTGAAATATGCACATAATTTGGTTATCAACTACCTTGCACCGGGACAATGGTATCGCTTTGTAAAAATGATTCGGATGGCTCAAATGTTTCCCGGTGCATGATGTGTGGCATGTGGGCGAGAACCTGGAACACCTTACCGAGCACATAAACACGGACGATATTTGTCTTCATCGTATATCAGGCGCATTATTTGATAACCAATGTCAGCCATAGTCACACCACGCGACGTTGCCGAGAGAGTGGCGTCGCCACGAAATACTTCTCGGAGGGGCAATGATTACAGGAGCCTCCGTGACTTTAGGGGCTTTCTAGTTTTGTTTCTCTCCTATGTCGTTTATGGATTAAAGTTTGACCATAAGTGAAGGGTCAGTTCAGGTTGAAATGTAATCCCGTTTTAGAACTTCCAGAAATAGTGCCCGAAAAAAAATCCCTGTATGGAAGGACGCCAAATTCAGTGCCAGCCGTCAAGTTGACTCAGAATAGCTGATAAGCCGAAAAAGTCATTCACACCAGGTTGGGTCAGTGGCAGGGGTTTGGTTTTATATACTTTTGAGGGGGCAAGTGCTCCGTCAATGTTGGGTTTGCCCCCCTAATAATTTCAACTTTTAACACGAGACCAAATGGAGTGTGACCCCCGCCAATCCATTTGGGCCTGCCCATTGCTTTGATATATTTCACCCCCGCCCCCTCCCAACAATTTTCAGAAATCAAACCCGTGGCCGGTGGTCTCCAACGACCTCCGAAATATCAACGACCTCTTAAACAGGTCAGATGAGCTGAACTTTCCACAGTCCTTTTATATATACGTTTTTGCACGCCCCACATTGGCCATTTTTTGGGACATACGCGAGGTTAATCGCACACAATTATCGGCTTAAGCGAAGGAGTGCCTGACATATCCCCTCTTGTGACGTCACAGGTCATTAAGCTGACATATCTCTTCAAATGTTTTATACATCGTGTTGGTAAAGCATGACTAACCAGCTATTGCCCGTCGTTTTTTCCGTAGTCGTAAGAAAAACCTTCGGGAGAGGAGTTGCATCAGCCCGCCGCATGGGCAGGGCGGATCCAGGAATGCTCGTGGGAGGGGGGCTCATTTTGCCGAAGGGGCACCTTTAGCGGGAAAAGGTCGTTGTGAGGAGGGAAGGGTATGTGCACTGGGGCATGCTGAAAAGGACGTCTTGGGCTGAAAATCCGTCGAGTGGGGAGGGACACATGCCAACGTCCACCCCTGTGTGCGGGCGAGGGTCAATCTGACTGAATATATTCACATTTCTGTAATCTATCTGTAAGACATTCGCCGACATTCCCGTACGCCTGCATGCAGTAACATGTGTGCGACAGTACAGTGGCATTAACTCTCTGAGCAAGATGATGTGATTGAAGCCGAGGAAAATTTACGAGCCCTGAATGCATGGTATGTACCTATATTAATACCATGAAATCAAGTATGACTTCACGAGGAACAGAAATATTTTGTGCAAGATGTCAGTATGTCGAAAATACAAATATTTTACCTCGCCTATTGTCATTGGCCTTGGATATCCTAAAACCAAAACCCATGTAACATGCTCTTTTACCCCGAATTCAATTTCCCCACTCAATACGTTACAAAATCGGAACTTCACGCAACCTTAGGTCAGTAATCTATGCCCTTAAAGCAAATTTCGAGATTTGGGAATTATTCGTTTCGATGTGGAATAGCATGTTCTGAATTTGGTGCTCATATGTTGCAACTACTTCATGTGGCGTCACTTCGAAGATTTCGGAGCCGTTCTCGTTAGCCCGTCCACAACCCTTGATGATCTTGACCTAAGATTTGCATGAGACATGCAAAACCGGTGTAGTAGACGGTACTGGAAGTTCGTGTATCTGCGTCTACTCATTCGACCATTATATTGTTAAACAAAAACGAGGGGTATCGGGAGCCCCCCGGCCTGGCGACGGTTAAAGTTATGCTGTCTCGCCCACACTAGCTTCATTGATAACCTTACTCGGAAAAACATTGGAAACCACACTTCGACACACAGCAGTATCGAGCACGCACGTGTCCACACTCCTGCTGCCCAAATGTGGTCAATCCTTTTGCTTTTCACGTGTAGTGTGCATGAGACACATGGCATTCACAGTGACTTCGACATGTACGCGTCGCATGCGTTGAGTGGGCACGTGGCGTGGCTGTTTTCTCTTTCATCTCGCTCTGCTCGTGCACAGCTGTCCTTTCTCAGTCAGATTTCTCCCGGCCTCGTCGCTGGCCATTGGCGCAACGCCCTCTCTCCGCTTGGTGTTCTCCTTGCCTGCAGTCACCGTCAGGGGCGTCGCCACCGGGGGGGCAGAGGGGGCAGTCGCCCCTCCTGCCGTGAGACTGGAGGGCCCCCCCTGAAATTTGAGGATGCCCCTATCCGGAAATGCACAGGAAAAGGTGACCAAGGAGGCCGACGAGACAGAAAATCATGCTGTCAAGGAGGCCCCAAGACTGGAAACGAGGCTCCCGCGAAAACTAATCAGGTCCTAAAAAGAGACGTAGGACAGAGATTGGGAGGAGGCCCCAGGACGAAAAGGATGCCACCGAGACGGGCAGGAAGCCTCCCAGGTTAGGCAAGAAGGCTTCCGATGGGTGGCAGGATATTCTTAATTTGGAAAACGAGGCCCCCCAAGATGGAAGAGGAGGCCCCTACAATATAAAATAAGGAATGATAGGAGATATTTATCCGGACGCAAGAGGGAACCCCAAGATGGGTAAGAAGGTCTCCGCAGGCCCCCAGGCCCCCAGGATTGCAAAGAAGGCCCCAGGATAGCAAAGGAGGCCCCCGGATTGCAAAGAAGGCCCCCAGGATTGCAAAGGAGGCCCCCAGGATGGCAAAGGAGGCCCCCATGATTGCAAAGGAGGCCCCCAGGATGGCAAAGGAGGCCCTCGGATTGCAAAGGAGGCCCCCATAATTGCAAAGGAGGCCCACATGATTACAAAGGAGGCCCCAGGATTGCAAAGGAGGCCCCCGGATTGCAAAGGAGGCCACCAGGATTATAAAGGAGGCCCCCAGGATTGCAAAGGAGGCCACCAGGATTGCAAAGGAGGCCCACAGGATTGGAAAGGAGGCCACCAGGATTGCAAAGGAGGCCCCAATACGGGAAAGGAGGCCCCAGAAAATGAGAGGAGGCCCTAAGACGGAAGAGAAAGCCAGTGGATATGAAATGAGGTTTCGGAGACGCAAAAACAGGCCCCAAAACGGATAAGGTTCCACCAAGATAGAAAAGGATGATCCAGAAACGTGGCATTCGAAGCGTAATTCGGAAGAGGACGACACAAGATTGGAAATGAGACCCCATGATGAACGAAGAGGCTCCTAAACTAGGAGAGAAAGGCCATTAGATAAGAGGGATGGCTCCCAGGCGAGAAAGAAGGTTCCAAGACGGGTAAAAAGGTCCCCAGAAAATGACAAGGGAACTGAGATAGGAAAGGTTGCTTGTAATTTGGAAGAAGAGTCACCTGGGAGAGAAGAAGAGTCCACCAGGAGATACGAGGCCACCCTTAAAATGGGCAAAGATCGAATCAAAACGCAGAGCAGGAGGCTCCCAAGACGTGAGAGGAGGCCCCTAATTTGAAAAAGAAGGTCTCTAGAAGAGAAAAGGAGGCCCCTGCCGGACTCGAGAGGAGTCCCTTAAGACGGAACAGGAGGTATCCAGGGCCGAATGAGGCCCCGAAGACCGGAAGCAGTTCCCAGGAAATGAGAGCAGGCCCTTAAGATGGGAGTGGTATGGAAGGAGGTGAGATTTCCAAAATTGAAGATGCCCTCAAGACGGGTAGGCTTTGCCAGGACAAGGGAGGAGGCCCACAAGGCGTGGCAGGAGGCCCCTAATTTGGCAGAGAATGCCCCTGGAACATGAGAGGAAGCCCCATGCCATGTTAAAGGGGCCCCATGATGTAGGAGGAGGCCCTTCAAGACGGGAGAGAGGGCCATTGAATATGGAGGAGGGTATAGGACACGAGAAGACATCCAAAACCGGTAAAGAGGCTCCAGGAAATGGGACGAGACCACTAAGACGCGAGAGGAGGCCTATAATTTGCAAGAAGCCCCTAGGAAATTGTAGGAGTCGTGCCGGGTACTTGAAAATCACGACATGGTCCCAAAAAGAGCCGGCCGGGGCCCTGAAAATCACGCTGAGCCTGGGGGTACCAAAAAGTCACGCCCGGACCATGAAAATCACGCTAGGGGCACGACAGGTTGTACCGTTCCCTAACAGTCTCATTGGGACACAAATGAAGCCGGGGCGACGAAAAACAATCCGGACATGGATAATCACTCTGGGGCCTCAACAATGACGCCAAAAGCTTCCAAAACGTGTTGGACGCTCTAAAAGTGTCGAGGTCGCTAAAACTCGCGCTAGGGATCCAAGCAAATGACGTCGGGACACAAAAGATTACATTGGACTAAAGAAGTCGCGTCGCAGCCCTTGAAAATCACACTGGGGGCCCGAAAGGTCGCGCCAGGCCCCAAAAGTTGCAGCTGCCCTAACAAATCAATTCTCAACCGGAATGTCACTCTACGGCCTCAAAAATCGGGTCAGTCCCCCAAAAACCCGTTGGGCACCGGAAAAAAACGTGTCGGGGCATCGATAAAAATCACACTGGGAAACCGAAGAATCGTACCGGGACCCAAAAATATAACATAAGGACCTTTAAAGGATAGAACTCGATGTCCAAAAAGTTCACACCGAGACTCGATCGAATCGACCCCAGCACCGGCAAATTAAGAACAGGTCCGGAAAAAAGTACCCGGAAGGTTTTTACACTCCGAAAGGTGCCATCGGCTGAAAAAAAAACTCCTTTGGTGGGCGCAGTGGCATATCAAAGGGACAAATGTCCCCTCACTCCAAAGAGGGATACGCTCCCAAGAATCGTGCCGGGGCCCCAAAAAGTCGCGCTGGGGCCACACAAATTCGTGTCGGTCCACCAGAATTCGCACAGGGGGCTGACCCGATAAATACGGCAGGCCCAGAAAACTCGCTCCGAGGCTAGAAAATCTCCAACAGGAACCGCCAAGATCGCGTTGGGGTCACAGCTAAGTACAACGCGCCCCGCAAACTCGAACCGGTTCCCCAAATATCGCGTTCGGGACCCGCAATTCCCATCGGTAGTCCGAAGTGTGTGTGTGATTTGGGTTTTCGGTAGTGCCAAAAATTTGGTCTGGGCATCAAACATTAACGTAGGGGCTCCCAAAAATTGGCCTCTAGGGCCCCACATAAGCACAGTGTGACCTCAAAAATTGCATCGGTATCCCCCAAAAAAAAATCAAACCGGAGCCTTCCAAAATAAGGAGGGATTCCAAAAAATAACTGTCCGGGTCCGGAAAATGGCTCTGGAGCACCACACATATCATCAGATGCCTTCACAAATCGCGTACGGCCCAGAAAAACACCGGAGCTAGAAAAAAAATCGAGATGAGATACAAAAGCATGGCGCCAGGGGCTCTAAAAATCAGGCCGGGATTCGGACTTTAAAGAAAATTCAGAAGAGATCCACAAAATCGCGTTGAGCCCAGGAAACTGGCGTTGGGTCCCCGGAACCACGCGTCTGGGAGCGATAAGTCGCGCTGGGACCCAGACAAATCGCACCGAAGCCCCAAAATTGTACTGGGGCCCCACAAATGTGCGTCAGAAGCCCCAAAATAAACACAGCGGGACCCTAAGAGCACAACGGGGGCCGAAAGTGCAACTGGCCCTCCAAAGCCCACAGTCTCGCAAAAAGCGACAGGGCCTTAAAACATGCGTTGCAGCCTTAAATAAACATACCGGGAGCTCTAAAAAATACACCAGAAGCTCTCAAGGCACACAGGGGCCATGTGACCCCACAAGGGCCTGAAAAAGAGGCTGGGGCCGCAAAGAGCAGCATGATCCCAAAACGAACAAGAAGACCGAGCACTAAATAAACACATCGGGATCTTTGAAAGCGCCCAGACACCTTAAAAAAAATCATCGGTGCACAAAAAAGCAACAAAACCTTAAAACGAGCAGGGGTTTCGAAAATGTGTTGGGCTCCTAACAAAAATGGATTGAAGCCCTAAGATACATCCGTAGATGAAGAAAGACGAAACGGGTCCAAAAAAAACACTGAGGCAGGGCCTCGGCTCGGTAGCCAATCTGGGAGCATATTTAAGCAAAGATATAAGGTGCATCAAAGCTCAGCGGGTATCCGCATTTCCTAACCACCATAAAATGTTGGAAGTAGGGAACTTATGAGCGAATTTCATTAATCGAATTTTCGCAGCGAACGTCCATACGAAGCATTCCATCACGTCAAATATCGCGTAAGTCTATCATGTGGCAGCAATTGGCAAAACGTAGGACGCCTAGCAGAAATCGTAGCATCGCACGAAGTGTGGCGAATGCGCCGAATGCGCAAGATGGGTGTGCATGTGCACGAACGTTGGCGTCGTGACGACCGGGCGCTATGAACTGGAATGTCTGAAAATGGGAAATTTTACATTTTAAAGTGATTTGTACCGGTGTAATTTCAGTAGTGTGAGGTGACTTATCAAAGGATACGAAAAGAAAACATTCTAACAGGGTGGGGGAGTTAGGGTTAAAATCCGACGAATCAGAAACGATAGTGGTAGATTAGGCCCCTACATAGGACAATTCAGCTGATCACTAATTATTTTATTTAAAAAGGTCTCCTTTGACAAAATAGTGGTCGAAATCAGAGGACTTTTTTAATGGGGTAGGTGGACCTCCTCCAAATACGTCTCCCCCTCCCCCTTGACGCAAATATAGGTACGCTACTGGTCTCCCAATAATTTTCAGAAACATGGGGCAAAGCCAACATTGAGGGGGCAAATTCTCCCTCACAAGCATACAAAACACCGATGCCCCATACAAATTGGGAGGAATGACGTTTTTAAATGCATTTTCTTCCTACAAACTTGTCTTCTGTGATTACAGCCTACATGACTAGAGCTTACCAGCTTCAATACCTTCTCAACGACGTCACTTACAAAACGGTGCAGCACAGCGAAAACCATGGGCGTGACGGCGTGGAATTTGAAGGTTTTGCATTATTTATGCATTGCCATTGTTGCATTGTTATTTATGGACTGTTGTTCAATGCTTGTTCTTGCCGTAAATTTGTTCGCTGAGGATATAGTATTTTAACTTGTGTACCAGGTGTCTTGCAGCCAGCACCAAATGTTATAAAAGGAAATAAATCCCGAAGATGGCGATAATAAAACCAATTTAATCCACTTCTGGTTGTCACTTTCGCGAAATTGTTGTCCTCGGACTGAGAAATGATCGTTTAAGCTTACTCATGGCATCAAGCTGGTGGGAATGACTAACAGTAGTGATGAATCTAGCTATATTCAGTTAGACTTGGTGGACATAAAGTGGGTTGATCAATGGGAGATATCTTTAAGATATTTTCAGCACCAGCCCCGCCAGCTCACTGGAATCTAGAGGCCAGCGGGAAGATTCTTGCGGTCGAGAAAGCATTAAGACATTGGTTTGTTTTGACACTTAGGTATTTATCCACATTTACTTATTTATACCCTGGCATGGCTCAGTTCTCAGCGAAAAAAGGAGATTATTGCTATTGCGTTTTGCGTAAATGATGCACCATGCCAAGAACAAACAAGACATCAATATGAAATCATGTTTCCAATTCTTGAACCATACCAAGAGCCTAAAAACAATAGGAGGCCCCCTTTCGAGGAGCAGGAGGCCCCCTTCCAACATTGCCCCCCCCCCCCCCCCACCCGGAAGAATTTCGTGGCGACGCCACTGGTCACCGTCAAATACAGTCGGCGAGTGAAGCATTTCCCATTCTCCACTCGAAGAAACATTGCGAATACCCGTGCAAAGTCCTCAATTCCCTTCATGTCTGACTGCGCCACCTGCTGTGGTTTCGTGCACTCCTTCGACAACTAATGATGCTCCTCCGCCTACTGTTTTGTATTCTCCTTCGAAAACCAGCGATGCTCCTGAGAGGAGCTCCAGGGAGACATCATTCGCTTTGATTTGCCGTAAAGTAACCATTCCCAATTCCGATCAAACGCCCCTCACCCGCATACACATATTCGCCGTTAGTGTATTATCCTGCTCATCTCGGTCGCCAGTAATTGCCGCAATCTACCTGTCCCTCGAGATTACCCACCCCTCCCTCCTTCCTTCGAGATTACCCATTTTTTCCCATCCGGCGAGATTACGGTCTTCCCGTCCGCCCCAGATTGCGTTTCCCCGTCCGCACGAAGACGACCCTCGGAGTGTCTCGAATCTGTTATAGGTTGCCGTTGTACATTCCAAGGCGACCCCTGCACCCACTTTATTTCGAATCTTACCCCTGTTTCTTCGGTTTTCTCCCGACGGCACCAATGTATTTCCTCTGAGATCAACATTGCATGGTTTGTCTTTAATTTCCGCCCGGTGGTCGAGCACGAACCAAAATACCTGAGCCAGGTGTCGGCATAGCAGCAGACAGCAGACAGCAGATACGGCACCGCACCAGAGGCGGCGAGGCGGGTCAAACAAGTCGACAACTATGTCAGGCGTATCAAACCGACAAGCAGGTCAGGTCGGCCGAGGTAACAGGTCCTGTCAGAGTAGCTGGTAGTCGGGTCAGGTCAGGCCAGTTTCGACCGGTCACAACCTCGCTGGAACCTGATGTAGACGGTCGTTATCAGAACACCCAGAGCCTTGCTTACTGACTTAAACCACTCACTTAGATGAATGACTACTCATCCTCATGAAGGTCAGCAACATCCCCCCATGAAATTCTTCCTTGCACGCATGCGGATCAATTTCGTCTGGAACTGACGGAAACCTGACGGAGAATCGTTCTTAAAAAACATTGGGGAGTGGGAGAGTGGGAGGGTTGTTGCTGGATCCATTGCAGGCATACGTGATGATGAAGCAAGGACGTAATTTAACAATTCCGGGTTCGCTTGGAAGCGACGTCATGAAACGGATGATTTATTGAAGTGCTCTTGCTATCCGCCAGTGACGTCATGCTTCTGCGAATAGCAGGGGCGGTCCGAGGCACCCAAATGAGGTGAGGAAAAAAATCGCGGCTGTACTACCCTCCCCCTCCCCAGAACAGAATGTCCTCGGATTATCCCCATTTTATTTCTTTGGTTCCGAAAATTCACAGCTCTCAGGGGGTGCCTCTGGCTGAAGGTTTTGAGGTAAGGATGCACTTGAGCCTCCCCGGAGGGGAGCCTTTTTCCGGCCGGAGGGGCACCACTTTCCATGAGGGATACATGCCTCTAGATCCCCCTGTATCTGCCCCTGCCTGGGCTTCCCAAAATAGCGCTGGCCTCCCCGATCCTTTCTTGATGAAGTGTATTTATATATACATATACATATACATATATATATATATATATATATATATATGAGACAGAATGTGGATTCCACAGATCCAGGGGCAGATCCAGGAATAATGCTGGCTAAGATAAAACGTTTCTGATCACAATTGTTTGAAAAACTACAATTGATATAGTCATGCTAAGTTGCGCATGTACTTTGGTAAACTGAAGCAAACATTAAGCAGGGTATTTTACGTTAAATGAGTCTTTACATGACTACTTCTTCACACACACACAAAAATATATTTTGTATGGACCGTCAACAATTCTTCCTAATATAGGCATGACTACTTCTGTCCATTCTACACAAGCATGACACACCAAAAAATAATAGGTATTTAAGGAAAATCCAATCAGTTTTTGCCAAACAAAAACTTCATTTTTTAAAACTGATATAGTAGCCCCTGAGAGCAAATCAGAAACAAGAATGCATGCACTGGACTTGTTTAATATAACGAAGAATGGCTCTTAGATGCTCCTGGGTTTTAGACATTGTGTGTAATAAAATATATATATATACACGACCTTCAATATACCAGGAGGTGCTGAGTTGACATCAAAAGTAACGATAAGGGTTGTACTTTATTGCTCAACGTTTCGGCCAGGGGCCATCGTCAGGAGTGACGATGGCCCCTGGCAACTAAACAACAATTGCATGGTCATACTGATGTTTGTACACACCACCATTGGCAAAACCACATGCATATCAATATGGAGTTTCAACATGATTAATTCCATTCTCAACATCCAGTCATTGTCAAACTTGCATGCACATAATGGTTATCATTGAGATCGTGGATATACAAACTATAATTATATTTAGCAACCTACCCATCACACCATCAGCTTGATATTTACCAAGGTAGGTACCTACCTACATGCCCAATTATTGGGCAAGCCAATCTCAAACTCAAACTGAAGCAACAAAATCAAAGTGTGAGCCAATCTGCCAGCCTATGAAAATATGAGAGAAAAGTCAGCAAGAAGCCGTATAGACAGCTCATTATAATTGATATTCATGAAAAATAATAGGTATTAAGCTATGGCCACACATCACTTCATAAACAAACCCTATAAAGTCATACAATACCCAAGGCCACAGGACCAGTATCTGGCAGCGCGCATTCGTGCCACCCACTATTACATTAGTAGGTACACCAAAGCTCGCCTTCAAGCTTTGGTGACGTCATAGTTATTTTTATCTTACATTGCAGAAATTGGTAGCATCACGCGTGTTTAAATTTCACTGCGCATGAGACAGTTAAAGCAGTTTTCAATTTTCAAAGTTTAAAGAACCGAACACAGCCAAACCTAACCTATCATAAGTTGCTGTTGAATAAAAAATTATTGGTAAATTTGCAGTTTCAGATGATTTTTTCGTTGTTTGAATTTTTCTTCAGAATACCATGTTCATGACAGTGACCTAAGATGATGGGACCACTTATTTTCGGTGAAAATTCATTTTATTTTAATTTGAAGAAAACAATTTGACGAATTTTCCAACTAAAAAAACCTAAACCAACCTACCCTAACCAAACCTAACCCATTTGTTTGCTTTATGGTGACAAACGTGTGTAAAAACTTTTCTTGGTTGGTTGGTTGTTTATTTGGATTTACGGCAGCATTGACTGCGTTGGTCATACAGCGCCCATACAACTTTTCTTGTTCCCACCTTAAAGCACAATAATCCCCAAAAGTTTCCCCAAAAATTTACAAACATGTTCACAATTTTTTTTTTTTTTCAACAGCAGCTTAGGTTAGGTTAGGCTCGGTTAGGTTTATTTTTTAAGGTTCATAATTTTCAGAAAATAAATTAATTGACATTAAAAAAAAAAAAAATTTTGTTCTCAAAAGATAACTTAGGCCAGGTTAGGTTAGGTTGTGTTGCATTTAAAAAAAAAAACATTCATGTTTATGCCATGTTACCGAACTCAAAGCCCTTTTTGGCATTATTTTGCTCACAACTTGAAAAGTAAGCATTTGCACAGAAAATAAGTGGGTCCAATCATCTTAGCCACCTTCATATACCTGGTATTCTGCAGAAAAATTGTTTAAAAAAGAGCACCTTAAACTGCAAAGTTACCAAATAATTCGCAATTTGTGGGGAAACTTTTTTGGAGATTTTTAAAAAGTTTTCCAATTTGAAAAGCCTAAACTAACCTAACTTAACCAAACCTAACCCATTTGTTTGCTATATGGAGGCAAATGTGTGTAAAAACTTGTCTTGTTACCACCTTAAAGCACAATAATACTGGTTTGGCTAGGTTAGGCTAGTTTAGTTGTTTAACTTGGAATATAAAATTCAAAAAATTTTCTAAAATAAAATAAACTCGAAATTTTCCTTCAAAAGCAGCTGACATTAGGTTCAGTTAGGTTGGGTTTGGTTGTTCAATTTATAAAATTTTACGAATATATATTGCTTAATTTTTGTTTCTAATTTTTTTCTCCAAAGCAGGGGCGTCGATTTGTATCCTTTTTTAGGTCCATGGCCCCACCAATGTTGATTTGTCCCCGCCCCCAATAGCCTATGCTATTTTTATGCTGAGAAGAAAGCTAAAGAAAAAAAAACACCATGCTACTAACAAAACTTAGTTTGTGAATTACATTGAACGCTTCGGACTGATTGATTGATGATTGATTGAGTGACGTAACCAGTTCGATATAGCCCGATTCCTATGCCGTGCAGAGAGCTGCTGCGATTTCTGAAAAACCATATATCGGATTATATTGCGTCATTTCGCATGATTCTGGCACCGAAAAAGGATCGCTTCGCTTTCTGTCACCAATCTATCTACCAATTTTGCTTTAGCAATCGAAACTATCGCGGTATATTGCGTCAAAGTATTTTTTTCTCGCACACTGCCCAACCCGCATTCCAAACTTCGGGGCAGTTACGCCCAGCCGTGTGGCGCAAAGGTATGAACTCAAACTCGAGATCCAGAGTTGGTGGGTTCGAATCTGTCCAAGAACCCTGCTTTATCAGCCGCATTATTTTGCATTTGTAAATTAGGTAGGAACATTACTGCGTGCCATCAAACATATTGAACATGCTAACTGCAATCTTAATCCTTGGCAACGCGGTACATAGTTTATTGTCGCTTTGCCGAAGCTTATTTACCGACGCACCCGAGCAGAAATCGGGCATATTCCAAATTCGGCGGAGAAATTCGGCGCAGCCTGGCAATCGCACTCGTGACGTCACAGCTCAGAAAAATGGGCCTGTGGCGGCTGCAGAAGTGACAAACACCTGCTTGTAAGTTATATAAGGTCAAAACCCATCACCAAATGTGTCTGGAGAGACTTGATAGACACTAGCGCGCATTAAATGTTACAAATCGTGATGGGCGTTCCTCAGAACATCCAAAATCGTAACATCCAAAGAAATAATTCCAGTTACAGAAATTCCAGCGCCTAAAGTCTAAATTTGAAGTTGCGCTCGACAAATGTGACGGAGGTGAGACATTTATGGTGCAATTGCACGCAGTGTTTAATCCGGAGGCCAATCTCATGTCACGTCGTACTGATTCGTTTTTTGTACTTCGCACATTCTGATGTATCTGCAAATTGATGTGATTTTAAATAGTGAATAAATAGCTTGGTGATATTTAATTCCCAAAGGAACAGTAGTTGAAGAAGTTTGCAGGTAAGCTTAAGCAAGTCCAGTCCATGTCTTTTTCTGATTTGTACTCAGGGTTTCCATGTTAATCTCACATAACTACCACGTTTGTCTTCAAGAAGAGCTGTTTTTAGTTTACTTTTATCAATATTTTCATTCCACTGCTCTTAGTGCTTTTTCTGCCCAGGATTGGGGCACCTAGTGTTGCATTTCCGTCCAGGGGTTGGCAAAACTTTTGGTAAATTTGCAGCTTAAGGTAATTTCTGATTTCTTGATTTTTTTTAATGCAATGTTTCGGAAGGTGATGCACACGATGTTACTGTTCATTTTTGGTAAATTTGTGTTTTAAGGTGTTTTATGAATTCGTGGAATGTATCATTTGAATGCAATGCTTATGAATGTGTGACTGATGAAAGAAATGTTACTTAGATGATGGCACCAATCATTTTCCATACAAATGGATTCCATACAAATTCCATACAAATGTCAGGTTGTGAGCAAAATAACACCAAAAAAGGCTTTGAATTAGGTGACATAGGGTAAGATATTTTTTAAAAAAAAATAAATGCAACATAACCTAACCTAACCTAGCCTAACCTCCCGTTGGAGAAAAACAAAACCAAAACATCAAGCTGTAAAAATTTCAAGCGATGTATTTTTTTACAATAAAAAATGTAATCCAACTTAACATGTTGAAATGTAAAAGAACAATAACATGTTGAAAGTAATATATTTTCAGGAATGGAACTGATGACATTTTCTGTGTTATAAATTTGCAAATCAGATCTACATCATTTGTGTTAATAAATATGATAAATTTATAGAAATGCATACACCGGTTTGTGGACAAGAAGGTATTATGATGATTTCTGATGTATTGGAAAATGACAAATGTTTCATGATAGAAGCAGGCAAAGTTAAAATACTTAGACCAAACAAATTTCACGCCTCTTCTCTTGAAAATCTCACTGTGGCCAAAACGTCGTGCCGGAGCCCCACAAGTTGCAGCTGGCTTCCCAAGGACCAATATATACCCGGAATGTCACCTTGCGTACGCAAAAATTGCGTCAAGGATCCACAGAATAAGAAGCCGTCGGACGTCGGAAAAGAAACCTGTTGGGGCACCGGAAAAAAACGCACCGAGAGCCCGAAGAATCGTACCGGGGTCCAAAATAGCCTGCAGGGGGCTTATAGAAATAGACTTCACCACAAAAACCACAAGAAGAATCCATCGAATCGACCAGAGCACCGGAAAATTCAGAATGGGTCCCGAAAGAAAATTATCCGAAGGGCCTTTGTACTCTCGATCGTGCAATCTGCGGAAAAAAACACGTTGAGCAGCCGCAGTGGCGTACTAAAGGGTAAATTCCCCTCCTAATGTTAGGCACCAAGGAAATACTTTCACCCATTGTCATCACTGTTCAGGTCTGCTGTGCTCTGATGCTCCATCAATGCCGGTGTGTTTTAGCCTGCATCTGATCGCTGAAGTATTTTTATTTAAGTGTTTGTTGGTGTGTGGAGTGAGGAGGAGGGTAGCGGTGACGGTGACGGTGACGATAGATCCGAGCCCACTATATGGCACTGCAGTCGCATGCTTTTACTCAGAGTTGTTATGTTGACGTGTACTGAGCACTGTTCTTTTAATTATGTGACTTGACCAGTTATTGGACGATTTTCTCCGTTGGTGAGGATGCTGAATAAACATAAACATACACATCGTCGAATAAAAAATCAGAATTTCTGAGATCCGAAAATATAGTGGGCTAAATCCGATGAGTTTTTTTTTTTTGGGAGGGGGGGTCTAGTGCGTTGGCACTTCGGCCCCCCCAATGTTTTTAAAAAATCGACACCCCTGATCAGTAGATTATGTTAGGTTAGATCAGGTTAGGTTATGTTATGTTTTTATGGTAATATTACATAATTCTTCAATATATGCTGCCCCACACAAAACACCTTTTCTATATACTTCCCATATTTTGTTGAAGTGAGGTGGTATGGCCTACATCTGCATTATCACAATTTTTTTCTGTGGTTGTTTGAAATGTTATTTGATTGATTTTTATGTTCTTTTTGGTAAATTTGTGGTTTAGGATGTTTTATGAATTCTTGGAATTTATCATTCCAATGCAATGTATATGACTGTGACTAAGGTGATGGGACCACTCATTTTCTGTGCGAATGCTTGCTTTTCAGGTTGTGAGCAAAATATCACCACAAAAGGGGGCTTTGAGTTAGGTAACAGCATAAAATGAAATGCTTCAAAAATTGAAATAAAAATGCAACATAATGTAATCTAACCTGGACTAACCTCACTTTGGAGAAAAAATCAGAAGAAAAAATCCCCAAAATTTAAAGCAATTTATTTTCTGAAGACTTGATATTTAAAAAACATAGCCCATCCTAACCTAACCTAACATCAGCTACTTTTGAAGAAAAAAAATTCAACTTAAAACCTCAACTAACCTAACCTAACCAAACCTAACCCATTTGCTTGCTGTATGGAGGAAAATGTGTGTAAAAACTTGTCTTGTTACCACCTTAAAGCACAATAATGCCTTCTTTTCTGCATCAAATGACTGCTTATTCAGATACAAGTACAACTTGAAGTGCTTATATCAAAAAAGTTTTAATTTCTCAAAAATATGAATATAAAATTCTTTCAACCTACATCAAGACACTGGAAAAACACATCTTTTAAACCAAAAGTGCCAAGGGGCTTCTTCTATACATTTACCCAAATTGCATGCATTGTGCAGACTCCAAAAGTTGGTTTTGAGTCGTTTGGTACAGCCAAGTAAAAAATAATTCTCACAAATTTTCAAATTCCTTGGATTTAGAAAGCTTAGTAGGTGCCTAACTAGGTACCTAAGCATGAGCTCAGAGCAACACTTTCATAAAATGCACCTAGGTTTTGCATAATTTGAGATTGAAGAACAAGTTTGCTCCCAATCAGGCTGTTTTTTCTTTATTGGCTGGACTGATATGCCAGTTCTCGAAACACTAGTGAATGCATGGAATTTACAGAGCTGACTAAGCATCACATCAAAGCCCATTAAGAGCCCACTGGTCACTTCCTCGTTGGGCTTTCGGTTCTAGCATTTGCCACTTATCGTACCTACCTAAGTGGGTGGGTAGATAACTTTCTCCTGCCCCACAATTCCGCACATTCCCTTATTTTAACAAATCAATGGGAACATTTGTGTGCAAAACATGGCCCGATGTACCTCAAAACTGTCCCTCGCAGAGCGATCTCCGAGTAGAATGGATTCCATTCCAAAAAGGCCGCATACCCTGCGCTTGTTATGAAACGAAAGCGCAATATATGGCGATAGCTGCCTGAGGCATGCCTTTGTCGACCTGCGATAGAGCTGTTTTGAAGCCAAGATGTAAATGTGAACTTCAATTTTCACTATAATTACGAGTCACCAATGCATATTTGTTTCCAGATTTTTCAACTTTGCTATTTATTTTCCAGTGGATGAAAGCATCATTTGTACGAAAATAGCATACAAAAATACTTCCCAGCTCTACTGAGGCGAGGCACAGCCCTAGTGCCTTACATGGGCGCCCCTCGCGAATGGTAGTGACGTAACTGCGAGTAGTGGGGGCGGTATTCCGACGAAAATATTGTGCCTGGCAAACTCAATTCAACTTTTCCATCAGGAGACCAATTCGTGGAGAGCATGGCGATCATTGTGTGATTTGGTGATTCACTTCCCCTGAAAATATTCCGATCCTTGCAAATGATTGCCATCCCGAGCAGCTTTGTTCTGATAAGACCCACTCTCATCCAGATGTGGCCAGATTAAAATCGTCTCACCATCTTTGGTGTGATGGAGTTTGTCACCGTCTGACGTGGTCAAGTATAGATTTATCAATCTATTATTTTAACAAGCTCACCGCCGAGAACATATGAACTGGCAAACAATCAAAAGCTAACACCCCAGAGTTTGATGTAGGCTCTGTGAATGACTCGGTTCCCTGGCGCCTTGCAAGCGACATCGGCAGTTGGAGATAACTGATGGATTCTTCATCAGCGGCCGCAACACCACCCCAGCATCAGCTGGAAGGCGACTGACGGCTAGTCACCAGCACACGGACCGTCACCAGCCACTAGGCTGTTCGCATGGCTTGCATCGCTGGATCGAGTTAGAGCCACAACACAGAACGGAACACAGTATGCGCATCATTCGGCGACTATTTGGATGCATGGACATTCGGTTGAGCCATTTTGTGTAATCGGGCCACGTTTTATATCACATCCTAGACATCTGCGACTCGATTCCACGCCCAAACCCGTACATATCTAGAGACAAAGCTGTCGGCGATGTTATTCCACACCTCTTCGGCCATCGCCACCGAAACTAGTACCCGTCCGGAGATAAATGTGCCGGCGATGTTATTCCACATCCCGTCGGCGCGTCACTTTCCACCGCGGTGGAACGCCGACGGCGGGCCGTCAGCAAAAAGGTGGCGCCAGGAACACGTGTGCCACGACGGTGACCACGCGACCCAGATGAGAAAGGCTGCGGATGCTGGCCGGCAGCTTTTTCTCGCCGCCGACGGCGAAAGTACGCCGCGGCAGACTGACGCGCGAAGAGGCGAACCGACTACGCTGACGGCACGTGCATGCATGCCATGTGGGCGGCGCAGGCAGCTCTCACTCCCAGCCACCACCCAACTGCGCACCGCAGCCCAGCCGGCTGTTCCGCTCTGACGGCGTGTCGACTGCATTTGGCTGTAGAGTACTCATCCCATGCGTGGACCTTATCTCTCAAGAACAGCATTCAGATGTCTGTACTTAATATCTTTTGTTACCGCGTTTCAAGTCTTCTCTCGCTGGCCACAATTAAATCCACTCCTTACATTACACTGCCAACGGCCTTCGCCTTAAATTTCCCTGACGTACTCGCCTGACTGGTCAGACTGTGTTTTGCGGTGGCACTTCCTATTCTAGGTCACTCAATGACGGCATAGGCGGCGCTGCGAGTGGTTTTCTGTAGCATTTCCTGCTCCATTCAGTGACGGTATAGGTGGCGATGTGATCGATTGGCTGGTTATTGGTCTTTGCGACACATCGATCGTGGAGTCATGTAGCGTCGCCAATCTCTCACGCCGATTGGCCGCGGGCGAAGAGTAGCGACAGGCGAGACTCGAACCCACAATCTTTCGATTGTGAGACGGGCAATTTGCCCATAGACTACTCGTCCCCCAGGTTACGATGTGAGTTTGTTTGTTTGTTTATTGGGTGGCTCTCGACGCACTATATGCCGATCACGGCTAATGGTGCCGCCCACTGTTTCGCCGGTGGGCCGCGGGATCGGGAAATGTCCCGAGTGGTGCGAGTGCTGAACCCGAGACCTTTGGTACCCAGAGCTCAATACCTTAACCACTTGGCCATCCCCGCCACGCGCTGTGAGTTTTGCGGTGTCACTCAATGGCGCTATGGATGGCGCTGTGGGTTTTAATACAAACGGTGACTGCGACAACGTCGCCAACGATCCCCACCGATCGCGGCAGAGAACGCCGGTACAGTTATCACATACTTCCTGTGCCGGCACCACGGGAGTCCCATGGCTCGCTTCTTGGCTTCTCGCGTTCAGTGCCCCTATATACTCAGCGTTACCTTATACTGGTAAAGGGGGGCGACGAACTGGGCCGTTCATCGCGCTTTACGCTACATTCGGTATGAGCAGCTTCACGCGACGGAAAGTGGCGTTTCTGGCAATTTGCTCCCAAAGGAGCAATTGTGATCAACTAAAGCATGAGTTCAGCCATGTGTATGGCGGGATGAATGGATGCGTGCATAAAAATACACACAATAGTTTTGCTAGAGAGGAGGAATTCAAATATGATTCACATGTGAAAGGGGGTGACCCGGAAAGGCTAAACACCACTGATCTAAGCATGTGATCTCCGGCACGTTCGCTGATCTTAAATCTTCGCATAATTGCATTGCCACATGACAGCGATCTTTGTAAATCTGCTTGGGCACATTCGGCCAAATTTCGGGGTGATTGGTCTTGAACTAAATTTGTTGCATTGTTACTAGCAGTTTGTGAAGAGCTATACGACATAAACTTGGACTTACCGTGCAGGCTTATACTGATTTCGGTCGTGTGGAGGTCACATTTCGTACATGTTGAGGAACGCGTGTTGAATAGAGGCAAGGTGTAAATTATACAAGCACGCGTGATATAATTAAACCGCTTGTTGTTTGTTTGTTACTTGAGTTCAGGATGCTTCAACCAAAGTACATAATCGCGGCAACATAGTTCTAAAACACGCCAATATGCAAGGGTAGCGTCGATGGGCAATGAGCGCATCCCTCAAACATGCTAAAATTCAGCATTATACCCAGCGCCTATGGCGTTGCAGCGTTGCATTGAAAAATACATCTAAAAACTAATCGCACCCCCGAATATCCCAGGCAGCCTTTTTGCTAACATGACAGCTAAAATGTAATTGGCTTGCTCCGACAGGAACAATACTATGGCGTTCGGGTAGGAACATTGGCATGGCACTTGGATGGGAGCAGTGCCATCAGGTGCTTTGATAGGGATAGTAGCATGGTACACAGGTAAGAACATCGACATGAACCTCGGATGGGAAGAGTATCATGGTTGGTTGGTCGCTTATTTGAGCTTAGGGGCGCATCGACTACATCTGTCACAGCTCCAGGAACAGTACCAAGGTACCTTGATAGAAACAGCCACATGGTACTTGGATAGGAATAATAACATATTACCACAACAATTTGATGGGGGCATATCCATGCGCCGGCAAAAATGCAAACACAGGGGGTTTGAATCCACTAACAATCAATAGTAACTGATCCCTAAGACGTAACACTGAACAACCATGTTGGTTGGTTATTAGGGTTTTAGGGCGCATCAACTGCATTGGTTATACAGCGCCCATAATGAACAACCATGTTTCATCCCCCGAACACAGCTTACACATGATGCTCATAGTCGTGGACTATTTGCGGACCAGCACGAAAAGGCCACCAGTTCTACGAAATAAAACAGCTAACCTGGGAGACTGAAAAAACCCGATCGGGAAATAGAATACATGAATGGGGTAACATATTTTTGCTGAGCCGGTTTCTGCAATCACCTCCCCCATCCTACGCTCCTTAGAGCTCTTTATACGACGAACACGAGTTTTACCAAATAACAGGGCGAATAGAGAACAACCAAATACACAGCACCTCAAATGTTGGTAAGACCTCTTCAATTTCAAAGGTTTGGGTTTCGCACGCGTATTTCTTGTTATACAACACTCGTGATACCGATGGGAATGCCCCGCAGTATGCGTCTACGGCTGCCTTGGGCACCTATAAGCCCGTTCATGGACCTTTCACGTTTGCGACTAATACGCTGTAGCATTCGGTCGGTGATGGGCTACTTTCGTATATCTGCTCCAGCATCAGCGCCAGTCTTGCGTCGATGATTGCCAGAATTGGATGTGCCATGTAGCTATATTGTGGACCTCGAGAGAAACCTCCGTTCGGATCAGACAAAACCAGGAGGCTCAACTAGCACGACAATGAAGACGGACCACCCTAAACACAAGCATCGCGTCTAAGAGACTACCTTCGCATGAGGTTTAAATGATGAAGTGCCACTGCTCACGGGCGGGCACGGCAACGTCGGAGCGAACCAACTGCGCCATGCGGGGGGGCGTCATCACCGCCAGCTGACGGCGCGGTCACCTCGTCGTCAGAGCGTACCAACAAAAGCTACCGTACGCTACCAACACGGTCCAACGGAGCTGGAGCACGGAGACGTGGACCAGCTGAGTCCAGTCACCGACTGACGTGGGACCGGAGCCGGTTCCAGCCCAGTCACCGACTGACGTGGGACCGGAGCCGGTTCCAGCCCAGTCACCGACTGACGTGGGACCGGAGCCGGTTCCAGCCCAGTCACCGACTGACGTGGGACCGGAGCCGGTTCCAGTCCAGTCACCGACTGACGTGGGACCGGAGCCGGTTCCAGCCCAGTCACCGACTGACGTGGGACCGGAGCCGGTTCCAGCCCAGTCACCGACTGACGTGGGACCGGAGCCGGTTCCAGCCCAGTCGCCGACTGACGTGGGACCGGAGCCGGTTCCAGCCCAGTCACCGACGACGTGGGACCGGGCCGGTTCCAGCCCAGTCACCGACACGTGGGACCGGAGCTGGGTCCAGCCCAGTCACCGACTGACGTGGGACCGGAGCCGGTTCCAGCCCAGTCACCGACGACGGGACCGGAGCCGGTTCCAGCCCAGTCACCGACTACGGACCGGAGCCGGTTCCAGCCCAGTCACCGACTGACGTTGGACCGGAGCCGGTTCCATCCCAGTCACCGACTGACGTTGGACCGGAGCCGGTTCCAGCCCAGTCACCGACTGACGTGGGACCGGACTGGGTCCAGCCCAGTCACCGGCTGACGTTGGACCGGAGCCGGGTCCAGCCTCATCATCTGATGCGGTGACACGGGCTGGCGGTTGTTGCCTAGTGGTCTCCGCCGTCTCGGCTGTTGGAATCGCCGCGACCGTTGGTCGCCTCGCTGGCCGAGCGTCTGTGGAGAAACGATGCATCACACGTCGTCTCGCACCATCTGGTGGTGTTCTGGGGCACGACAAACGTCAGCAGAGCACACAGCTCGCCCCGTTTGGCAGGCGTCTCCACATACCAATCAAAGGCACCTTCTCATCCTATAACTCAACCTGGAAATTCCTACAAAAAAAGGCAAATTGTTTCGACGTCGAACGACGCCTCACTCGAGAAACGTAATACACACACACATACATATAATATATATATATATATATATATATATATATATATATATATATATATATATATATATATATACCAGAATCAGTCACCAGAACAGCCATGTCCACCCACGCACGGGTGCGGGGTGCAGCGGCGGTACACCACGCCGGACAACGCGCCTGGCCGGCCGATCATAGCTGCCCACTCACCTGTCGTCGTCGGGTCGCCGCTCGCGCGAGTCGCGGTCGCGGTCACGGTCCCGGCTGTCGCGCCGCTCGTGTCGGCGCCGATCACGTGACCGATCCCGCCGCCGATCTCCGGACCGGTCTCTGTGCCTGCAGTGCCGGTCGGCGCGTCAGTGGACGTCGCGACTGAGACGTGCCGTTGTCAGTGGATCAATCACTGGATTCTATGAACTATCATGCACCTCTCCCAACCCTCTTGCTCTTAATACATACATTCGTGCATTGTGCACGCGAACTTAAATTTCCACTTCCTAACAGTATGTATGGACACAACAAAAAACGACTATTCCAGTCTCATCGCCGTCCGCTGTTTGTTATTTGGGTTTTAGAGAGCTTCGACCAGTCTTTGATCATTTGCGTACACCATTGCCGTCCGCCTTCCCTGCCCATCAGAGGAGACCCACCCCAGCAGAGCACCGACTTCCCATGAGCAGGGCACTGACCTGCGCTGGCGGTCACGACTGCGACTGCGAGACCTGCGGCCGCGGCTCCGCTCGCCGCCGCGATCCCGGCTCCGACTGCGCCGCCGCCGCTCACGCGATCGGCTCCGCTCGCGTTCCCGGGAGCCTCCGCGCCGCCGCTCGTTCATCTCGGCCTCGCGCACCTTGCGGCGCTGCTCACGCCGCTCCTCCACAGACTTCTGCAACAGTCAGACATGCCGGTCAGTGTGCGGCCACAACAGACCGGTCAGTGTGCGGCCACAACAGACCGGTCAGTGTACGAACATAAGAGTCCAGTCGGTGTCATAATAGCATCTCAATTAGTCCGTTCACACTTAGCTCGGAGCCCTCACCACACTCAAATGCATATGGTGCGTTCCACGACAGATCGACAAAAATTCAAATTTTACACCCACTAAATTTGTATTTGAACCAAAATTGGTGTACAAGGTAGTCTTGTGCTCTGAGCACGCCTGAAGAAGCTTTAGCTCGATCCGACCAACGGTTTCGGAGTTATAGCCTATGGCAGTATTTAGAGGTCACACAACAAGGGTATTTTTGGAGATAGATAATTCATCGATAATGAGGAGGACGTGTGACATATTATGCATCTTTGAGAAGAAAATGATGAAAGAAACACATCCGTGATAAAATATCAACATTTCTCACGTTTGACCTCGTGACCTTCTGTGACTTCTAGCCCATTCAAATTGATAAATTTGATGGCAGAAATGCAAACGGGCATGATTTGTCTGCCTTATGAAAAAAATAAGAAAAGTGTTTGCTTCTAAATATCGCATATACGCATCCGTTCTCCATGGTTTCTATTATTTTCCGATTTTCTGAACGGACGGATTTCGAGTAAGTTGTCTCCCACTGAAAAAAAAACTATGGGGGATTGAACAATGAGATGAAGAAGGGTGATACAAAAACGTTTGCTTAACAAAATGATTGATTGTTTGGGCTTAGGGCCGCATCAACTGCTACTGGTTACGTAGCGACCATAACTGGTTTTTCTTCTCTCACATTACACTAGGCGGCAGGAGTCTATTTTCGGAAGAGATAGTTTACGTCGAACTGAGCGGTCGATATATATCGGTATATTTGTCCTGTCTGGATGATCTCCGAATTGTCACCTAAAACGTCACAGTACGATCATTCGTGGCAATTGGAACCGAAGTGACGTCTTCGTTCTACCGTGAAGTTGGGGCATGAAAACAGTATATGTCGAACCGTCATCGGTGAGCCACATCGGGAACAGCGTGGCTTCGCCTCCCTTCTCAAAAGGTAACCGTGCGTTGCATACGTGCCCTATTCTCAAGCGTGCCAGAATCACCTCTTCTCTCCTACATTTTCTTAGCGATGATGTACACGGTGCCAGAACTGGTTTGATGGTCCGGAGTTTGTTTAAAATTTGGGAATTCCAGCTTTATTGCCACTTTCCTTGGAGGCAAGCATTTACATTTGCGTAGTAATCTCTGGCTGGGAGGGGCAGATCTCGAATCCTATGTGACTGCGCGGCACGCTTGGCAGCAGCGTCAGCCAGCTCATTTCTCGTGATGCCGGTATGGCTCGGTATACAGCAGAGGATAATCCTCTTACCCGCTCTACCCAATGCTGTCAGTCGTGCCAGGATTTCTTGAGCGAAATGGTTTGATGGTTGAAAAGACTGATGGGCCCGAAGGCTACTCAACTAGTCTGTTAAAATAAGATGTAGGGTTTCATCTCCAACCTCAATCAAACATAGTGCTTTGATAATTGCAACCAACTCCGAAGTGTACACAGACGCGTGTGGTGGTAAAGTAAAAAATCTTGTTGCTGTCCGACATACAAATGCGCAACCAGTTCCATGGGCTGTCTTGGATCCGTCAGTGTACGTTCGAGAGTAGCAGCGATAAAATTATAGTAGCTCCAGTGCTTCTGCTCTGAAGAGCTCTGGGACAGTATGTCCTTTCTGGGCAGTAGCGAGGGATAAATCAATTTCGGGTAAGGCGAGTTCCCATGGTGGAGTTTGCATGTATTTCATCGTCGCCACACCTCTCAGTGGGATTTCAGCCTCATGAAGTGGTGAGCGGATTCTGACGCAAAATGGTCTCAGTCTTTGACCTCTTTGCCCGTGGATAATCGACAACAAATGGTGAGAAAAACGGATTTGTAAGTGGGATGTTCTGGAAGCTGCCTTAGCTGTATTGCATACCGGAGGCCCAGCTTCTCGCGTCTGCTTGCCAACGATGGCTCATGGGCCTCTGCTAAAATACTCGCAGCTGGCGACGTCCGAAATGCCCCTATGGCGATCCGCAGTGCTGTGTGGTGCACTGTGTCAAGTTTCCGCTTCACTGAGCCACTTGCACCGTCATATATGAATGACGCGTAATCGAGCTTCGAGCGGATAAGAGATCGATAGAACATTAAAAGAGTTGCTCTATCAGCTCCGTAGTCAGTTCGTGAGACACACTTCATTATATTCATTGCACGCAAGCACTTATCTCGCAGAGTATTGACATGGTCGCTGTATGATAGCCGGTTGTCGAAAATGACGCCGAGAAAGCGGGCCGACGGACGCACAGGTATCTGCTGTCCATATAACCGAACTACCATCTCCAGACAGTGGTCGTCGGCAGAAGTGGACGGTCTTTGAGGTAGAAAATCGGACACCGTTCACGATCGTCCATTTTTCAAGACAGGCTATGGCCATCTGTAGCTGTCTTGCCATGGATGGTAATCGCGTCGCACAGGACCAAATAGCCAAGTCATCAACGAAGAGTGACCTACCTATACTTGGTGAGAGGCCGTTTTCAATGTCATTGATCAAAATTGCAAACAACGCAACGCCAAGTACGCTCCCCTGTGGGACACCGTTCTCCTGCACAAAACGTGGAGACACATGGTTTCCGACACGGACACGAAAGGTACGATCACACAGGAAGTTTAAAAATGTTCCCGTAGGTCCGCGTATTCCATGGTTAAAAATACTTCAAACATATTAATGCAAGTTCGCCCTCATAAACTTCACAAAGTTCAAGGTCACCGATTGCCGATAGGTTGGTTATTGGAGTTTATGGGCACATCTGGGTTCGAGTCTCACCTGTCGCTACTCTTCTCCCGCGGCCAATCGGCGTGAGAGATTGGCGACGCTACATGACTCAACGGTCGAGGTGTCGTAAAACCCAATAACCAACCGACTGCGTCGATCATGCAGCGCCCATATCATCGTCAATCAAACAATGGCATATGCACGAAGGTCAGTCGACGAGACAACTGCATGTAAATGGGTCGATGTACGTATGACCCATTATCAAAATAATAATTAAAGAAAAATGAAAACGCAAAATTTTCGGGAAAAAAACAATTTGGGTGGGGAACAAATTTCGGTCGATTTCGGTCGAAAAATTGGTCGACTTCGCCTTCCTTTTCTGATTCCAAATATTTTTTCCTCAAATATCTCCAACGATAAACTCCCCAAAGCCAAAAACACGATGTAAGTCGTGCAAATCTAGTCCCCCTAGTAACGTCACTTTTGGGGATAAGATTTTGGGGGTGGCGTCTGGCCCTACTCGTTGTGCGCTTTCCGATGACACCTCTTTCGTTTTCGTGCGACGTTTAGTTTGGAGATTAGAGGGGGAGGGGGTGTATCACCCCCACCGAGACGGGGTGTGAGGATATGACCGGAAAGACGGGGAGGGTTAAAAAGGTAGAATGTTTTTTCTTAGAAAACGTTTTCCAATCATATGTCGTCCAATCATATGTCCTATCCAATCATATGTCATACGTCATTGTTCTACTCCATGTAGCTTTCCAATGGAAAAGAGCCTACACGAAATCCGTCCTGCCCGAAAAACGCAAAATCACAAAAAGTCATGAAGAGCGGACGGCCATAACGGATATTTATAAGACGAACACATTTCTTTTTGGTCAGTGAAATCATGCCCATTTTGATTTCAGCCGTTAAATTTGTCAATTTCGATGGGCTAGGGGTCACGAGAGGTCTCGATGTCACGAGGTCAAATGTAGGAAATACTGATATTATATTTCGGGAATGTTTCAGTTGATCATTTTTCTTCTGAAATATGTATAATTTGCCACCATTTCCTCTTCATATTCATGAGATATCCATCGTCAAACCGACCCATGATATTTCACCTAAAAATAATGCCGGAGGCTATAGCTAAAAACCTTTGGCCGAATCGGGCTGAAGTTTGCACAGCCGTGTTCAGAGCCAAAGACAACCCTGCGAGCAAATTTTGGTCTTAATAAAAAATTATGGGGTGAAGTGCATTGGTCGATCTGTTGGTTGGTTATTGGTTTTACGACACGTCGACCGTTGAGTCATGTATCGTCGCCAATCTCTCACGCCGATTGGTCGCGGGCGAAGAGTAGCGACAGGTGAGACTCGAACCCACAACCTATCGATTGTGAGACGAGCATCTTACCCCTAGACCACTCGTCCCCTTGGTCGATCTGGGGACGAGTGGTCTAGGGGTAAGATGCTCGTCTCACAATCGAAAGATTGTGGGTTCGAGTCTCACCTGTCGCTGCTCTTCGCCCGCGACCAATCGGCGTGAGAGATTGGCGACGCTATATGACTCAACGGTCGACGTGTCGTAAAAACCAATAACCAACCAACCAACCCCTTGGTCGATCTGTCGTGAAACGCACCATATATCACACTGCTTTCGTCTTCACATCCTTCCATCTCATCCTTTATCCAGCTGGAGGTTGCCTGAAAAATATCCAGCTCAGCTTGACAATGTTATGCTCAAAGTCCCACACATGGTTCAACGGCTTCCCCTGCCACCTCTTCTCTTATGTTGAGGCTTTCTCTTATGTTGAGATTTGATGTCCACTTTTAATGTCCCTTTCTCTCATCTCCACTTATCACCGTCGACGAGGTAAGAATTTCCTATGCCCCACTGATCCCCGAAGAGAAGATATTATCTCAGATCATTCCACACCAAAAAGGCTCCGATAACTTCCCAAATAAAAACGTACCAGCATGGGGATTTTTTTCCCAGATTTCGCCCCATTGTAGACAGCGAATGCATCCTATTTCCCTCTATCTATTGCGGCGGCCTATCTATATCTATACGGCCATCTCCTAGCCATAGCGCGCACGCAGCTTCCAGACCGCTCACCTTGAGCTCCGCCAGGTTCTCTCTGATCTTGATGAAGCCCAGGTGCAGTTTACCGCCAAAATGGTCCGCCAGCCGCCGGTCGTTGTCGTGGATGCCAAGGTAGGCGGAGCACACCTCGCAGACGCGCAGTTTCTGCTGCTGGTAGCTGCTAGCCGGCATGGAGTTGCGGTACTCCTGCTCGGCCATCGCCTTCTGCTTACGGATGTCCTCCACCTGTCGCCACACAGTCGGATGAGCGCGGCACGTTGGCCGTGGACGCGGTGGGACTGTGCAGCTGTGGTGGGACTGTGCAGCTGTGTATCCACTACAGCTGCATACCCTCACCCGCCCGCCTGTGGCCGACCAGTGCGGTGGGGCTGTGCAGCTGTGTATCCACTACAGCTGCATACCCTCACCCGCCCGCCTGCGGCCGACCAGTGCGGTGGGACTGTGCAGCTGTGTATCCACTACAGCTGCATACCCTCACCCGCCCGCCTGCGGCCGACCAGTGCGGTGGGACTGTGCAGCTGTGTATCCACTACAGCTGCATACCCTCACCCGCCCGCCTGCAGCCGACCAGTGCGGTGGGGCTGTGCAGCTGTGTATCCACTAACTACAGCTGCATACCCTCACCCGCCCGCCTGCGGCCGACCAGTGCGGTGGGGCTGTGCAGCTGTGTACCACTACAGCTGCATACCCTCACCCGCCCGCCTGCGGCCGACCAGTGCGGTGGGGCTGTGCAGCTGTGTACCACTACAGCTGCATACCCTCACCCGCCCGCCTGCAGCCGACCAGTGCGGTGGGGCTGTGCAGCTGTGTATCCACTACAGCTGCATACCCTCACCCGCCCGCCTGCAGCCGACCAGTGCGGTGGGGCTGTGCAGCTGTGTACCACTACAGCTGCATACCCTCACCCGCCCGCCTGCAGCCGACCAGTGCGGTGGGGCTGTGCAGCTGTGTACCACTACAGCTGCATACCCTCACCCGCCCGCCTGCGGCCGACCAGTGCGGCCCGAGCTGGCCACGCGTGACAGACGTATGATGAATGCATGTGTGATATCTGATGCGTAAATTAGTGGTAAACGTCCCACGGTCTGATGTTAAAAGATGGACGATCCAACCAGGTGCGAACAGGCTGGGAGTCAACAGTGGAGCCAGTGTCCATCCATGCCGGAAAAATAGCACACACTGCAGTGCATTCGAAGATCACCATCGACTGCCCATTGGTGGTCAACTAGAAGCGTGACAGAATGCAAAATTAAAAACCCTTAACCATTAATATGTTGCATAAATCGGACAAGAGTCCTTGAAAACAAACCAGAATTAACACATCAATAATTTGTATGTCATTGTTACCAATGCCTGGCAATATCGTCCACGGGCATGGATACTGACTTATACCCATTGTACATGTGGCTGCTATGGACCAGTCTCAGCAGTCCGTATCCCCTGATGGATAGTCATCAGGATAATCATCTCGGTCGTCCCGTCCATATAATGCATAACGCTTAAACTTCACATCCCCTTCCATTACCACGGCACGCAAAAAGCTATCGTATGGGTGCGTACATCTAGTTACAAGCACTGGGCATTCCATAGTAGCGCCTTCCTACACGAACCCGTAAGTCCGGCTAGCAAACGTAGACAAGCACATGAGCAGGCCAGCCGGCCCTTGTGTCGCACACCCGCGCCCACTGAGCTTTTCATTCTGACCTCCTCCATGAGTTTCATGCTCTCCTCCACCAAGCCGTCGGCGCCCAGCTCCTCGGCCCGCGCCAGCTTCTTGCCGATCTGCTCCGCCAGCTCGTGCACCTGGCCGACAGTCGGACCGTCAGCTGCTGCAGGCTCGGCCACAATCGCAATGGATATACGTGGCTATGTGGCACAGGCACAGGCACCGCTTGGACAGCTGGAACCGACAACCACAGAGACAGAGACAGAGACAGAGACAGAGACAGAGACAGAGACAGAGACAGAGACAGAGACAGAGACAGAGACAGAGACAGAGACAGAGACAGAGACAGAGACAGAGACAGAGACAGAGACAGAGACAGAGACAGAGACAGAGACAGAGACAGAGACAGAGACAGAGACAGAGACAGAGACAGAGACAGAGACAGAGACAGAGACAGAGACAGAGACAGAGACAGAGACAGAGACAGAGACAGAGACAGAGACAGAGACAGAGAGAGAGAGAGAGAGAGAGAGAGAGAGAGAGAGAGAGAGAGAGAGAGAGAGAGAGAGAGGGGCGAGGAGGCAGACTCGGGACAGGAGGCAGGCTCAGGGCAGGGTATGTGGTGGCGGGGACCGGCGTTACCTTGTTGGCTTTGGCCGCCACCTCTGACGACAACTCCTCCTGTGTGTCGGACAGGCGCCGCTTGGCCAGCTCCGTCTTACGGTCGCAGTCGAGAATGAAGCTGTTGAGATGCTCCATCGCCTGTCGACGTCCGGACTTTTCGGTCACGCCAGGTCACACCAGGTCACGGCGTCGTGGTCAGTCAGTCGAAGACGTGAAGCCACGTGATGACATCAACACACTGAACGATGTCACGGACACACAAATATGGTGGAATTTAACATAGCAGTTATTGACATGTCGATTACAAAGGAAAATATACAGGAAACTGATGAGAATGGTGACGGTGCGTGGTAATAAGTGCGTCAGAAGGCAGTCAGATCTCATGGAAGCTCATGGACGAAGCTAAAACTTCGTTCGTGGCATGCCGAAACAGCACACTGCCCATAAAATGTGAATTTCCTTGAGGACACCACAGTGAGGCCACGCCGACCACGCGGTGATACTAATGTTTACCTGGACACAGCATCTGGGCCACAGATGAGCTTAGGCTGGAGGCATCAGGAGCGAGACGGGCCCGGGACATTTAATGGTGGTGGCTCGTGCCACGCTAACAATGCGTCTGCCACCAATCAAGGTAATGCTGGTGCAAGTAGTCCAAGGTCCGAACTAGGCATCACATGACAAATACACATATTAATTGCAGAAGTATTGCAGGCAATGTGGGGAGTTTTGTTAAAGCGCGCCGTTAGTTTAGTGCAAACAGTGCACAATGGCCAAGTATGGAGGCTAATATATCAGTGCACCTTTTGCGCCTGATGTCATCATAACACACCGTCCCACCACGATGTAATGAGACCAGCATACAAAAAGCAAATGGAAGTGCAGAGTCGTGGTTTCTTCTAATATTGTGTAGGTGTCATGCAGACAGTGATGACGAATGGTGACACGGTGATGCACGCTGATCTGCAATTCACCAACAGTCGCACCAATTTTAATAAGGCGTGCACCACAATGAAACCAGAGCAGCATACCTTCCCATAACACAGCAATTCGGTGCTGGTTATACACGTCGCAGTGGCATGACATCATTAGACTGAGTTTAATTGCGCTTCGACATGAAATCTGACCAGTGTTGGCAAACGAGTGCTTCCTGTATTTTTCTTTAACCCCACCCTTCCAATAAACATTAAATAATAATGAACGTACGGCGAGCGAAGGACTGTAAGCCAAGTGAATCTCTTTTCCACTGGCATAGAAATACCAGCGTGAGCGGCCTGATCACAACCCCTTGGACATGCTAACGACTGCGTCAGAAGCCCGCCGTTATACCTAATGTTCCAGATACATCATTATACATGGTGTCAGGC
Source organism: Ashinkailepas kermadecensis (assembly GCA_034440615.1). Taxonomy (NCBI): domain Eukaryota; kingdom Metazoa; phylum Arthropoda; class Thecostraca; family Neolepadidae; genus Ashinkailepas; species Ashinkailepas kermadecensis. Next base: position 131,175 of record JAOTOM010004300.1, on the reverse strand, counting down.
TTTCTGGCTTTGACGCTTTAATCCAGCGAAATGCTCAACAGTATTTGCGGCGGTGAATATGGGCATCGCGGGTGGTTTCAATTTCTCTGGGAGGCGATGAGATTGGACTTTTCGTTGAATCACCTTAACACATGCGCTAGGAATCGACGCACACAATTTGCTTCAAAGCCGGAATACCATTATTGCATTTGGTGTGAAGCATACCAAAGAGAACTGAAGGCTGAGGAACATTTAAAAGCTCTGAAAAATCTGGAAAGAAACAACTTATTGAGCATCTTTGTAATTCAATCATCGAGGCGTCCTACTGGTTGTACAGCTGTAAACGGCAATGGCGCAGATGCTGCTGAAATTGTGTGTGTGTGGTTTAGGGGCGCATCGACTGCACAGGTCATATAGCCTGCTGACATTGTGACCAACGACGTCTACTTAAGGCGGGGATTTCAAAGTAGGTAACGTGGTAGATGGGGAGAGGATGGACTTGGGTGGGGAAGACCGAACAGGCCTCTTGGACCGGTTAACCTGAATCCATTCCTCCCCTTCAAGTCCTGATCGGGAGGAGATCTCTGGTTGCTCGTCAGGGCATCTATACGTGGTGGGTTGATTGATTATTTGGGCTTAAGGGCGCGCCGACTACGAGGTCATTTAGCGCCCATACGTGGTGGGTAGGACTTCGGTCGCTTCGACGTCTTTTTGGGCTTCCCGCCCTTTCCTTGTAGGCGACGTCAGAGGTACTCCGAAAGCTCGAAGACGGGCAGTCGGTTGTACTATCAGTTCGGAGGCCATGTCTGGCTGTACGTGTTGTGGCGTTTTAAAACTAGTTTTGGTTATTGAAGCGTATGATCTTCTGGGGTGGGACTTTTCGTAGAGGTCCCTGGCCTCTCTAAACGTTATCTTGCTCGTATGCTTTATTGAGATGATCTCCCTTTCCTTGATGTAAGGGGCACGCACGATCATGCGAGGTGTGAGGCTCCTGCCCTTCACCGCAGTTGACACAAAACGGGTTCTGAGCGGTACACTTCTCAGCAGTGTTCACGCGAGGCACACCTGCTACACACCGGGCGGTTATGACAGTACTGTGTTGTGTGTCAAAATCTCTGACACCTGTAACAGCGCATGGGACTTGGAAGGAATTCTCGCACCTTGACCCCACATAGCCACTTGTGGTGGTGGATTTGTGCTTTAGGGCGCGTCGACTGCATTGGTCATTTTGCGCCCATTATCTCGGGAGGTATGTCGGTTCTGTTAAATATTAGGATAACATTGTTCGTCGGAATAAGCTGTCCCTCTTTTGCTTTCATTTTCCTTGCGCCAATAACTCCGAAAGTTGAAAGCCCATCGACGATTTCATCTTCAGATACATCCTTCAGGTCAAAACAATTGATAATCCTCCCGCGATGTATATGTCGCGATGTATATATATGTCTTGTGTGGTTCTACAGTGATTTCGATGATTATGTTTTCCTTTGTGCCGTTCTTCCGCATATAGTACACAAACTCTGACAACGTAAGTACCTTTCCAGCCTGACAAGCATTCCGCAAATTCTACTTCCAGAGCTCCGTCATTCAGCTTCCGGCACCTCACAATTTCGCCAAATCTGTCGCAACCGTCCCTCTTCTGGAAGGGGGACAGGGACGCGAGGCACTTATTCTTTCCTCTGAAAACCAGTACACGAGGGCCGGGAGTACATTCCATGGAGAAGTTCCGATCTCCGCGTGGGTAAAGATTTGTCTGGCCTCTATGAGAGGGACCAGGAGTGTTTTTGTTTGTTGGAGAAGCCATGCAGTGTGTGTTTTTTCCGCTCCTCGAGGCGCCCCACCACGTCGGGGCCCAACTGGGGGGACACCCGAGTCCCGCAGACGGGAGGACGCCAGGCGCCCGAGGAGCTATACGGGGCAGGCGACGTCATCACCCGGCCGGGAGAGAGAGAGACTCACCACACCGACCGGGATCCAGCGACGCCCACCTCTTGACCCCTGCCGGTCAGGCCAGCAGGCTCTGGCCCGGACCTCCGACCCGAGGCGACAAGTCGCTTGGCCCGTATGGGGCCCTGCGGACCCGCCCGCCCCTCCGGGATATCGGGACCAAAGAGGCGTGTTGCTCCCCCGTCAGAACTAGCACCGTACGACGGGGGAACTCAGCCTCCAGGACTCCGTCAACCCCGGAGGGGGGGGCGAGCGGGCGCGACTACCCGGATAAAACTGAGCTGGTGGGCAGAACCGGGGAAGTTGTCTTACCTGCTCACGACATGGAAAGTCGGTGGTGGAGGGCCAGGTGAAGGACATGGATGTTGATATGAGGTGGGCATGGGAATGAGAGCGTATGGATTGAAGAACGAGTGAGGCACTCTTAGTCTGTCCCCTCACCGGTAAGATGGGAGCCGGATCATTGGGGCACGCAATTCCCCCCCCCCACGGAAAGGTGGTTCCTCGTCGGGGGGGGGGGGGGTCATTGGCAAGTCAACATAGCCAAGGCATATAGGCAAGTTAATATAGCTCATATCACACCTTCTTTCTCCATATTCGGCCATGCTAAGGTCGCTAAAGGTCATAATAGGCCAAGCCGATGATATGCTTAACCTTTGATAATTACCTGGAAAATATGAATATATATATATATATATATATATACACACATTTACTTTACATTTGTCTAAGGTTCTTCCAACAGGATCATTCAAGCAAGCTATTTGTGTATGATTGGCATCCAAGAATCCTAAGGCCACGCCAGGTTATGCCATATGGTTAAGTCAAGTCAGTTCAACCTTGAATACCACACGATCTTTGAAATATACAAATGTTGTTGCCAAAAAGAACTGATATGATACCGAAATATTTTGTAAGCTGTCCAGATTGATTGATTGATTATTTGGGTTTAAGGGCGCGCCGACTACAGGATCATTTGGCGCCCATGTAATCTGTCCAGCTTCTCACTTCGTGATCTGACCCTAGGTCACGCTAGAACAATATATATATATTTATGAAACGATCAATTCGGCCTCCGAAGTGTGCCCTGCTTGAAAAGTCATTCCAAAGATAAGTCAAATCATGCCAAATAATGTCAGATCACACGAGGTAAGGTAGGGTTGATTCGTGCTTTGTAGTCCTAGTCGTGAAGAGGAAAATTGTAGGGTAATCGAATACAAAGATAATATTTTTATTCAAACCTGTGACATCAGAATCTCAGCTTGCACTTCCCAGTGAATATTGAATGCTTTTCACAGAGCATTGTCATTGTCAAACAGCATGATTCAACCGCCACATGATAAAAATTAGGACAATTTTCTGGGAAGGATAATGTTCTTGGTGATAAAAATGCAGGAACATTTCAGAAAAATCCGCTTTTCCAACCAAGGTCAGGTCATTTCAGGTCTTGGTTGGCCATCCAATGTTACATCGTACGCCTTAGGCGACATTGAAACCGAATTCAGATATGATTTCACGAGGAACAGCAACATTCTATAAAAGATGACATGGTGTAGTCTATACATGGCACTTCATATAACCTTATGCAATGGACATTCAACACATTTTAAACCAGAATACTCATTATATGCTCTGCATCATCTTCGGCATGATAACTAACCCTAGATCCAATTTTCCATTCTTAATACAGCAAAACAAATGCGGAAATTGACCTGACCTCAGGTCAGCAACCTTGACGTGAATTAAATTCCAAGAGAGTAGAGTTGTTCGTCTTTGAGGAAAGAACAGCATGATCCGAGTTTAGTGTTGACATGATGCAACTACCCCGAATGGCGGCACCTTGAAGATTTTGAAGCATTACTCTATTTTACCTGTCCCAGGTTAATGACCCTGAATGACCTTGGCCTAAATTTGAATGGGAAATGTAAAACAGATGCATAGGAAGATACTGAAAGTGTTGTCTTTGTGCCTACTCATACGGCCGCTTTACCCCCCCCCCCAAAAAAAAAACGCGATGGGGCTCTCGAGACACCCTGTCCCGGCAAGGGTTAATAGACATCTTGATTTGGTGTTGATGGTAAATATTTTACCTAAAATAAATGGTGTTCCTTTTCCCTTTTCAACCACTTAATACTCAGACACAAGATGCCGAAAACAATTAAAATTTGTCTCCAACACGCAGAATAACGACCTAGCGAAACTGAACGCCCGGGGTCTCTCGATGTGAATGTACTCACGTCAATGTCGTAGAAGTAGTCCTTATCCCTGACGGCAGCCTCGTAGTCAGCCCTTAGAGCCAGGTCGTGAACTTTGGCACAATGGCCTAGATCCATCCGCTGTAACATGCCACATGTTTGTTAAAATTTTACACCATCGCAATTCGCACCAACATCGACAAACGTCGTCCCTCTCCAGCCAATGAAATAGGCTCAGTTTGTTTGTGCTTTGTGTAACTCTACATCGGGTACATTGATTAACTCAACATTGGGTTCTTTTATGACATATTCAACTGTTAGGTCATATAGCGTCGTCGAGCTCTCATGCCGATTGGTCATGGGTGGACTCGGTAAACCCGCCGGTTGCGAGATTCGAACCACCGATCTTACGGTCATGAGTCCAACAGCCTACCGACTGAGCTACCGCGGCCCCTCAGGTACACTGAGTTCGTGGCTGTAAAGGTGACGTGACGAAACGAGATCCCAAATTGAAGCCATAGCCATACTACGGAGAAGATAGTATGAGTGATACGGAATGTGCAGGCTTGATACGAGAATATCGTTATCCAGATTTGGACACGTTTACCTTGCACATATTCAAAAGGAATAGGACATAACCATCGCAGGGGTTATCAGCAGCAGACACGTGTGCATTGGTGTTGCCGGTATTGTGCACCTATTGGGGAATATTTTCTGAAACCCTTGAGAACCAACACCGCACCCGCATCGCTACTTCCAGTGGGCAGCTCGAATCCACGTCCGCACCTTTTTCAGCATCCGCAGACGTGGGTGCTCTTAGGGAGCAGCTGTCACATAGAGCACCGCATCTATGCATATGCGCAGCCAAAGTTTACACTGACACTAGCCTATTTGATCACCCGATTCCTGTGAACGAGTAAGCCATCACTCACTCTCTGACTCCCGTACTGACGCACGCACGCACGCACGCACGCACGCACGCACGCACGCACTCACTCACTCACTCACTCACTCACTCACTCACTCACACACTCACACACTCACTCACTCACTCACTCACTCACTCACTCACTCACTCACTCACTCTCACTCATTGAGCCGTGCGTTACTACTGACCGTGGACGCCAGGATCTCGTTGGGACAACAAGCCAGAAGGAAGCTCTTGCAGACCTTGGGATCGGTGAACCTGACGCTGAGCTTCGACTCCCCTGCAACGCGGGTCAACGCCGACGGTCAGGCCGGCCGAGAGTGTGCGTGACACCACCGGCTCACAGCACCACCACCCGACCCGACACGCCCCACACGCCATCCGCCCAGCCACTCAAGCCCAACCACACCCTACTCAGCGCCGAACGGCCGTGGGCTTTGACATCGACACATGCACACCGACTGTCCGTGGTCGTGCTGAGAGTGGCGCCGGCGGCCGGCGCCGGCTGGGGCGACACCGCGTGGCACGAGTGCCACTCCGAGCCGGTCTGGCCGCCGAGCTCTCTTCACCCCCTCGAATCCCCGCCCTGCCCCCTGTCCATAGGCCGTGCCGCGCCGGCACTGATGGCCAGAGCGGCACACAGCACATGTGTCGACAGGCCGCTGCCGCCCAGGGTGTCGGGAGCGCCATCGCCACACATTACTGCCAACACAAGTGCTTCATTGGATACTCAGACTAGTGGCATCATTACTGCACAATGGGCAACGTCTCTTGGGACTTTATACGGCAGTGGACTTCCAACATCCCGAGCGAATTGCAGCCGCTCCTGGACAGACCGAGAAGACCCTCACCATTCAAGCTCCACCAAGTTACGGTTAGTCTATGTGCTGCGAGTCATCTCAGGCGACTGGAAACACGACGCCGCTAAATGAGCGCGTTCGACAAAACATTCGCCGACTCAACGGTGCAACATAGTCCAGATGCAGTGAGAGGCCCTCTCGGACAACTACGTAGATAACACGCCAGCACCGCAGCGCCACATATAGCCAACATCAGCGGCAGCATCGCCATGGCAACCACGCACTGCGTGCGCTGCCATGGCCGCTGGCGTCTGTGACTCACAAATACGCGGTGCGGCCGGCAGCTAGCACAGCTGAGTGATCGGCGGCTCCTGCAAGTGAGTTAGCCGGCTGCGCTGCTGTGGAGTTGTTGATGGACACGCAGCAAGGAGACTCACAGCTCCGACTCCGACCCAGCCCGAGTGACGTCATGCTCGCAATGTGTTCACTGCTCTACCGTACGGCTGTCACTACCCGTCCCCCGCCACATCCTTCACAAGATGAATGGCTAACTTGCATTGACTGAATGGCAATATCACCCCAATGAACAAATGAACAGAATACTAATCCCAGTAAGTCCACTACTCTACCCCTACGCGACCACCATCGCCCCCAAGAAAAATACACCCATCCAAACAATGTTATCCCTTGGATTGTAGCATATCTATTCATCCATAACTACTCCAGCTTTGGTCACATGTATATGACTAAAATATCAGCAACCTCTGAAACTAAGTACATTACCAGTAATGCAAATGCTAACATTCCATACATAGCACACATAAAGAGGCAGCATACACAATACTAAAGGTGAGTTTTTTCTAGATTGGTGCTTGTAATGATAGCATTGCATCATTTTCCTCCCCACAAAATAAAATGACCTGGGGCAACCGCAAAGAATGTGCCCAAGAGGTGTACAAATGAGCAGTCACAATGTGAACAACTATGATAAGAAAATTGGCAACTTAGCATACATGATACTTGGTAAATATGATGACGGCTAGATGATGAGCGTCAGTAAGTCGCTATGAGAGCTGAGGTAGGGCATTGAGGTGGTGATTGCATGGGATATTGTAATACACACGTGGCTGCTGGTATCTGATGGCGGGATACACGTATTTTTAGCTGGCCACACCCTAGAAGAAAGCACACGCTACTTACTATCACAGGTCAAAACGGTGTACACACAAGTGCGCACACACAAAAACAAGACGCCAATCTGATTGATTATTTGGGCTTAAGGGCGCGCCGACTACGAGGTCATTTAGCGCCCACAAGACGCCAATCCTGGGGATGCTAAAACCTTGGTATTGAGTAAATAAATAATTCCAGAAGATCAAACAGTTCACCTCTGATAGCAGAAGGCCACACATCTAATATTGATTACAATCAAATTGTATCAAATCAGGGTATTTATCAATGGGTAAGACCTGCTGCATAACAAGCAAAGATTTAGTAAATGGTGACCTCAGAGAGATAATACGAGTATCACGCGAAAATATGAGTCAACCACAGCTATTTAACTACGTATCACAATGGTACAATAAATGGCGCCATTGCTTCTAGCAAAATAAACCTGACAATGCACCAACCACGTCACTGCATGGACCAAATGTAGCAGCACAGCGCAGGAGGGCAGAACATGTCATCAACAGCAGCAGATTCACCAGTCGACTGCCATGTCAACTGACTGCTGTCAGCTGCAGCTGCACCGACGTCAGCAGCCCACGCACTGCACCAGCGCCCCATCTGTGCACGGTCCGCCGGCCGTGGTGTGGCCCAGGCTGCCGTGTGCTACAGTTGGACAGGGGAGGAGCGGTGCTCACCATCACGGCTGGTGCCCATCAGCTGGTCCAGCATGGCGCGCATCTGGTCGGCCGCCGACATGGCGCCAATTCCGTCTGGCCGGGTCACCACAGACTGTACCGGCCACTGAGGGTGGGGGAGCATGTCACCACAGACTGTACCGGCCACTGAGGGTGGGGGAGCATGTAACTACAGACTGTACCGGCCACTGAGGGTGGGGGAGCATGTCACTGCAGACTGTACTGGTCACTGAGGGTAGGGGAGCATGTCACCACAGACTGTACCGGTCACTGAGGGTGGGGGAGCATTTCACTGCAGACTGTACTAGTCACTGAGGGTGGGGGAGCATGTCACTGCAGACTGTACTGGTCACTGAGGGTGGGGGAGCATGTCACCACAGACTGTACCGGCCACTGAGGGTGGGGGAGCATGTCACCACAGACTGTACCGGCCACTGAGGGTGGGGGAGCATGTCACCACAGACTGTACCGGCCACTGAGGGTGGGGGAGCATGTCACCACAGACTGTACCGGTCACTGAGGGTGGGGGAGCATTTCACTGCAGACTGTACTAGTCACTGAGGGTGGGGGGGCATGTCACCAGTGATAAATTATTCGCAAAATAGGGTGGAATATACCACTTTCTGAACACTCAGTTGACATCCTTCTTCAAGAAGTATCAACATCCTGCTCCTTGATACATGCTTATGAAGTGTTTGTGTCTCCTTTATCTCCTTTATAAGTCGCATGCACATGCTCTTGATAAGGAATGGTGACACATGAACATTTCACAATACAATTTCAGGTAAATGGATTACCTATAATGTGATGTGGCATAGGTACAATACCAGTTTATAGCATAGTTATTATTATCCTTGTCCTGAATGAATATAGCTCTTCTTAAATCATGAATATCAAAACAAATGATAAAGGTACAGTCAGAAGTACCTACACCATTGGCTCAAATTCGAGTCTGAAAGACATCAAAAACATTTTAAATGACACTAATTCCATGGCAAATTTCGACATCCTACTGTGTTCGTTTCGACATCTCACACCTAACGAAAAACCATTATTTTAACCCTGCATGTCACCACAGACTGTACCGGTCACTGAGGGTAGGGGAGCATGTCACTGCAGACTGTACCGGCCACTGAGGGTGGGGGAGCATGTCACTGCAGACTGCACTGGTCACTGAGGGTGGGGGAGCATGTCACTGCAGACTGTACTGGTCACTGAGGGTGGGGGAGCATGTCACCCCGGGCCGCCCGCCCAACTGCTTCGTCGGGCAGCTCGGCGCAATCGGCTTCGCGAAGAAAGGAGTGAAGTACATGACTAAAGTATGGAAACGCAATGACAAACAATAGTGCATTTATGACAACATTCCAGTTGACCAAGTTTAGTTCCATTAACCTGTCATGAACTTGACCTGACTTGACCTCGGTGACCTAACATGACCTCGAAACTATATAGCATATCAAAATACATCAAACAAGTCACTAGTGTTGCCAAGAACACTTCCCTTTTGCGGGTATACGGGAAGCGCATCATGGCCGATTTTTGTGGTCCGGTGCTACGAATTTTGTTTATTATTTTAACCTCTAACTCGAGAAAAAAAACCGGTCTATTTCCATTTTTATTGCTTTAAACGACGCGCCGTTCATTTCTGAGCAGGTACGCAGAAAATCTCGTATATCGACCGGTAAAATCTGCAGTTATGTACGAAAAACCGGAGGGGTGGGCGGATTTCGCCCCCCCCCTCAGTGTGCGTGTTAAGGCAACCTCTCATATGCAGCCTGGTGACATTGCTTTCACCACAATAGCAACTGATGGCCACCAACTGCATTTACTGAAGACAAAAAACTGTGGTGCCTTGCAGAATGAACACCAGGGATGAGATTGAGATGCAACAAACAAAAGACTTGGTTAGATAGCAATGCCAACAAGGTGCCATATAGAAGACTCATTACTATATACAAGAGTATTATTGCATTTTAGTTTGGATACAAGACAAGTCAATCACACATTTTGCCTCCATAAAGCAAAAAGGAGGTTAGGTTATGCTACTTAACTTGTTTAAAAATGTTTTTTTTTAAAATAAAAAAGTCCATAAAAAACAGGTTAGTTTTACCTAACCAAATTAAAAATTGGTCTTGGGGCTTCCTCTATATATTTATGAAGAACATCAGGTATTATTGTGTTTTAATGCATATACAGGAAAAGTTTTACACACATTTTAACTCCCTGAAGCAAGCAAAAGGTTAGGTTTGGTAAGATTATGTTAGGTTTTTATTGGAAACAATTTCTTATATAATCCAATTTCTCCACCCCTCCCTCACAAAAAAACATTTTTCCCTCTTGAAAACCAGGTAAGGCTAGGTTGGATTAGGTTACATTATGTTTTTTTTGGGGGGAAAAAAACTATGAACTTTTTCCAATAAATTGTTTTGGGGAAATATTTAGAAGAAGCCCCCAGCTCAATGTCTGGTCAAAAATTGAATGAATTTGATGTTAATGTATTTTGGAAAATGACAACTTTTCAAGATATAAGCAGTTCATATTGACATACTTATATCTCAATAAGTAGTCAGTTCACCAAGAGAACATCAAATAAACTCAAATAGCATTTTTTTAATGGTGCAACCGGGTGGTTTTACAGTGGAAATTTGCTCGTGTTTGGTATATCTGGTATAATATCCTCATACATGGTACAAAAGATAGTGGCTAGCATAACCTCAAGTACATTCACTTTTTATAAACATTTTATACGGATTATAGTCAAGGAATGGTCAATTATTTGGAGAATGAACTGATATTGCACATACAAATTAATTTTAATTTTACATAATTTTCATTTGAAGATTTACACAATTCTTGGTTCTAAAAACTGACAGGTTCTGTCCATTCTCTTTCTCCAGCATTGCCACTATAGTATGATCATGGCAGCTCTGGTGCAATTTTGAAAAATATGGGATGCAGGCAAGACATCAGTTTTAGGCTGTGCACCTGTTTAAGTCTGGGGCACACATTTCATGTTTGAATTTTTCCAATTGATTCAATGCTTGTGGATGGTTTGCATTGGCAAATCATGACACAGAGTTGATCAAAGAACCTCACTGCTCTTTCTTTACTGGTCTATGATGCTCTGCTCAGTGATTGTTGTGGTATGAAATTGTGACAGGAAATTCACAAGTAGAAAAGGGTCGGACAACCAGCAATTATGCAGCAAGTCGATCAGACTATATAGTAGTGTAGCCAATGGAGCTTTAAACCTCTCAAAAAGTGAGGGGGTCTAAGTCCTTTTTTCAAAACATAATTTCAGATTGAATAGGGAACATGACAAATTAACATCAGCAGGGTATCAAACCAAGTGGTTCAGACACCCACCACCCACCCCCAAAACACACCTGGAATCTGCAGCCATGGTTGCTAGAGAGGGTAGGATGCAAAGGCAGGTCCATGACAGAGGGGGCAAAGGTGACCATTCATATAAGTCAGGACACCCTTCTTGGAGGTCCAAGTTCATCCATCTCCCTCAATTTTTGTCTGCCAGAGGTGCTACTTGGAAGGAAAATGTACCTTGGCAGTGGTGCCCCTCCAGAGAAGTGCCCCCTTATGACAATTCCTGGATCCAACCCTGGTAAGTTGACACTGTTGTTAAAGTACAACATGCACATCAAATCCAAAATTATGTTGGGGTTCACAACAGTACCATGTCAGTCATGTTCCAGCCCCCACAGCCACATTAGGATATAAATGTGGCTAAGAAAGTTCACAGGACACTCTGAACCACATTAGGTTGCACTAACCTAAACCAACCTAACCTAACTTGACAACTTAGCCTAACTTCCTTTTCAATGACATTTTTCAGTTTGATTTTTATTCTCAAACTTTTCAATTAAAAAACCAACCTAACTGAACCATGCCCAGCATATTTTGTCGCTTTTTGAGGTAAAATATGTGCAAAACATGACATGTAAACAATTTAAACTGCAATAATACCATATTTTATTGGCATTGGCATTTGTTGGCATAGTTTGTTGTCAAGATGATGGAGGCATTCATTTATTTTGTACAAATCCCTAAATTACTTAAATAATTCAAAGAAGCACCTCAGAATGATTTGCTTTCTGATTGGTCAATCTATCTGTGATGTCACGTATGTAGCATTCAGCGATGCTTGACTGCCACCCATTATATTTCCCATTTAGGCATGGAAATTGGTAATATAGCAGAAAAACAATGAAAAAAATAGTATAGCATAGCCTCACCTAACATACCTTAGCCTGCCATGGAAAAAAAGAATAAAAAACCGCCCAAAATTCAAGCAATTTTTACTCTGAAAAATTTTACTTGAAAAACCAAACCTAATGTAACATGGCCTAAACTTCCTTTAAGACAAAATTATCAAACACAATTCAAGATAAAAACCTAACCAAACCTAACCACTTTGCTTCAGGCATGAAAAATGTATGCAAAATTTGTATAGTATGAATTTTAAGAATGAATTTAAGAACCTTAAAGCACATGCCAGACTACCATTAAATTTGGAAGAAAAAAAACTGCAGAAACCCCAGCAGTAGTATACTTGTAATTATTTTTCCAGCTCAGTAAAATTCCACAATATGCCTGACATTCCATGCATAAATTAAGCCAACAATCCTTGTCCTCCATCTAAAATCCATAGCAGTTCTAGCTAATGGTCGGTTATTGGCTTTTTTACGACACGTCGACCGTTCAGTCATATAGCGTCGCCAATCTCTCACGCCGATTGGTCGCGGGCGAAGAGTAGCGACAGGCGAGATTCGAACCCACAATCTTTCGACTGTGAGACGAGCATCTTACCCCTAGACCACTCGTCCCCAGTTCTAGCTGATGAATCACTTCAATTGTACATTTGATAGTCATCCCTTGTCACATTATCTCCATCAACATCATACAATATGGCAACACTTGCAGAGGGCATCTTGCTCACTTTACATCATCAAAATTATACTTGAAGATGTTGGATGACATTGGCCTACACCTGCTGATCACTGATTATGTTGCTTCACACCTACCTACATATTATTGATCACATCAGCCTACACCTGCAGGTAGCTGATCATGTCTGCCTACACCTACTGATAATTGATTGCATGAACTGCTACACATGCACAATGTACATCTCCCTGCAAGTAAGCTACTTAAAATTCCACAACATGCCTGGCATTCCATGTAAAGATCAACCTGAAAACATGTGTACCTGGTCTAAAATCCATAGAGTACAGCAAAATCATCCCTGCAATTTATAATGCGATAGAAGTCCCTTTTTGCAATATTTCCATGGACATCATAAATATATTGATAATATATTTATAAACATATAAATATATCTCCATGGACATCATAAATATATTGAAGTAATTGGAGCACTCTGTTCCATCACAATACTGCTTGAAGGTATGCTATGACATCTGCCAAACTATCACAATGCACATGTGCATTTCAACTGCATCTCTATGTATTTGCCCATATATTTAACCAATCATGTGATGTGAAATGTGAAATATTCACCACTTAAAATAAACTTGGCATGCTATTCATTGATCATATACCAAGTACCAACATTTGGATTCAGCTTGCAGTTTACCCCACTATGGAATGCCAATTATGAAACTAGTTATAAACAGCTTCTGTTTTGCTGAGGGGGAAGCCATGGTGTTTGTTCAGCTTTCACACATAATTTGCCATCGTCTTTTCCAGTATTTTAGTCATTTTACCAATAAACATAGTGCAAGCTAATGCTGTTTGTATGCACCACATTGCACCTGATTTGAAACAAAAATGTTAGTTGCTGTAGCGCTAAATGACCAAACCTGGCCGATGCGCCCTAAAACTCAAATAACCAACCAAGTTAGTTGCTGTATTACCACCATAATAGATTACCGACCCTTCCAAGCTTCATATTTTCATAAAAATTGGTAATATTTCAGTATCACAAGCCCTCACCTTAGTATCAATGACGCATTGGTTGAAAAACTTCACATGGAACAATCCAACATATGGCTCCCCGTGCATTTCAGGCTTGGCCACTTTGAGGTCCCACATATGTGATGCCATTGCTATGAGAAGGTTTTTTTTTTAAATTGATGGCAACCCATAAGTGAAACTATTAAATTATGCTGTAAATGCTTCTCCTGTGATAAAAAATATTTCAGTTTTGTCTATGAAGTATTATTACCATTTTTCCAACCAAAAAACCATTATGTGAAACTTGTCCATTGTCCAGAGAGGTTAAATGAGACTTCATCAAGTATTTTGTATGAGTAGGTATATCAATAGGATATTTTTATATATGGTAAACTTTGACATCACACAGGGTCACACAAATCAGAACCTCACATATTTACTTCATGCATTTACCTCACACATGCTTGATCATTTGGTGGAGGTTGCATGATGATCAGATGAGTAGCTTCTAAGATCAACCATGTCTGCAAGCCAAAAAATGAGCTTTGAAAAACAATTGCACCCTTATAGTTGACCAAGGACACCAAAAATGAAATTACATGCACTTTGTGCACTTGGTAAACTACGCACACTTCACATGTGCCTTATCCCTTGATTAGGCATAGTGGTCCCTCTTATATGTCTACCTGCCTCATTACAAGTAGGTAAATAGCACAGACTGCAGCATGAGCAGGCTATATCTAAAACTGCACAGGTCATTTATGAAAATGTCATGGATTAAAAAAACTACTACACCAGATGGAAAAGCATAGCACACATCTTCCTACCAAAGCATTTCAGTAACAACTATTACCAGAATTTAAAATGTACCACACAAATTTAACTGGTGCATGGGTCTTTTTCACATGCCAGAAATCTAAATAGCCATTTACCAAAAAAAAAACAACTTACAAGAAAAATATTGATGAAGCAGATGAAAAATAAAAGCACACAGCCTAAGAGCAAGATATTTTGTCATTGAAAAAAACAATTAAAATAGCTTTAAACAGATATGGAATGCACAGGAGACCAGGCACAAATCTGTGTGCACCATAAGACAGGAAATTTAGCAAATTGGCAGCTAAAAATTAGAACATATGACATACTACAAGGCATAAACAGGTACCCCCAATTGTCATCTGGCAAATGACAATCATCTGGTCAAAATTGCTGACAGAGTTGCCAGGTAACTAGAGATGAGTGCAGTTGTCATTTGGTAACATAAGGCGGTTTTACAGCGGCTTTTTGCTCCCAGGTCACACGGTCTCAGGAACAAGATAGACAGAGAATACCTGGCATAATGATCTGCATAAATTAAAAGTGACCACCAAATCTAATTCTCATCAGTTTTAATAAAGAAATCGGTTTTACTATCAACGCCGCTGAAATAAGTAAAATTAAACTTAAGCATCAGCAAATTGCAATAAGCTTTCTGATTTATGTGGAGACTGCACTCAGCTCTACTGTATCTGGCAGCCTATGAATGACTGCCAGATGACAAATTGGTGCTATGGTTAAATTAGCAAAGGATGCAGTTATATGCAACTTCCTGAGCAACAGTATATAAAATTATAACAGAGGTATACTTAATTGATGTCAACCAAGTTTATAAATCCATACCTGATGCTACCAACATGCTCACACCACACAACTAATAAATATTCACAACACACCCCATGAGTAGGACGCTCATTGTTGTTGTTAGGACGCTTGTGCATAAACTTATTTGTTACTTGCCGTCAATTGGGATATGGGTTTCAGAATATAAAATGGGTTAAGGAAAATTATACTAAAAACAATCTGTCTAAAATCTTTTTATTCCAACCATGGTTCGTTATTGGTTTTACGACATGTCGACAGTTGAGTCATGTGTCGCCAATCTCTCACGCTGATTGGTCGTGGGCGAAGAGTAGCGACAGGTGAGACTCGAACCCACAACCTTTCGATTGTGAGATGAGCATCTTACCCCTAGACCACTCATCCCCTTTTTATTCCAACCAACAAGCAACAATTTTTGCCAACAAAAAAGTTGAGAAAATTGATTGAAACCAATTCTTATTAATATTAAATGCCCTGATACACTTTTTTAGTTCATGTCTGGAATGTTTTAGTTGAAGCCAGGAATGACTTGGAAGGATCAAAGGCAACTATACGGGAGAGTAAATTGCTGCTGTAAAACTGCCTATAGGCTGGATGTTAGTTATCCTAGTTTCTGCAACAACTTATGTTTGTAACAACTTTGTAGGTTTTTCTTCTGTCCAGTTAGATAAAATATGTTCTACTGGACATTACTTTATGTCAGCTAGCTCTACCTTGGAGGATCCTGCAAAAAGACATTCAACTGTAAAACCACATACTTGTTGGCTTTCTTTACCTTTCGGCCGACACATACTGCCAAGGTTAGTGATTTGTAAAGAGGTGTACAATGGGGAACAGTGACGTCACAGGAGTCAGGGAAGTGACGTCACAGGAGTCGGGTGTCGATGTGTTAGGTTAGGTTATGCTATGTTATGTTATGCTATGTTAGGTTAGGTTAGTGCCCGTCATCGACACCAGACTCTTGTGACGTCACTTCCCTGAATTCTGTGACGTCACTGTTTCCCACTGTGCACCTCTTTGCAAATCACTAACCTTGGCAGTATGTGTCGGTCGAAAGGTAAAGAGGTAATCTTTACCTTTCGGCCGACATATATTGCCAAGGTTAGTGATTTGTAAAGAGGTGTACAGTGAAGTCACAGGAGTCAGGGAAGTGACGTCACAGGAGTCAGGGAAGTGACATCACAGGAGTCGGGTGTCGATGACTGGCACTAACATAACCTAACCTAACCTAAATTAACCTAACCTAACCTAACCTAACCTAACCTAACTCAACCTAACCTAACACATCGACACCAGACTCCTGTGACGTCACTGTACACCTCTTTACAAATCAAGAACCTTGGCAGTATGTGTCGGCCGGAAGGTAAAGAAAGCAGGTAAAGATTACCTACTTGTTGATAGTATATAGTGGCTGCATGGTCAGCAGGTGTCATGGCCATCCGGTTGTTTATGTGAATGAGGAACACACCACTGGCAATGTATGACATGTCATGGACAATTTCATAATATAAACAGTCTGAATGCTTTTGAAGGAGAAAAGGTGCTATCTAATATTGTGTTGCTTGAAATGTATTGTCCCATGGATAATTAAAAAGAAACAACTCATTGCATGACCTGTCTCATTTACATCATTCATGTACCTAATAAACAAGTCTCTAATGATGTGCTGATGGTAGGTGAATGGGGTGGAGCTTATTTGGGTTCTCACTATGCTGTACGCTCCATTGAACAGCCCTTGTATTACCCAATTCACAGCCCATTTTTGGTGTTATTTTGCTCGCCAATCCAAACTTAAGCATTTGTAGAGGAAATTAGAGGTCAAATCATGTTAACCAAATTCATAAACAATGCATCAGAAAATGAAATTTCAAGAATTAAACACTACCTTAAACACAAACATTGATCATTGCAATGTCTAAACATTGAGACACCGAGTAGATTGTATGTTCATTGGTTGATGATGATGGTGGAGGAAGGCGCACAACCTCCTGGGTTCAATAGATCTTCGCTGTTTTAAGGCCATCACCATCGACTGCCTGACCACACCACCATGTAGACGAACACGACGGACGGACATTTCCACTATACCAATACCAGCACTGTTACGGAGGACGTACCCCGCCTTTCTGCACCAGCGAGAAGTATGAAGTAGCCACTCAAAAATACCTGGGAGTGCGACCGTCACACGAAATGGCGACAATAGTTATATAATCGTCGCAACTACAACCCATCGAAAACGCACAGAAACCCGATATTTGCGTGGCGTTGTCTGGAAGCAGATTGGATCTTATAGAGCTGATAATTACGTTTGGTTTAACCCCTGAGCCGGGCGCTGATTTTGTGCTTAGTAATGTGCGCTTGGAAAATTTTTCCTACTATTAATTTGTATGTTATTTATTATGGACCGACGTAACTCTCAATTTTATTTTAAAATATACTGTATACCAGCATTAAGGCACGACACTATCGATGTTACACAATCTACCAAGGAATATCGACTGGCATGATCGATATTATACCACATGAAACATCCGTTGTTCTTCAGAAGTAAAAAAAAACATTTAGCGCTCTCGCGAGGAACATATTATTTCATCAAAATCACACGATGACCTTTCTTCGATGATTATAAAAATAGTAGTAACTTTCGACTTTCGACTTTCGAAGTAACTTTCGACTATTTTTATAATCATCGAGGAAAGTTCATCGTGTGATTTTGATGAAGAAAAAAACATTTAAAATAATTTTGGTGTACGAAGGACGAATTGGTGTCCGCTTTGTTCCAGGTTAGCAAGGTTTGCATAATAGCAGAGGAAGTCAACGGTGAGATTATTCTAATGGGTTAGAACCCAATCATGGGCCGGATCCTGGCATTCGAATTGGGAGAGGCACACTGGCGGATCTAGCCCACCGGTTTGGGGGGGCCAACTTTCGGTTTACGGCGTCAGCCTCCCCCTCCCCCTCCCGGGGGAGGGGGACAGGTAGGCTGACCAAACAATTATAACGAAATACCTTTAAAATTGGAGATTATTTCACCCGGAACGCTGTTTTTGAACCTCAGCAAAGTTTACTGCATTTTAATTCAGTTTACTTTTGGTGGTTTGAGGGGGGGGGGGGGAAAGACACTATGGCCCCCTTTGAAGCGATTGGGGGGGGGGGCATGGCCGGAATGGCCCCCCACTGGATCCGCCAGTGGAGAGGCACATCTTCTCGGAGTGACGCCTTCGTATGAAAAGAAAATAGTTGCCCGAGGTGGGAGTGGGTGCACTCGAGCGTACTCAATGGCCGCCTTTTCATCCAAAAGGGGCGTCTTTAGCTGCAAAAAAAATCCGTTGAGTGGAGGATACACCTCCACTCAAAGTGCACTGAGCCTCTCCTCAAGTTGAACCTTCCCTGCCGGAGAGGCGTCGCTTTTGTATGTGGAAGCGCATTCCCCATGGTTGTGACGTCATAGGAAATAATTCTTATGTGACCAGATTCAGCGTTGGATTTGTTTCGAGATTGCGCACCCTCATCCTCCAGAGGTTTTGCTTACGGTCGGATCTCTCGTGTTGCAGTCTCGAAGTTGAATTCGTTACTTCAGGAAGGTAAAGTTGCACTTCTCGTTTAGCTGAATGTAATATAGCGACTAAATATTTATGTTATCATATCATCTCGGCTCTTAATATTACGCTGACCGTAACGATCGCACGATGGGTCCGTACTATCGACCGTAACCTTGCCACATTCTCAGCAACGGGAGCTCGATAAAGTGATTTGTGAGGAAATCAGTAGAAACTTTCAGAGGAAATGCCTTATTCTTGGTGACTTTAATCTAAAAGGATATGAAAATGTTGGTGTTGGCTCCCCATCATGTAAGCTGTTTAGGAAATGCCTTGAAGGGGACTTGTTCTTACACCAGTTTGTAACGGAACCAACCAGGCAGGGCTCATTCTTGTACCGTGTCTTCTCAGATTTAAGTGATTTAGTTCAAGACTTGACTGTAGGAGAAACTCTGGGAAGAAGTGACCATAACATAGTGAGATTCAAGGCACAGGTAGCAGGGACAATCAAGGATAATTTGGCAAAGATTCCAAATTTTAACAGGGCAGACTTTGACTGCATGAGAGAGGCTTTAAGTGCCATAAAATGGGAAGAAGAATTATTTGATTTAAATGCCTGTGAAATGTGGGAAAAGTTAAAATCTTACTTGAGGGAAATTCAGATTAGACATGTCCTCCAAAAGCAAAGGTGCAAAAGAAGGGTAGGAAAGCTGGTACATTTTTCTTAAAAGGTGTTTTGGGAATTTTAGGATTTTTTGCAGAATACCATGTTTATGAACGTGATTCTGAAGATTCGATCATTCGTTTTCTCCGTAAATGCTTACGTCTCAGTTAATCTTAGCGATAATATCTATGATGCGCCATATATGCCACACCGCTGTTCTTTGTTGCATAATTTATCCATCCCTCATGTGGCACTTCTCAGACGTGATTAAAGGGACATTCAACACTTCACGCAGTTGACTCAACACTTTTTCACATCGAAAATGCTTAGTTTCTGCCTCTTTGCCACATAAATGACACACCACTACTATTCTACAACAATGCCGAAAAACTAAATATACAGCACGGCTAAGCTGGCTTCTGCTCGGTCTCGTCTTGCCTCACGACTTCCAACAAATAGTATGATGATTCATAATTAAATAGGAAAACCTAACCTAACGTAATACAATCTACTCTGATCTAAACCAATATAAACTCATATATTATAATTTAAAAACAAGCGTAATATTTATCGTGACGTCATCCGTACATCACGGCCTCAAGCCGTGCTCTGCTTAGTTTTTTTTTTGGTGTTTCGGCAGAATAGTAGTGTGTCATCTATGTGGCAAAGAGGCAGAAATTAAGCATTTTCGACATGAAAAAGTGTTGAATCAACTGGGTGAAGTGTTCAATGTCCCTTTAATCACGTCTGAGAAACGCCAGGTGAGGGATGGATAAATTATGCAACAAACAACAGCGGTGTGGCATATATGGCGCATTATAGATATTATCGCTAAGATTAACTGAGACGTAAGCATTTACGGAGAAAACGAATGATTGCATCTTCCAAACCACGTTCATAAACAAGATGTTCCGAAAAGAATCCAGGAATTCCCAAAACACCTTTTAAGACAAATTTACCAAATGTTCTTAGTGGAGTCCCCCAGGGGTCGGTACTGGGGCCACTATTGTTCATTATATATGTGAATAGAATTGAATGTGGCCTAAGCAGTAAGGTTTTGACATTTGTGGATGATTTGAAGATCTTTAGGGCAATAACAGGGCACAATGAGAAGGTTTTGCTGCAGAAAGACTTAGATGAGCTAGTGAAGTGGTCTGAAAAATGGCAAATGAAGTTTAATTTTGATAAGTGCGAAGTCATGCATGTAGGTAGGCAGCATATGAAGGCTCCATACTTGATGGGTGGCCAAGTACTATCTGTGACTCAGCAGGAGAAGGACTTAGGTGTTATTTTGAACACAAAATTGGGGGCATCAGAACAGACCAAAGAAGCCAGGAAGAAGGCACTAAGAATGCTTGGGGCAATACAGAGGAATGTGTCATACAAAAGTTAGGAGGTCATCAGGAAGCTTTACTGTGCATATGTCAGGCCACATTTGGAATACTGTGTCCAAGCTTGGTCGCCTAGTTATTAGAAAGAATGTTGGCTTTTAGAGAGAGTACAAAAGAGGGCAACAAAAATGGTTAATGGTATAGGCAACCTGGTATATGAGGAAAGATTGAAGAAATTGAATATGTTTAGATATATTCACTTAGATATAGAAGGTTGAGAGGAGATCTCATCGAGGTTTTTAAATTTGTTCATGGTCAGGAACAGGGATATCTCGGGGAAATGTTTGAATTTAACAGAACTGATGCAATTAGAGGTCATCAATTCAAAATTAAAGTTAATCACAGCAGGACAAGGTTAAGACAGTCTTTCTTCACCAACAGGGTAGTAGAAGACTGGAACCAGCTGCCAGGAACCATTGCCAGTAGCAGCACACTGAACATCTTTAAAAACAGCATAGACAATCATTATCAGAATAGAGGGGTTGTTTTTCTGTATTCCAGGGATGGTTGATCAACAGATTTGGTGGGCAACTGGTTCAGTGTCCAGAGTGCAACCAAGAAGGGCCCTTGTGGCTCATAGTTGCACTGATCTTTTATGTCTTTGTCTGTACAGAAATACCAAAGGCCAATGTAAATGGCAAGTAACCTTGAGTTAAAGCCATTTGATTTCTGCACAGCTCTTTGGAAGAACAAGGCTGTAATGACCAAAAAGAGCGAAACAATCTGGTTGATTGATTATTTGGGCTTAAGGGTGCATACTTTAACCGGCGACCACTTAATGCATGAAATCCTCCTGGAAGTATGTATCTACCTATACGCCGGCCGTAACCAGTCCTACTCCAGCCTCATCTCAACTGTGTCAGCCACGCACAAGTTAACTTGCAGTCGGAGATTACGCGATTTTCCGTCTATACCACCTGCACCGACTACAAATGTGTGACGTCATAGCAAAAGTGCCTGAAGCGAAACTCTGACGCGTTTGATTGGCTCCTTGTTTTCCGGTTACTCTGACTGCACAGTATACATGCTTGCCGAACAGGGCTATGTATGTTTGTTTATTCACTTGTACTAGGCAATTACACTTGCACCAGTATACACTTGACTTGCACCATTATATTTTTATATATATTCACTGTTATGGTCATATGCATAGTGATCCCAACTTTAACTTCCATTCTGCTGGTATCCTGTCATTCTTTAACTCTAACAGGCATCTCATCTTCTGTTCTTTTCCTTGCATTCTCTTTGAATGTTTCTGCAGCCCTGGTGATCAGCTGAAATAACAAATGTACATTATTATCAATAATGTTGCCAAGTTGACATGCCAAGGACCCAAAATGATTACACAAGATGAAGATTATTAGAACTGGTGGATCTCATTCTCACTACTAGCCAAAAATCACCATATAGTCCATTGAGCATGCTGCTCTGTGGGCTATGTTAACAATTATCATTATTTGATAGTGGCAGCACTAGTTGGGATTTCTTGTTATGCATTAGCTCTTCATCTGGTAGTTGGCAGCCCAAGGAGTGGATATTTTTGGGAGTGTATAATTCTTTGGACAGCCAAATGTCCCAAAAATGGCCATTTTTCCAATGCTGATTCAGATTGTGTTTGTGTTTTGCATATTGTGTTAGCTGGTGACATCTTGTTGCTCAAGTCCTCTGCATCTGATAAGACTATTGTGGTGCTGAAGCCAGACAAGGGTAGACTTGATGGAAGACTTGATGACTTGATGGAAGTTTGTATATTATTTTTTTTATTTGGGGATTGTCAATGACCAATCAAGGTATTTTGTTTTGAAGTTCTTGGCTTCTTGATGGATTATTTGGGTTTGTGAGCATCAACTGTGTTCACCATACATCATACATAATGTTAAGGTTTTTAGCCTCATGCTTAATATATTCTGGCAGGTTGAAGACAAAATCAGTGGAATTTTGTGATGTTGAAATGTTCCCAATGCATTGCAACATGACATGCAAAGATATTTATGTTTCTAGGAGCACCCCTGGAGTATTATGCTAACTACCAAAGATCCATAAGTCCATTTAGTGTTCCTATCTGCCCTGTTTTTGCTGCATGTGGGACCCTGGCTTAGTAAAAGCCTGCAAGCACTTGGAGCCTGTTCTCACATCTTTGATTAAAATGAATCCAAAGTACTTGTTATCAGTTTCACAATGAAATCAGTAAGTTATGGGCGCCAAATGACCGTGTAGTCGCCGCGCCCTTAAGCCCAAATAATCAAGAAATCAGTAAGTTCAATGTAGGACAATGTTTTTGGGCCTGTCTTGTTGTGAATAGTATTTACAAATGTCTTGTTGAAGGAGTCAATAGACATGTGCACAAATATCCTGTTCAGTGTTAGCTGAGGGATGATTACAATCAATTACTACTTCCATTCCCTGCTCAGTTATCTGTCTTGAGCTCATTATTCGTGTTGAATGATAAGTTATACAAACAGAATGAGGGTTTTGGAATGGGCCTCCCATCAATCTCTACATTTTCCAACATCATCATATCCCATCACGAGAAGATTTGGTTCAACACCTATCCCCACCCCTGCAACATTTGGCCCCATGTTAGCAGTGTTTTGTCCACAACTGCTTTCTTTTGTTTCATGATCGGACACATGTAGACCTTTTCCTCAACTTTCTGAAAAATCGACATACAAACGTTAAGTTCACCAAAGATGATAAAAACATGGATCACTTCCCTTTCTTGACATGGGCTCTGCATGACCAATGCAGTCAAAGCCCCCCTAAACTCCAATAGCGTTTGCGTTTCCAATAGCGTCAGCGTTTCTTGACATGTCGGTACAAGAAGTTCCCAGGAAGCTGCGCTGTCAGTTTTCTGCAAGCCCACCTTTACCGGGCTGTATAAAAACGTGTACCGTCAAGTAATTTATGTTCCTGACCATTCACCTTAAACTACCAGTCCTACAAAGAGATTGCATCAGTGGAACACAAATATTGAAGAAAATAATAATGGTTTTCCCATCCAGATGTTTCATGTGTGCAACATAAAACGTTTGTACTGTATGCCCACCCGATCGTCCTTGTTAAATCTGTTCTGAAGTAGAGTGCATATTTCATTCTCCCATAATTTGGGCCTGACTCAGCCTGAAAACTGACATCATGAGTGTTCTGAAGACATTCTATACTACCCTGGACACATAAATCGGCCTAGTTAATTCCTTTGGAATCGGTTCCCTTTTCCATTCCAAGAATACTGCCCAAGTGCTGTTTTTCCTCAGTAGTTTATAGATTCATTTGTGCCTCATGTGGTGCGTCGTACATAGGTTCTAACCAATGTAACCTAGACTGTGGGATCCAACAACATTTTGGCAAGACTGTTTGCACAAGAAATTTGTTCCCTCTTCAACCCGGTTCCCTTCCTGTACAGCAGGGTTTCCCAAACCCATGGTCGCGACCCTTTTAAGGGTCGCGAAGACTTTTCTGAGGGTCGCGGACGACCCTCAGCCATTGCATTGCACTGCCATTGCATGTGCGTGCACTCATTTAGGGTCGCCGAGTAGGGTTAAGATTTTATTTAGGGTCGCGGCCGAAAAAGTTTGGGAAACCCTGCTGTACAGGATAACTCATTTTCATGTGACTCGTTTTAGCATTCACAATTTTTGTGATTATTGGGACTTTCAAATAAATTGTTGGACCTGATAATTATCAAGTCACGACATCTATAGGGAGCGGTCGCAGCTAAACACCGTGGCGTCTGCTTACTATTGAAAACTATTGACCTGGATTTTAGGAAAATGCTATCATGGAGGCACATGGGGGGTAATCTTGCATGTTCATCAGGTTTTTTATTTGTTTGTTTCATGTTCATTTTCGAGCGTAATGGAGATTGTGTGGTGTCTGTATGGTATTGCTGTGTTCCTTGTTCTTCCTTGTTTTCCTGTCACCTATGTGTTACACCACTTTGAGTATGTGTTGTTAGCATTGTGCATTGCTTGTACTATGCACCTGTGAAAAGCAGGAAGAGATGGATAATGGCAGGCAAACTGAGGTTATATATATATATGTATGATGCGTAGTTTATTGTACCACTTGTATTGACCTACATACCAGTCATTCCTTCTTTCCAGTCTGTTTGTTACCCAGAGCATATTACAAGTGCTCTTTCTGCGTAATATTGGAAAAGAGAAGCCGATTGAATTAAGGGTGCCTTTCGATCTGGACACACACAGCGACGCCAGCGAAAGCCAACCGTAAAGCACCAGCCTTCAACAAGGGAGCACTGGCCACAGCCGATCAAGAGTACCGACCTCACCAGGTCACCAGTCTGCGCCGGCAGCCACCCCCGACCCGACGGACAGCAGCAGTAGCCGGCCTGACGGACGCGGCGGCCCGACGGACAGCAGCGGCCCGACCGTCAGCAGCGGCGTCGCTGTCACCATGAACTCGAGTGGATTCCGTGGCTCGCAGTCGCCGTACACGCCGCGCGGCCGCGGCCGGCGCACCACGGCCAACCGGTTCTCGCCGCTGGTGGCAGACTGGACGCCGTCGCCGCGGAACGTGCCGGACTTCACGCCGTCGCCGGCCGGCCGCCATCCCGGCTCGGCAGGGCGCGCCGGCAGGGGCGAATTCAGTCCGGCCGGCAGAGGCGGCTTCAGTCCGGCCGGCAGGGGCGGCTTCAGTCCGGCGGGCAGGGGCGGCTTCAGTCCAGCCGGCCGGGGTGGCTTCTTCAGTCCAGCCGGCAGGGGCAGCTTCAGTCCAGCCGGTAGAGGCGGCTTCAGTCCGGCCGGCAGGGGCAGGTTCAGCCCGGGCGGACGCGGCGGCCGAGGCGGTGGCGCGGGAGGCGGCGGTCTGTGCTTCGACGACACGTTCGTGCGGTTCGCGACGGAGAACCCGTGGTCGGAGCTGGAGCGCGGCAAGGGCCTGCCGCCGGCGCTGGGGCCGCTCAACACGGCGGCCGGCGGGTGGACGCACAGGGCGGCGGCCGGTCCGCCCAGCCTGCCGAGCGAGCTGCCGGTGCCCGACGACGACGACACCTTCGTGTAGTGGCGCGGCCGGCTGTCCGTGATGCTGACGCGCGTCTGTGTCACGCTGTGTGGCCTCGAGTGTACTTTGCCGCGTGTGTCGCGCGCCCACACCTACCACGTGAGAGATTCGGGCGACCTACTTGTGGGGCGACGGTGTGTCGCGTGCAGAACGTCTACGTGCACTTTTGTGTGTGTGTGTGTGTGCGTGCGTGCGTGCGTGCGTGCGTGCGTGCGTGCGTGCGTGCGTGCGTGCGTGCGTGCGTGGTTGTATGTACACCGTGTCGGGTTTCTGTGTCACAGTCGTACACGACTCATCATCTGCGGCGACTCTATGTCGCCAGTCGATACTGTCCGGCCCACCGAGTCCCGCCAGTCGATACTGTCCGGCCCACCGAGTCCCGCCAGTCGATACTGTCCGGCCCACCGAGTCCCGCCAGTCGATACTGTCCGGCCCAACCGAGTCCCGCCAGTCGATACTGTCCGGCCCACCGAGTCCCGCCAGTCGATACTGTCCGGCCCACCGAGTCCCGCCAGTCGATACTGTCCGGCCCGACCGAGTCCCGCCAGTCGATACTGTCCGGCCCACCGAGTCCCGCCAGTCGATACTGTCCGGCCCAACCGAGTCCCGCCAGTCGATACTGTCCGGCCCAACCGAGCCCCGCCAGTCGATACTGTCCGGCCCACCGAGTCCCGCCAGTCGATACTGTCCGGCCCAACCGAGTCCCGCCAGTCGATACTGTCCGGCCCACCGAGTCCCGCCAGTCGATACTGTCCGGCCCACCGAGTCCCGCCAGTCGATACTGTCCGGCCCAACCGAGTCCCGCCAGTCGATACTGTCCGGCCCACCGAGTCCCGCCAGTCGACACTGCCCGGCCGGGCTGAGTTCCGCCAGTCGATACTGCCCGGCCCAACCGAGTCCCGCCAGTCGATACTGTCCGGCACAACCGAGTCCCGCCAGTCGACACTGCCCGGCCCACCGAGTCCCGCCAGTCGATACTGTCCGGCCCAACCGAGTCCCGCCAGTCGATACTGTCCGGCCCACCGAGTCCCGCCAGTCGATACTGCCCGGCCCGACCGAGTCCCGCCAGTCGATACTGCCCGGCCCACCGAGTCCCGCCAGTCGATACTGTCCGGCCCGACCGAGTCCCGCCAGTCGACACTGCCCGGCCGGGCTGAGTTCCGCCAGTTGCGTTGCATTTGCGGAGTGTTAAAGGCGCAGCACATAGTCCCTGGAAAGGTGTGTGCCCCACGACACGCCACGGTACGTGTGAGTGTATCTGGATGTGAATTGTTTGAATTCATTTCACTAGTGTTATTATCCCATCATGAGTTTGTTGAGCAGAGAGCTGACCTGTGGCTACATGTGGTGAACATGTCTGTATTATTGCGGTGTGTCTTTGCTGAACACTGCTCCAGGTATGGACCTGTACGTGGCATGCAAATAGCCGAATACATAAAAATGACTGCATGGCAAAGTTTGTTGGACGCAGTTGAGGTGAATGCGGTAGTCGCCGGTGGGGTGGTGAACTGAAACACCGACGGTTCATCGGATACACGGGAGTGTATCGCACTGTGATGTGAGCTTCCATTGAACATCAGCGAGCACTCTAGCTGTGTGTTTGGGGACCGTAACGTCAAGTTATTGATCAATGCGCTCCTTTGCAGACGATGGCCATAAAGTGCAAAACTGGCTGTGGAAAGAATGCCATACTCAAGGTAATGCTTCAATATGAATGCTCCCCCACATGCACTTCATTTGTTACACCGATAGGTGGTGTACGTGATCAACTGTTGTATTCTCATCTGATATCTGGGATGTGGAGTGTTTTTTTCCCAAAGATGTCCCAGCAATGGCTTAATGGAAATGTACGTCCCCATATACATACTGGTTTGTAATACGTGCAAGAAGTATAAGTCTAGTCAATACGATTGGTATAAGAGTTATATTGGTATATTGGTACAGTATATACAGCATATACAGTGTATTGGTATATGTACATATTGTTCGTAACTGCGTTACTACCGTCTAGACAGCTCTTGCTGTAATGCCAGGACATCGGATACATACAATCTGGCTACCTGGTACCAGACACTGGCCATCTGATACCATCCACTGGCCACCCGATTCCACCCACTGGCCATCCGATTCCACCTAGAGTTATCATCCACTGGCAGGGGTGTCATTGTGTGTGCGCTAAGGGGAAACTGACCCCCGTCATTAATTTGTCCTCCAATAATTGATCCCCAATGACACTGAAGCTTAACCGTCGGGCCTGTGGAGTCATCCTTCCCTGACGCTCGAGTCTACTGATGGCACCCCTCAAACTGCCATCAAAAACATCAATTGCCCCCCCCCATCAGTAAATTTCACAAAGTAACACCTATGTCCACTGGCCACCCGGTGCCACCTGCTGGCCATCTGGTGCCACCCACTGGCCATCCACTGGCCATGGGCGCAAAATGACCAATGCAGTCGGCGCGCCCCAAAGCACGAATCCACCACCACCACCATCCACTGGCCATCCGGTGCCACCCACGGGCCATCTGGTGCCACCCACTGGCCATCCAGTGCCACCCACAGGCCATCTGGTGCCACCCAACTGGCCACCCGGTGCCACCCACTGGCCACCCGGTGCCACCCACTGGCCACCCGGTGCCACCCACTGGCCACCCGGTGCTGTACACTGGGCGCGTGTGAAGACATGGTTGACCCAAAGAAGTTCTAGCTTCAAGAGCTGGCTTTCGCCAGTGTAATTGGGTCTTCGTGCACTTCACTGACAACGCCTGATGAAGATCTGGGAGTCGCTGTCATCTGCGGATTTCATAAATCACCCCAGATCTTAGTTGACCTCTCATGACCTCGCTTACTGGCAGCGTCCCAAGACGGGCGACGCGCTGTGCCGTGACTGTTTCTTCTGGGCGTTCGAGACGGAGGTGCACAGCACGGTGACAGCGGCGCGTCTGTTCCGGCGCGGCCAGTACGTTGCCGTGGCGGCCAGCGGCGGCAAGGACTCCACCGTTCTGGCGCACGTCATGAAGCTGCTGAACGAAAGGTGGACGCTGGCGACGCTGAGGGCACACTGTGACTGGATACAGAGCTGGATTGGGGGCGGGGTGGTAATGACGGGTGAGGTGACACGGGGGGCACACTGTGGCTGGATGCAGAGCTTGATTGGCGGTGGTGGTAGTGACGGGTGAGGTGACGCTGGGCGGCACACTGTGACTGGATACAGAGCTTGATTGGCGGTGGTGGTAGTGACGGGTGAGGTGACACTGGGGGCACACTGTGGCTGGATGCAGAGCTTGATTGGGGGCGGGGTGGTAATGACGGGTGAGGTGACACTGGGGGCACACTGTGACTGGATGCAGAGCTTGATTGGCGGTGGTGGTAGTGACGGGTGAGGTGACGCTGGGCGGCACACTGTGACTGGATACAGAGCTTGATTGGGGGCGGGGTGGTAATGACGGGAGAGGTGACACTGGGGGTGGGGGCACACTGGCTGGGTTGCAGAGCTGGATTGGGGTCGGGGGTGGTAGTGATGGGTAAGGTGAATGGCGAAGAACGGTGAAAAGCAAGTACCTGGCTTATCACATCGTGGCTGGACAATGCATACAATTCAGCTCTAAATGGCATTGACTTTGACTCTCATCTCATTGACACGTCGGGCCAGTTTAAAATTGCATGTTGACCAAATAACCGATAAGAAGGCAATGCACGGGATTTATTTGCACAGTGTAGGGAGAGAGTCGACTGTCCGACACCCGATTCTCCCAGCCCTAATTTCAGCAGCAGAGAGGGTGTTGGAGTCCGGGGCCCCATCCCCAGGTATGCCGCATGTGCGTGAAATATAATATTCAGTCGATCAGGAATTAATTAGGCCGTGTTTGGATGTGTTGGTGTGGTGCTGCTCTTCTGGTGTATTGCTGCGGGTTCGGCCCTGCTCCAGTGCTGTCCTGCTCCGGTAATATATTGTCGCTGGAGCGGTCCTGCTCCGGTAATATATTGTCGCTGGAGCGGTCCTGCTCCGGTAATATATTGTCGCTGGAGCGGTCCTGCTCCGGTAATATATTGTCGCTGGAGCGGTCCTGCTCCGGTAATATATTGTCACTGGAGCGGTCCTGCTCCGGTAATATATTGTCGCTGTGGCGGTCCTGCTCCGGTAATTTATTGTCGCTGGGGCGGCTCTGCTCATGTAGTGCATTGTTGCTGGGGCGGCTCTGCTCCTGTAGTTTATTGTTGCTGGGTTGGCCCTGCTCCAGTGCTGTCCTGCTCATGTGGTGTATTGTCGCTGGGGCGGCCCTGCTCCTGTAGTGTATCGTCGCTGGAGCAGCCCTTTTCCTGTGTTGTCCTACTCATGTAGTGTATTGTCGCTGGGGCGGCCCTGCTCCTGTAGTGTATTGTCGCTAAGGCAGCCCTGCTCCTGTAATATATTGTCGCTGGAGCGGTCCTGCTCATGTAGTGCATTGTTGCTGGGGCAGCCATGCTCTTGTAGCGTATTGTCGCTGGGGCGGTCCTGCTCCTGTAGTGTATTGTCGCTGGGTCGGCCCTGCTCCAATGCTGTCCTGCTCCTATAGTGTATTGTTCCTGGGGCAGCCATGCTCCTGTAGTGTATTGTCGCTGGGGCGGTCCTGCTCCTGTAGTGTATTGTCGCTGGGGTGGCCCTGCTCCAGTGCTGTCCTGTTCCTGTGTTGTCCTGCTCCTGTGATGTCCTGCTCCTGTAGTGTATTGTCGCTGGGGTGGTCCTGCTCCTGTAGTGTTTTGTCGCTGTGGCGGTCCTGCTCCTGTAGTGTATTGTTGCTGGGGTGGTCCTGCTCCTATAGTGTATTGTCGCTGGGTCGGCCCTGCTCCAGTGCTGTCCTGCTCCTGTAGTGTATTGTCGATGGGGTGGTCCTGCTCCTGTAGTGTATTGTCTGGGGTGGTCCTGCTCCTGTAGTGTTTTGTCGCTGTGGCGGTCCTGCTCCTGTAGTGTATTGTCGCTGGGTCGGTCCTGCTCCTGTAGTGTATTATCGCTGTTGCGGTCCTGCTCCTGTAGTGTATTGTCGCTGGGACGGCCATGTTCCTGTGTTGTCATGCCTCACGCTTCGATCTTCCGTTTCAATCTTAGCTTCTGTCCGCACTCTTTTTAGGCTCTCATCACTACCCCGTTTCTCCTTTTCCCCGTCTCCCTCTCCCTCTTCTTGCCCCTGTTCCTCTTCCTGTCTCTATCTCTCGCCTATCATATCTCCTCTCTCCTATCCCCCTCTCCTCTATTCTCTCTTCTCTCTCCTCTCTGTGTCTCTGTCTCTCATTCACTCTCCTGTGAGATTGTGACGTCTTTTCCCTGTCATTAGCTCCCATCATCGGCCGTCTCCCGCTACCTTTGTTTACGTCATCGTGCGTGTGACTTCCTCGTATCACTTCCCCTCCCCACAAGTACGACTATGGACTGCCTCCTGCTACCACAGTGTGTGTGTGTGTGTGTGTATGTAGTTGGGATTTTTGGGCGCGTCAGCTGCTTGAGCTATTTTGCACCCGCCACCACTGCATACGTCATCAGGCGTGTGGCTACTGCGCTTCCCCGCCCCCTCCACAAGTACGACTACGGACCGTCTCCTCTCACAATTGCGTATGTCACCAGGCGTGTGACCCCCCCCCCCGTCAG
The DNA here is from genome assembly GCA_034440615.1 of Ashinkailepas kermadecensis. NCBI lineage: Eukaryota > Metazoa > Arthropoda > Thecostraca > Neolepadidae > Ashinkailepas > Ashinkailepas kermadecensis. The sequence continues at coordinate 99,659 of JAOTOM010004300.1, read as the reverse complement.
GTACGACTATGGACTGCGGTTGGTGTTGCTGAGCATCGACGAGGGCATAACTGGCTACCGGGACGACAGCCTGGAGACGGTGAAGAGGAACAGCGACCAGTACAGCCTGCCACTCACCGTACTCTCCTACAGCGACCTGTACGGCTGGACCATGGACGACATCGTCAAGCAGGTGGGGAAGACGCCGGGTAGAGGGAGGGTGAAGCAAGCAGGAACTGAGGGGAGTGACAGGTGAACAGGCTTTGGGGAGAGTGTGGATAGAGGCAGACTGTGGGGAGAGTGACAAGTAAGGAAGGCTATGGGGAGAGAAAGGGGTGAGTCAGATTCTGGGGAGGGTGGGGAGAGAGGACGGCCATGGGGAGAGCGAGGGGTGAGGGAAGATATGGGGAGACTGAGTAGTGAGACAGACTATGGGGAGAGTGAGCGATGAGACGGGTTTCTGGGGAAACTGAAAAGAGAGGAAGGTCGTGTGGAGAGCGAGGTGGGCCAGGCTGTGGGGAGAGGACAGCTATGTGGAGATTGAGAGGAAAGGGAAGTATGTGAAGCTGCATTGCTTAAACACCAAGGCCCACTCGTCCAGTTGTTCTCAGCACGGCTGCGGTCGGCAGGTGGGTCTGCGCAACAACTGCACCTTCTGCGGCGTGTTCCGGAGGCAGGCGCTGGACCGCGGCGCGGCGCTGCTCGGCGTCGACCAGATCGTGACGGGCCACAACGCCGACGACATCGCCGAGACGGTGCTGATGAACGTGCTGCGCGGCGACCTGGCTCGGCTGCAGCGTTGCTCGGCCGTCACCACGGTACGGACGGGGTCTGTACGGCCGTCACCACGGTGCGGGTGGGGTCTGTACGGCCGTCAACGGTACGGACGGGGTCTGCACGGCCGTCACCACGGTACGGGTGGGGTCTGCACGGCCGTCACCACAATACGGACTGAGTCTGTACGGCCGTCACCACGGTACGGATGGGTCTGTACGGCCGTCACCACGGTACGGATAGGGGTCTGCACGGCCGTCACCACGGTATGGATGGGTCTGTACGGCCGTCACCACGGTACGGGTGGGGTCTGTACGGCCGTCACCACGGTACGGATGGGGGTCTGTACGGCCGTCACCACGGTACGGGTGGAGTCTGTACGGCCGCCACCACGGTACGGATAGGGGTCTGTACGGCCGTCACCACGGTACGGACGGGGTCTGTACGGCCGTCACCACGGTACGGGTGGGAGTCTGTACGGCCGTCACCACGGTACGGATAGGGGTCTGTACGGCCGTCACCACGGTACGGGTGGGAGTCTGTACGGCCGTCACCACGGTACGGGTGGGGGTCTGCACGGCCGTCACCACGGTACGGACAGGGTCTGCACGGTGGTCACCACGGTACGGGTGGAGTCTGTACGGCCGCCACCACGGTACGGATAGGGGTCTGTACGGCCGTCACCACGGTACGGGTGGGAGTCTGTACGGCCGTCACCACGGTACGGGTGGGGGTCTGCACGGCCGTCACCACGGTACGGACAGGGTCTGCACGGCCGTCACCACGGTACGGGTGGAGTCTGTACGGCCGCCACCACGGTACGGATAGGGGTCTGTACGGCCGTCACCACGGTACGGGTGGGAGTCTGTACGGCCGTCACCACGGTACGGGTGGGGGTCTGCACGGCCGTCACCACGGTACGGACAGTGTCTGCACGGCCGTCACCACGGTACGGGTAGGAGTCTGCACGGCCGTCACCACGGTACGGACGGGGTCTGCACGGCCGTCACCACGGTACGGACTGGGTCTGTACGGCCGTCACCACGGTACGGGTGGGGTCTGTACGGCCGTCACCACGGTACGGGCGGGGGTCTGCACGGCCGTCACCACGGTACGGACAGGGTCTGTACGGCCGTCACCACGGTACGGGTGGGGTCTGCACGGCCGTCACCACGGTACGGACTGGGTCTGTACGGCCGTCACCACGGTACGGGTGGGGGTCTGTACGGCCGCCACCACGGTACGGGTGGGGGTCTGCACGGCCGTCACCACGGTACGGGTGGGGGTCTGTACGGCCGTCACCACGGTACGGATGACAACATTGAGTGGAGTCGATTGGAGCACACTGAAGAGGATTTATTTCTGGGGGGCGCTCCTGGCTAAACAAAAATACGGGGTTCACTAGACGGCCGTCTGCACGGCCGTCACCACGGTACGGACGGGGTCTGCACGGCCGTCACCACGGTACGGACTGGGTCTGTACGGCCGTCACCACGGTACGTGTGGGGGTCTGTACGGCCGTCACCACGGTACGGACTGGGTCTGTACGGCCGTCACCACGGTACGGGTGGGGTCTGCACGGCCGTCACCACGGTACGGACTGGGTCTGTACGGCCGTCACCACGGTACGGGTGGGGGTGCCGGCCGTCACCACAGTACGGACTGGGTCTGTACGGCCGTCACCACGGTACGTGTGGGGGTCTGTACGGCCGTCACCACGGTACGGGTGGGGGTCTGCACGGCCGTCACCACGGTACGGATGACAATTGAGTGGAGTCGATTGGAGCACCACTGGACGGAGTTTATTCCGGGGGGGCTCCTCGGCTATACAAAATACGGGTTACTGGTGGGCGTCTGCACGGCCGTCACCACGGTACGGACGGGGTCTGCACGGCCGTCACCACGGTACGGACTGGGTCTGTACGGCCGTCACCACGGTACGTGTGGGGGTCTGTACGGCCGTCACCACGGTACGGACTGGGTCTGTACGGCCGTCACCACGGTACGTGTGGGGGTCTGCACGGCCGTCACCACGGTACGGACTGGGTCTGTACGGCCGTCACCACGGTACGTGTGGGGGTCTGCACGGCCGTCACCACAGTACGGACTGGGTCTGTACGGCCGTCACCACGGTACGTGTGGGGGTCTGTACGGCCGTCACCACGGTACGGGTGGGGGTCTGCACGGCCGTCACCACGGTACGGGTGGGGGTCTGCACGGCCGTCACCACGGTACGGACGGGTCTGCACGGCCGTCACCACGGTACGGATAGGGGTCTGCACGGCTGTCACCACGGTACTGGTGGGGGTCTGCACGGCCGTCACCACGGTGCGGACGGGGTCTGCACGGCCGTCACCACGGTACGGACTGGGTCTGTACGGCCGTCACCACGGTACGTGTGGGGGTCTGTACGGCCGTCACCACGGTACGGACTGGGTCTGTACGGCCGTCACCACGGTACGTGTGGGGGTCTGCACGGCCGTCACCACGGTACGGACTGGGTCTGTACGGCCGTCACCACGGTACGTGTGGGGGTCTGCACGGCCGTCACCACAGTACGGACTGGGTATGTACGGCCGTCACCACGGTACGTGTGGGGGCCTGTACGGCCGTCACCACGGTACGGGTGGGGGTCTGCACGGCCGTCACCACAGTACGGGTGGGGGTCTGCACGGCCGTCACCACGGTACGGACGGGTCTGCACGGCCGTCACCACGGTACGGATAGGGGTCTGCACGGCTGTCACCACGGTACTGGTGGGGGTCTGCACGGCCGTCACCACGGTGCGGACGGGGTCTGCACGGCCGTCACCACGGTACGGGTGGGGGTCTGTACGGCCGTCACCACGGTACGGACGGGGTCTGTACGGCCGTCACCACGGTACGGGTGGGGTCTGTACGGCCGTCACCACGGTACGGGTGGGGGGTTTGTACGGCCGTCACCACGGTACGGACTGGGTCTGTACGGCCGTCACCACGGTACGGGTGGGGGTCTGTACGACCGTCACCACGGTACGGATGACAACATTGAGTGGAGTCGATTCGAGCACACTGAAGAGGAGTTTATCTCTCGGGGGGGGCTCCTGGCTAAACACAAAATACGGGGTTCACTAGACGGCCGTCACCACGGTACGGATCTGGGTCCGTACGGCCGTCACCACGGTACGGATGGGTCTGTACGGCCGTCACCACGGTACGGGTGTGGGTCTGTACGGCCGTCACCACGGTACGGGTGGGGTTTGTACGGCCGTCACCACGGTACGGATGGGGGTATGTACGGCCGTCACCACGGTACGGGTGGAGTCTGTACGGCCGTCACCACGGTACTGGTGGGGGTCTGTACGGCCGTCACCACAGTACGGGTGGGGTCTGTACGGCTGCCACCACGGTACGGATAGAGGTCTGTACGGCCGTCACCACGGTACGGATGGGTGTCTACACGGCCGTCACCACGGTACGGATGGGTCTGTACGGCCGTCACCACGGTACGGACGTGGGGGTCTGTACGGCCGTCACCACGGTACGGGCGGGGTCTGTACGGCCGTCACCACGGTACGGACCGGGCTCGAGACATCACGTGAACTCCAGTAGACATCACGTGAACTCCAGCAGACATCACGCACCCCCAAGGATATCACATGTTCCCGAGACTTCACGCAACCGTTCAGAGAAGTCACGTAACCTTCGTGAGGCACCACGTGTTGATAAGTGGCTTTTGATCCAGCAGCGTTACTCAGCGTCATACACCCTAAGCCGTTGTGGTCCACGATCAACGCTTTATGAAATATATTTGCGGGATGGATATTGCACGTTTTGGTTATTCGACTCCCAAGCATTTCGTGCATGGAGCAGTGCACACAGAAGTATGTACAGCGCTGTCACTGTTGGAGTTCATTATTGCCTACATGGACAATGTGGGCTATAATGAAAACGCATCGTTAGTCGATGCGTTTCCAACTCAGCAGTCCGGCGAATAGTTAGGGTACATCTGGAAGCAGCCTTGCCTATTATCTCGTCTTCGATCCCGGTGACAATGAGCGATATTTTCGATAGGTGAACTTCGTGTGTTCTTCGCCTCCCTCCCGAGTGACTATGCCGCTCTGTGGCTACATGCTGCTCTGTGGCTACATGCCGCTCTGTGGCTACATGTCGCTCTGTGGCTACACGTCACTCTGTGTCTACATGCCGCTCTGTGGCTACATGTCGCTCTCTGGCTACATGCCGCTCTGTGGCTACATGTCGCTCTGTGGCTACACGTCACTCTGTGGGTACATGTCGCTCTGTGGCTACATGTCGCTCTGTGGCTACACGTCACTCTGTGGCTACATGCCGCTCTGTGGCTACATGTCGCTCTGTGGCTACATGTCGCTCTGTGGCTACACGTCACTCTGTGGGTACATGTCGCTCTGTGGCTACATGCCGCTCTGTGGCTACATGCCGCTCTGTGGCTACATGTCGCTCTGTGGCTACATGTCGCTCTGTGGCTACACGTCACTCTGTGGCTACATGCCGCTCTGTGGCTACATGCCGCTCTGTGGCTACATGCCGCTCTGTGGCTACACGTCACTTTGTGGGTACATGCCACTCTGTGGCTACATGTCGCTCTGTGGCTACATGCCGCTCTGTGGCCGGATGCCGCTCTAAGAGGTTTTGTCGCAACTACCGGCGACAGGTGACGCGTGGCCGCTGGGATAGGATCAGCGTGCATGTCCTGTGGTCATGCAGTAAATCGACTTCATTTGATCAGGTCAGGTCGTGAGCTGTGACCTAATTTATGAAGATATGTTTGGTGCATCTGTACCGAATTTGCAGTTGTGTCCACTGTGCTGTAGCTTTTGCTCCCGGATAATTTATGCTTCATGTTCGTACATATGTCCACACTGTGGGGTTCTCTTGGATGATATGCTCAATGTCAAATAAGATAACTGACTTCACCTGACCTCGGATGGCCTTTTCCCAGATTCATCCTGTATGTTCTCACGTCGTGAATTTGAATCCAGCGACTATTTTGGTGCAAGCGAGCTCCAAAGTAGTATTTTCAACCTATTCATAGCCGTTGTGCACCAGATTTGGTATGGGCTGTGGGGGCGTGCCCTGACCACACGCATGATGACCGGATACCACGTGGATAGATCAGTACGGAACCCGGTCACACTGCCGCGTATTCCGTCGCTCTGGACCGGATAAGACGTGGATAGATCATTACGGAACCCAGGGGATACTGTCACGTATTCCACTGCTCTGGACGGGATAAGACGTGGATAGATAAATATATAGACCTGCCGCACGGAAACCGGCCACACTGTCGCATCTTGCGTCGCTCTGGACTGCTTTGACGCACGGTTCGTTTGAACTTGCTGACACTCGATCCTTCGGGATGTTTCTACTCCTGACCTGCCGCCTGCCGCATGACGTGACTGGCTGGCCTGAGGCGTGCCGATTTGGTGTGCTAGGATGCTGTTCGTGGCAAGGGACGTGCTGGTCTTTGTCCCACAATCCCAACCCAATGAGGAGTAAAATGGCGAGAGGAGGAGGCAAGCACCCCTCCAGATGGGAGGACTTGCCAATGCTTACGGTGGCACAGGTTACTTGTGAATACTTGCTGTTTTGGTTGCATGGATAAATTTGCTGAAGGAACGTACTCGAATCCATTGTCCATGGTAGTAAATGTTACAATAACAGTACGCACTACAAGAGAGTATCGTTTTTAGCATGGACCGCCAAAGGGGGGACCCGTCCCCCGAACATTGTGAAGTTTAGCATTGCGCCTATGGGCGTCACGTGGAAAAAAACGTCTACATAGACGATCATGTCCCCCTATCAAAAAGCCGTGGTGTCGCCGATGGTTTGTGGACTCCTGCATGCCAATATTTGAGGTCGGCAGTGGTGCTGCAAGAAGATGAACATTGGTCGTACGTCTGTTGTCAGCTAAAGCGCATTTCAGTTGACAAAACAGTGCAGGTAGTACGCGTATTTCCGTTGTACGTTCCCTGCCTGATGATTATTTAATCGCCGGCAATGCTGATCAGCCTGGTTGGGTGTAATGTTTTGTGTGATTTGTCCAGAATAAAAAATGTAAAATATTTCGGTGCCTGTTATCACGATCACCATCATGAGTGGTCACTGACCTCGATCCGGCATGCTGTTCTCAGGGCACCGACGGCTCCATTCCCCGCTCTAAGCCCTTCAAATACACTTACGAAAAGGAGATAGTAATGTACGCCTACTTCAAGAAGCTCGACTACTTCTCCACAGAGTGTATCTACTCGCCGAATGCTTACAGGTCAGTGCTGGCAGATCGTGTCATTACGGGTGGGTAGGTGGGATCATGTCAGTACAGATGTGATATGTCAGATCAGCTCGGTACATATGTAGGGTGTCTGGTCAGGCCAGCACAGGTGCGAGGAATTAGACTTTAGTTAGTATAGGCAGGTGTCAGGTCAGGTCAATACATGTGTGGGATTTTGAGTCAGGTTGGTGCAGATGTGGGATGTCAGTATATGTGAAGGAGTCAGGTCAGGTGAGTACAAGTGTGGGATTTCGGATCAGGTCAGTGCGGATGTGGGATGGTAGTACAGGTGTAGGAGTCAGTGCAGGTGAATATAAACGTGGATATCAGTGCAGGTGTAGGGTGTCGGGTTAAGGCAGCACATGTGTGGGATATCCTGTGAGGTCAGTACAGATGTGGGATGTCAGTGCAGGTGTAGGGTGTCAGGTCAGGAGAGTACAAGTGTGCAGTGTTAGGCCAGGTCAGCACAGGTGTAGGGCATCAGGTGGATAGTGTGCAGGTCAGGTGAGTACAAGTGTGCAGTGTGAGGCCAGGTCAGCACAGGTGTAGGGCGTCAGGTGTAGGGTGTCAGGTCAGGAGAGTACAGGTGTGCAGTGTGAGGCCAGGTCAGCGCAGGTGTAGGGCGTCAGGTGGATAGTATGCAGGTCAGGTGAGTACAAGTGTGCAGTGTGAGGCCAGGTCAGCACAGGTGTAGGGTGTCAGGTCAGGTGAGTACAGGTGTGCAGTGTCAGACCAGGTCGGCGCAGGTTTGGGGTCCCAGGCAACGTCAACTCATGTAGGTAAGTATTGCATCCAAAATCCTTCTGTGAGATGGTCAGTATGGATTTGCGCCATTCATACTTAACGCAGCATCGACTGGACTAGAGTGGGGATCAAGCATATTGATGGTAAGATACGTCTGTTAAAATGAATGGCATACCACGTGTAAAACGCTAGCACCACAGCACACGCAGTACATACAAACATCATTTAAGGTGTGGAATGTCAGCACAGGTGTGGGTGTGAAGTCAGCTGAGTATAGTTGTGGGATATCTGGTCAGGTCAGTGCAGGTGTTGGATGTCAATATAGGTGTGGGATGTGGGTTCAGGTGTGGGATGGCATTGCATGTGTGTTGGGTGTGGTCATGTGAATACAGTTGTGGGATATCAAGCCAGGTAAATGCAGGTGTGGGATGTGGGTACAGGTGCGTGGTGTGAAGTAAGGTGAGTATAGTTGTGGGATGTCAAGTCAGGTAAGTGCAGATGTGGGATGTCAGTACAGATGTGGGTACCAGAAATGGCCAGCAATGGCTGGTGAGCTTCACAGTAACTGGAGGATCGAATGAAAAATAGCCGCTTGTGGACATTCTTAATTATCAATCGGTGCTTTAGAATAACACGGATTAATGTAATTTCAAGGTCAGACATCCTGGCATCATGGTCTTTATTGCATAATACGAAAAGCACATTTTGTGATGGAAGCTTCTTTTTGTGCCAGTTGCTCTGCAGAGCATCTTTGTTGGCCATGTCATACGCACGCATCCGTGGTTGTTGCTCTCTCCGGATCGCTGGTCGCAGCACCCACAACGCCGCACTATTCACGCAGCAATATGCCCGTGGAAATACTGTAACGTATGCACCTTTCTGCAGGCTACCATATTTTGTGCATTATTTCCTGCAGACAACCGCCACCTACTGCTTTCATTTCTTATTTTCATTCACGATCACTTTAGTGTAAAGGTTATATTGTCATATGTAAGGGCATCGATGCACCCGCGGTGCCAGAATGAACTTAATCTCGTGCATGTTTGCAGCGTTTTGTATGCCATCGATTTCACCTGTCTGTGATAATGTGTCTGTTTGTGGGTACATGGAAGTAAACAACAAACTGCCAGATCCATTTCTGCCAGTCCTATCATTTCATCATTTCATGTTATTTTATTTCTTATATGTGCAATTTTGAGTAAAATATATTGCGTAAGCTCATGCACGGGTGGTGTTGAGTGTTGTTTTGTGTTGCTCACCTTGGAATAGTTTTTCGTACTTCTGTGTCGGTGTTGATCAGTTCACGGTTTTTTCAGCTCTATTTGGGTGCCTTCGTATTCCGGCTGACTGCAATGCCTTGAACTTGGCCTTGACGTCAGGATCTTGACAATAGTGATTCGAGTCCAGTTCGGTGCATTGATGTATTTTAATTTCCATTTCGATTAGCTTATGCTGCAGTTGGCACACCCAATGCCTAATCAGTCTTCCTTTTTGTTTCTGTACTTGGGGGAACAGACCAGTGCTTTCCGGGTTGCTTTAGGTGCAAAATTAATCATTGTTATTCAGCCAATTGGTCGATTCAACCAATCAGTGTTACAAAATCGATCGACATATTTTGCAAAACCGACCAACGCATTAATGCTTCCTTATTGGTTGTTTATCCATGCCAGCCACTCACCGCCCCCGTGTCTGACCAGCTACCATGCAGCATCTCGCATACTCGAGAAACCAATGAGTCTAACTGTGGACTTCTTTCACCAGAGGTTACGCGCGTGCATACCTCAAGGATCTGGAAGCCATCCGGGCGACATCTATTATCGACATTATCCACTCTGGCGAGAGTTTGGCGGTGCGGGACACGAAGCGGTTGCCTGCGCAGGGCACCTGCGAACGCTGCGGCTACATCTCCTCCCAGTCGGTGTGCAAGGCGTGCGTGCTGCTGCAAGGTCTCAACCAGGTGAGTGCCGACCAGTCAGATTAGCATGTCGGCAGGTGATCAGTGAAGGGGTCCGCAGATCGCCGACAACACAAAACTGTTGGCTTGCGGCGTTGCGGTCGGTATGGACACTGGGAAGTACCGGCACGGACGGGGCTTAAAGACATGTATGGGGTGAGGTTAGCAATGGTAAGATGGTGATCTAAAAAATGTTGGAAGATTATGGCACATAGAGTACTATGCTATATTCTTTTCACGGGGGAATAGCTCTGGCGAGCATTTGAGGGACTATATCTACAGACAGGACACTCTACCGCTGAGTATTGGCTGGATTGATCGCCAAGTCAGCAGATTATTCAAATTGACACTCGAAACGCTGCTTTTTCTAACACTTCCCTTCAGATTGTCTTTTTACCTGACATGATTCACATCTAATCTTTGGGAACACTGTCCAAGGGCATGATGGATTGGAATTAGATGTCTGTAAAATTGTGTTACCAAAGATCTGGGAACAACTACGAGGTGTTATATATCATGGTTCAATTTTATGATTAGGAGAGGGCCAAATTGCGACTATGAATATGCTTGGATGTATGGATGTTAAGGCCCATCGTACCCTGCATTTTGGGCAGGATACTTGCACTCTTACGAAACCTTAGTGCATGATTGGAACGCAAAACTTTTCGGGGACTATGTCAGGTGTTAGAAATGCTTTTAGCTGGCTATAATTGTCTGGACCGGGTGACACTTCCATCATGTCTGATCAGACATGATGATGCAGCTTGGCTTTGGTTTCAGCTTCGCATCATTTTGAACAACCAACTTTAGCTTCGTGCTATTCTGAACAGCTGGATTCGCCACATGGCCATCGCGTTTTCTACGACTTCGTACCGTGAATGAGGAATAGTAGCACACACAAATACAACCCTATCGGACCTGTGACATGTGTACATATCATGGGAGGAATTTACTGCTGGCACACTGTCAGCAACTATGAATGTTTCTGAAGTCGAGAAATGCTGGCTTAAACATATTTGCTATCTTTGTGTCACATGTTGCAGTCTTTATCCATGTCCAGGCTTTATTTACTTGATATGAATTGAACACAAAGCAAATCTCCTCAAGCTTCCATCAATGAATTTGCAATCCATTCCGAGCAAGCATGAAGAAATACTGAGATAATTCAGTTCGTAACGTGCTGACGAGTGCCCACAGCCCCAAACACAATGAAGTGTAAACCAATGTCAGCTCCTACGAGGCTAAAATTAGTGCTTTCCGGCCGGTTTACACTATGGTTTTTACTGCCTATACCTGCTGTAGTATACTTCGCAAATATCGAAGGATTTTGTGGGGCTTTTGGGGATTATTGGATGAGAAATGTGATCACATAAGGGACAAATGTTTACGAAAGGACGTCCCTGCACGTAACGTGGGAGAGGGGATAATTAGTGGTGTAATGAAAGCGAGAAGTGGCATAATTACCTCATACTCACCCTTTGGTAGCAAGACATTTTCAGAATGCGTGTTGTACATATATCCTTTGCAAATGGCATATTTCGATATTTTAGGTGGGCAACAATAGGTAATATTACGATTAGATATTACTTCTTACTTCCCGAACAATATTCATCATCTGAAAACTGCTCGCAATGCTTCCGACATTGTTCTGATGGTTCGTAGTCACGCATGAAATCATATTGTGCATTGTCTGCGACCACAATCACCAGCCATTTAATCAGTAGGTGTGAAATGGAACTTGAAGGACTGTTTTGTTGTACCTGGCTCCCTTTGTTGGTTGGTTGGTTATTTGGGCTTAAGGGCGCATCGACTGCGTTGGTCATACAGCGCCCATGGCTCCCTTTGTAATATGTTTTAAATGTAGAGTTGTACGTATTTGGAACGCTTTCGGGGAAATGCTGAAGTCACCATATATGCCAGGACCAGTGTCTTAATTCAACTTTAGCAGGGGACTCGCGGTAAGCCACCATATAGTGTCGACTTCAAGACAGCCACCAGTGTCCATGCACCCGGAGTATAGGCGTGCAGCTCAGCGATCTTACCTTAATCTGCGTTCCCGGCAGGGACAACCGCGACTGGGGATCGGGAAGAGCAGCAAGGTGCTGGAGCGCGTGCGTCTGGAGGAGGCGACCACCTCAGACACTGCGGATGGGGCTCGGTGACGTACAGGACTCGGCCGGTGGCAATAGGGTGCTACATCGGACGTCTCGGAGCCATGGCGACACCTGACGTACCCCGCCTCTGTCATGTGACGGGGTGACGGTTGGGACACTCGCAATCACCACCCTCACCAGGGATTTCTGGAATCAACTCGAATCACATCCGCCGGGGCATCCATTGTGGTCGCGGCACCACGACACTACTGAGGAAGTTGCACCGGGCTACGACCGAGACCCCGGGAGATCCTAGATCACGCGCATCCCAAGGTGCGTGATATTAACTCTGCTGCGGATTAACCTCGGTGTGTGCTGATCGTGCCTGTTGGACCGAAGGTCATATGGCTGTAAAGTGGCAGTGTTGACTTGAGTTTCCGTGCGTGACTTCACCAGACACTTCGGCCGGGGTGCGGTACGACGCGTTACCCTGCGTCTCGCGCGCTTTGCACTTTGCCAGAAAATACATGTTCAAATGGATCAACGTGTCACACACACAAATGGAGTTTTTGGGTCCACTTTACTCGCTTATGAAGAACAAAAATCCAGCAACATAGAACATTTTAAGTCGCATATTCATGCACCCGTGGAATTTTGATATTTGCTCATCGGCTGCTAGCAAGTGTTCGGAACCTGCGCGCCTGGATCATGAATATAGACGTTAAAGTGATCAATATTTCTTATTTCGGGGCAAGTAAATTAAACCAGCAAAATGTTCGTCATCATCGGCACGTTGCGCGCCTAGCGTGGCATTTCACTACTAACGCCGCGGTGCGGCCGGAGTAAATATCTCGGGGAAAGCATGAAACCAAAAGCACATTTTCAAAAACCCATCCAGTAATGAAATAGTAGGTGCCACTGCCTGTTATACCGGATTGGTTTCACAGCGATTTCTAAAATTTTGGCGCGGTAATTAGTCGCTGAAGTTGGAGACAGTTTATATTTCAAGCCAACATGTAATACACCAGACTGGTTTACTGCCTACACCTGTCTGTAAAACCCATGCTGTAGGGAATTGAGACGTTTGATAAATGTCTGCTGTTATGCATTTTACTATGCTTTTCCAAAATTTTGGCGCAGCAGTTTGGATTTATTTGAAACACCCGGCGTCATTCTACGTTCCAACTGGCGACTTTTTGCCACAGCAACCACAATAAACATGCATGGCTAAAAAAAACATGTTACAGACAGATCGGGCAGTTTATTACCATCTACTGATGTACATTTAACTACTCTATTGACAATTTTCAGCGCGACGCTTCGCGTATATTTGCTGTCTTCATTGCAGCTGTCGCGTTACGGTATCTTCTCATCATTAAGTTCCTCTTACGATGTTTGTATGCAACCCATAGGAACAGTGGTAGGTACGACCATGGAATCGACGCCAAATTCAACAAGGATATGCACCTGGGTATGATGTATTGCATTCCATTCAAGATGCATTGCTTTGCAAGGTGCGAAATGTTTGAAGCGGCTGATGGACCCGTGTCACCTCACCCGTTGGCCGAAGGTCCAAGAACCTGTCTGGCTCATCACGCGCATGAACAATACGCAGCATCTTGCAGCAGAAACCTCTCCTACGGCCTACTATAGCGGCGGCATCGCCTTAGTTGGATCCGGCCTTGGCTGGCTGATGTGGAGCAGGAATGAGTGGGCTGTTCTCCCTCACAACGTAGATAGTTGGCTACCAAACATTGTCACTAATTAATCAGTAACTCTCCAAAATATTTACCTCTGCCTTTGCCCCTGTTGCGTTTTGTTGATGCGGAGCGTCGTCTTCGGATACAATATCTCTTTTTACAATGCCTGCCGTTCCCTTTCAGGTCGTGTACGATCAGAACAGTAGCTTGGCCAAACCAGACTGATTACATCAAACCGACAACATTTTCTGCGGGGAAAAAAGCTTAGTCCGTAACAGAGCTGTGAGAGTTGTTGATCTGCCGCAATATCATTGTTGACATACGACACGGAACAAAACAATGTCCGCTTTGATGAAGAGAAAATACACCGTGCCAGGATGTTGGTTGGTTGGTTATTGGTTTTACGACACGTCGACCGTTGAGTCATGTAGCGTCGCCAATCTCTCACGCCGATTGGTCGCGGGCGAAGAGTAGACAGGTGAGACTTGAACCGACAACCTTTCGATTGTGAGACGAGCATCTTGGCCAGGATGTCGGCAAGAAGCGGGCAGACATCTTGCATATATCCCTCCGTATTGACCACATGTCTCCTCCAAGCGCCGAGGCCTTCGGCACCTTCGGGGCTTACTAAACGGCAAATATTTGTAGAACACTGTCAATATATGGCGGGTCTCGACGACCGTCCTGTAAACGACACACATGACAAACTAAGATGGTTGTATTCACAATGTTGGCGATTGATAATGCTGATGATGTATGATACTGAGAACACCTTGAATGTGTTTGCCCGGTCACCCCAGCTTCTGAATCCAACAGTGGAGCTGACCCAGACGAAAGGTGTCCGACCTATGGTGCTGCGTACGTTACTGTTGCTAGGACCAATACAATGGCATCCGAGCACCGTTGCTGTCCACACACTCAACGGTGTTTCGCACTGGCTACACAAAGTACCCGACAGTCGGCTCAGGTCCCACGCAAACGCCACGCCCTCCCTTTCATCTCATTAGTCCTCATCGTCATCATCCTCATCGTCTTCCTCATCCTCAGCCTCGGCCATGGCTTCGGCTTCAGCCTCAGCTTCATCCTCGTCCTCGTCGTCGGCCGCAACCTCTTCTTCAACGCCTGCTTCAACCTCGGCTCCAACCACATCCTCGACCTCAGTCTCCGTCTCCGTCTGAGCTTCAGGCTCTGTGTGGGTTTCGGCGGCGCTGTCAAATGGCACGTAGCGGACCTCGCCGGCGTCGTCCGGCGTTTCCATGACAACCGTCTTGGCGCCTGGAGGTGCGCCGGGTACCTCCGCCAGTGAGACCTTGATGACACGTCCCTGCGAGTCCTGCAGCGTGCCTTTGCCGGCCAGCACATCCTGCAGGTGTTCGGCGGTGATGCCCTGCAGTGAGCCGCAGTCGCCGCTGGCTGAGGGACAGCCAGACACAGTCGGTGTGAATCTGCTGACGAGCAGCCAGGCACTGCAGGCGCAAAACCACGCAGCTTCTCAATCGTCGTCGTCGTAAGGCATCGTCAGTTAGCTGTTAAGAAAGTGGAGAACGCGACAAGTTGGAAACCACGCTTCCACCCTTTAACAGGATGGGAATAGATAACGGAGGTATTTGGTATCCAGACACAGTGAAGGTACAGATACAGACAGTTATATAGCAGTACTAAGCAGTAACCACTTGCGCTCGGACCGACTGACACACAAACCACGTACCAGAGGCGCCATCAGTCTTGGCCTTCTTGGCAGGAGGACCGTCGTCTTCATTCGCGCCATTCTGTAGCAGAGAAAGCCAGTTAGCAGAGCCCTACCCATAACGGCCCACTTTCAGTGCCGTGCTTCGATCAAAACGCATCTCGTGCGATCGACGGATCACGACACGAATAACGCATTGCATTACTAAAGCTAAGCTTGTAGGAATATTCCTAGTAGTGTGGGTCTCCCGGCAGACGGCTGAGCTTCAGACAACGGCGGCGATGCTGCTGTTGTCCGAGAGACGTCTGAACTTCAGATCGCGGCGACGATACTGCTGCTGTCCGGCAGACGTCTGAACTCCAGACCACGGCGACGATACTGCTGGTATTCGGGAGATGACTCATGTATGGTGTGCAGGCTCAGCTATGCTAACCACCTTCCAACTCACGTACGGCGTGAAGGCTTATGCGAGCTTCGCGATGCGTCGGCCTCATTGAAGACGTAACACTGGATGTGTTTTTGGAACCTTCGATATCCGAGCGATTCAGCAGTCATTCAAAACACGCATGCATATTTAGGATTAACCTAACCACTTGGCAGCTGCTGACCATAGCGGGTGGATCTCCCAGAGTAGTACGCTTCAGGGCACCAGATCAGAGTCGGACTGGGTCGGCGGGTACCTGTCCGGTGCACGCTGGGTGGCGGCGTAACATATTTTAGGTTCGCTGGGAGGAAGGTCAGCTCGGGCCAAGTCATTGATCCCCACGCCATACACACCGCAACACTGGTATGACAACACAACGGCGAGACAGATTATGGACTTTGTGCTAACTCTTACCTTGACAAGAAAATGATACAAAAGAACCATATACAACCGCAAATGTAACTGTACACATAAATGCCGGTGCGCAGTGGTGTGGCAAGAACACAACACAACACATCACATCACATCACATCACATCACATCACACCACACCACTCGACAACGGTGGATATCGACCATGGCTGGCATATGTCCGGCATCAGTACACCGGCCGGGGCTCTATTGGCCTCACCCCCGGTCAGCGGCAGTCCTGCACACCCGAGCGTCACGTGCCACCACATGAATCACCTCACCTGGAGCGGCTGGGCGTCACCGGCACCGCGCTCCTCCGCCACGTCCACCAGACCCCACTGGACGTTCTGGGTGTGCGCGCGCTCCATGGACGTGGCCACGATGGCGGCCGACGGCAGCGGGAAGCCCATACGCAGCAGGCGGCCGTACGCAGTCTTGCCCACCTGCCGGAGGCACCAATGTCCCGGTCACCGGCTGCTGAATCGGACACATGTGGATGGTGGACACGTGCGCAACTGGCCTCACAGGCCAGGGTCACCCGACGATAGCCAACAACGGCGGGCGGGCGGAGGAGGGAGGGCGCATATGAAGCAGTCAGCCAGGGGCGCAGGAGTGCCGGAGAAAATGGAGGCGTCAGCGCAGGCTTGGAAAAAATAGGCAGTTCCTAACTTTGTGCATCCATCACATTACCCTTTCCGAACAATTATCGTTTTGTTTTACTCTCCGGATGGTTGAATGGTGCTGTTCAACAATGGCTGTACGGTTACTGCCTGTTGGTAGAATGTCCAAAACTGATAGGACAGTACATAGAGGAACCTTTCATGTCACGAAGAGAAATAAAAATATCCTCTCCGAATTGGTTGACCGAAAATGTGTTCGATGTACATCCAGGATCCTAAAATATCAATGCAACCCTGAGCCAGCGTCATTTTTCCTCATGGAGCTAATGGTTGAGATGGCGAAACGTGGGCAAACATGGACCACTGCCCCTCCGCGTTCCTACGCTCATGGAGCGAACGGAGGTCGGTAAGAGCGAACGGGTCGAAATCAACAGACCTCAGGCGGAGGGGAGGGGGGGCATGTATCAGAATGAAAATGGAATACTATACGTTGGAAGGATGAGCACCCCGAGAACTCGAGTGCTGAGCACATGCGACGTAGAGTTCGACAAGGTAGACCTGGCGTCTCCCCTGCAGGGCCATCACTCAATCATCAGCGGAAAACGCCAGCGCGTCAGCCGTCCACCCGTCACGCTGGGGGTTGGTGATAATGATGGTATGGGTGCCGACAGACGGTACAGAGCGCGTGTGCGGGTTGTGCCGCGGCCTGCACCGGCGGGTGTGTGGCAGTCCACCGACCTTCTGGATGATGTCTCGCGCTATGGTCAGTGTCGGCACGGCCCAGTTCACCACTGGCGCTCCCATCAGAGCCCGACGCTGGTCGTTGTACTTGAAGAAGCGCAAGAACCTGGCGACACACCAGGCCCATCAGCGGCAACCGGAAGGTTCACACCCAAATCCACGCCCACTCGCCCATCAGCGGGCACGGCCGGCGCCAGGTGGTCAGCGGCAGCGAGTACGACTACAACTGACTACAAGCACAGCGGACCGAACGGTACCAGTCGGTCCCCTGCTGTCGTGCCATGGCTGCGAGTACCTATTCCGTCATTTGAGAGGCGGCGGATAAATCGTGACACCTCTGTACACATTGCTACGCTACACCCTTCGGCGTTGTTACAGAGGTTGAAGTTCCTCCCCCATATTGCCATGATAAACCTCAACATGTCTGCCAACACTTACAGTGGTTCCTAGTTACATCGATATTGAACACATGCATTCTTGGAATACACTGATTGTCGGCAATCATAGCATGAAAAGTGGCGATGCTACATTACGCAGTCTTGCAACAACATGGGGGCTGTGCAACGCCGACACCATACATATACGCTACATATGCGATCAGTACGCTGCGTGGAGCAAAAACAAAACTATTGGCAGCTCATACAATTGTAGGTCACTGTTTATTCTGCCTCCTACTCTACAGATACACTAATAAGGCTCCTGCTGCCGTCCACACAAACTACTATTAAACGGCACTGAGGACCATAGAGGGGAGCGAAGGTCGGTGGACGATGCACAGGAGGGACTGGGCTAAACACTGACGTTGTCTCCAGGCTGGATATCTTCCGCTTCAGGCCGTTGATCTTGCCATTGAGACCCTCCGACTCTCGGGCAAAGTTGTCAGAGTCCTCGAAAAAGCGGGATAGCGATCTCTCGTAGTCGCGGCGCTTAAACGGAGCGAAACAGGTGGTCAGGCGGTGAGCTGGTGACCAAACGGTGAGGCGGTGACCAAACGGTGAGGTGGCGAGACAGGTGGCCGGGGTGAGCCGGTGAGACGGGTGTTCAGACGGTGAAGCGGTGAGACAGCCGGTCAGACGGTGGAATTGTAATACAGGTGATGCAACAGTGGCACAGTTGGTTAGACGCCAAGGTAAAGACCAATATGACACAGTTTTAAGTCATCCAAAACCTCATTCTCTCCGGCATGTCGCTTCCATTTCATCGACGGAAAATATGATGGTGCTGTTTGACGATAACTGCAAACGTATTGTCCAGATGAAAATAACCGAAACATACTGGGAAGTACAAAAAGAGTTCTGATGTGAGGAACGGAAATACATATTTACCTCCGAATTTGACAGCCGGAATTTTCCTCACCAAATCCAAGATTTCAAATCATAAATCTAACCCTGGGTCGAACAGGGGACTTTTTGGGGGGCCAATTCCTTTCATCTGTTTCCAGGCAATCAGTTTAAACCGTTTTAAACCACCGGCATTAATTAATTTCAGCCGACTGCTGCCCACCCTGCCAGCTGTATATGTATATCGCGACGCTTCCGCGGCCACTATACCCCGAGGCGCGGTGGCCGCGGCGTGAGACGATAAGGGCAAGAGTGACTCACGCCACGCTGGCGTCGTCTGGACGTACAGTCCTTAATGACGTCGGTCGGAGAGAAGTAGAACCTCAGACAGGACCGTGTGGGTTAAAGGCACCGGTACGCAGTAGAACTTTGCATACAATGAAAATGAGCAAATGCATTTTGAGTGCACCGCTTCCTGGCATTAAGACAGGAACCCCAGACCCCCTCGACACAAGCAGCTTTTCAGATCACTTGCCGTGTCGTCAGAATATATCTGAAGTGGTCCTGAGGGAAAAACAGTAAAGTAGCCAAGGACTCAAGCCTTTAGGGTTCCTGCACCAACAGCATGACCGCGAAATTTCCATGTGATGATGTCATTCATGCCACTGTACGCCACTTGGTGTAGATCCGTTTCACCCAATTTGACTTCCGTGACTATCCGCGCTGTATGACCGATGCAGTTTGTTCCCCCAATAACAACAATAGCCTGCAAACCGGCATGCCACTCTAACTCAGCATACCCTCGCCGATCTTTAGCGTCAGATTGGTCTAACAATGTGGTATTTCCAATGTGTTCATCTCGCGACTGTACACATATACGGTGGGGTACTCACGGCGCAGTCCACCTGTCTGATGTTGTCCACCAGCCGCTTCACGTCCATGTCACTGAGGTCAGGGTTCAGCGCCATCACGTCCGCCTGCAGACAGGTCACGAGGTGTCACTCCACGTGACAGCAGACGTCCCGCACGACCTGCGTACGTCCAACCGGCACTTAATCTGGCGCATACACGTGTGTATGTGTGTGTGTGTGTGTGTGCGTGTGTGCGTGCGTGCGTGCGTGCGTGCGTGCGTGCGTGCGTGCGTGCGTGCGTGCGTGGGTGCGTGCGTGCGTGCGTGCGTGGGTGCGTGCGTGGGTGCGTGCGTGCGTGGGTGCGTGCGTGCGTGCGTGCATAATACATTTGCAATATATACATATATATATATATATAGATGTATGTGTGTGTGTGTATATTAAACATACTTGGTTAAACACGACAGCGTATTCGGCGTTTGCAACCCTCCTCTGTGTCTACGTATGCTCTGATCCTTTTTCTGTTACATGCTGTATGTCCATGCAAAATGTTGCCCAATATTAACATTTATTCCGACGTTTCAACCCGCCAGGGCCATTTTCAAGAGTCGAGAGTTATTCGATACATACAGCATCACAAAACATTCAAGTTTGAGACATATCGATGCGATAAATAACGTTGTACTTGTCGTAGAACACTTCCACTTAAATTTTCCTTTCAGACAGCAATCATCACCCCCTATGGTTCATCACTGCACCATAATTATGTCATACGGTGGGAGTTGTGTCAACTGCTTGGTGTGTATGTTGATGACAGACGCGATATGTCTAATGTAGTGTTTGTAATGCCGTGAGTGTTCTGCGGTCGTTGAATCGTGCGAGTATGGTGGTGTTAGATGTCAGGATATCTGGTGTAATGATGGTTTTGTGGTGGTCCTGATCTTTTTTATCTTTTTTTTGTTGGGGGGGGGCCTTCCCACAAATACATCCATAAACGCCTGCTCAGCGAAATTATCGTCAGACCAATGTATTTTACCTCACAGGTTGCACAGTCTCTGGATTTGTATTGAAACTGGTAAAGTGCATAGGTCTGCTTCAGCGCTGACGGCGTGCGGGATGAAGTATTTTTCATATATGTATGTTTATATATATATATATATATATATATATACACACATATATGTCATGGTAAGCTGTCTTGGAGCTTGTCTTTTGTTTTTTTTAATGAAATACTTATATCTGATATACGGGCACTTCTGGAAACGACAATATTTCAACACAATAATGGGCTGAATTGGCACATACACACATTCTTAATTATATACATAAATACAGATACAAATATCCAGAGTTTTCCAGAGCATACACATACTCCACTAGTCACATTCAAATGCTCTCGATGAGTGACTATGCACCTGCCTATCACAGTGAGATGTTGTATCATTCACGTTTATCTGCTAATAATCATCGTACCGTTCTTGCAGATGAACTGCCCCACCGCCATGCTGAGCTCAGACCAGCAGACAGAGCGAGCGACGGTCGCGCCACGAGACTCACCATCACCGGCGAGCTGTCCGGGTTCTGGGCTTCGGTCAGCTCCATCTTCTCCAGCACTGGGGTCACCTGAAACATAGCCAACCAAGCTGGTCTGGTGGATAGTTCTTCGTTTAATACAACGAATAATGGCTCTTAGATGCTCCTGGGTTTTAGACATTGCGTGTAAAGAAAATATACGACCTTCAATATACCAGGAGGTGCTGAGTTGACATCAAAAGTACCGATAAAGATTATACTTTATTACTCAACGTTTCGGCCAGGGGCCATCGTCAGGAGTGATGAAAAAAGCTCAAAGCTTTTTTATAGCTTTTTTTTAGTAATAGGGTAGTTCTTCGTCAAATTAAAGCCCAATTTCAGTATTAAAATAGTATGAATTCAGCCGGCACATCCACTTCCTGGCAGCACATGGCTGCGCCAACACACCATCACGGCATCACGGTTAGTTGTTTGTGTCGGTTAATATCCGAAAATTGTTTATATTTCGTAGCATTGATCAACATGTTGTACAGCAGTCACCTAGTGGTGATAGACACGCGCCTTTGTTCAATTTAAACTAACCTGAGTAACACACAGGTTCAGGTTCTTCCTCTCGTTCTCCGACACTTCGGTCTTCAGTTTGTCGTGCAGGCAGTCCCTGATTCGACGCAGCTCTGCAACACAGACGGCGCCAGATGAGGCGGGCGCGCAGCGGTCCTCAGACCACCACCACTGCTCACTTCACTCGCTCATGGTCAAGCCCCGACCACTTGCACAGCGAAGACAAACCTCGAATCAACGTTCGAGCAACGACCAGACGGACATATGGCCAGATTTAATGCGTGCGACCGAATTCCGTCTGGAGAGGAGGACATTGACCGTGTCCAGGATCCTGCACGCCGGCTTTGACTTGAAACTGTGAGGTTTGAATAAGGCAGGTAAAACCGCACCGCCACAGCCGCCAGGATCGCATCCTGGCGGCATGGGTTTAGCATGCAGTCCGACCAGGCAGCATCGGTTCTCAAGTGGGTGCACACCAGTGGTAGATGCTTCGTGGAAATTGGTGGAACATACCACTTACAGAATACTGAATCGACATCCTTGTACACATAATTGTCACATGACTTAGAAGTGTATAGGCATTCTGCATGTTGTGTTTAAAACAGTGTTGTCTGCAACTTCAGGACAATCGTGTACATGCTCGCTATTATGGACGGTGAAACACACACATGTCATGCACGATTACAGATCGTACGACTACCTGTAGTGCAGTCCGCTATACAGTCTGTTATGCACATGTACCTAGACACAAGGGAAAACACCGTTAGAAATATCCCATCGTTTTTTGATGGTGCTTACGGGAGCTGTAAACAATACCGTGAATGACATCGCACACCTAATGAAAACCGGTTACTTCCACAAGGGCCGACTCAGTGGCCGGACGCGTGGCGCGGTCAGGTCCAGGGTGTACGACCCAGTGACTGACCTGGCAGGGTGAGGTCCTTCAGCAGAACACTGGCACCATTCTTGTGGAGCAGCTGCAGGCCGTCGTCAGTGACGTTCACATACACAGGGCCCATCTTCTTGCCTGAAACCGGACGGGAAGCGGCATGGATGAGATGGCTATTCGCCAGGACCGAATGTCAGCCCATCAAACTAACAACAACAGTTAAAGCAGACCGGACGGCATCGTATCACGACATGCAAGTGCGGCCCAGGTGCAGTTGGTTAGGCACGACAGCCACTGTGGTAACTACCGCCAGTCATCACAACAAACACGCAACCCACCTTAACAACCACCGCAAACTGTCACAACCAACACCCAACACAGGGCAACAACCGTCACAACCAACATCCAACCCAACGTGACAACCACCGCAAACTGTCACAACCAACATCCAATCCAACGTGACAACCACCGCCAACTGTCACAACCAACATCCAACCAAACGTAACAACCACCGCCAACGGTCACAACCAACATCCAACACAGCATAACAAACACCGCCAACTGTCACAACCAACCAGCGTTAAAATAATGATTATCGTTAGATGTTGAATGTCGAAACGAGTGCAGCGGGATGTCGAAATCGCTATGGAAATAATGCTGTTTAAATATTTAGGTTCTTGAAGCCCAGTTTTGGGACATTTAACTATCCATATTGCGTGTATTGAGAGGTACATAATTTGGAGATACCGATATCAATGATAGCAATGCCAATACCCATGCTATAGACTGGCATTGTATAACATAGCACACTATAGGCAATCCTTTTGCATGAAATTGCACTACGGCAATTTCGTTATCACGATCCCGGATCCGTTATGATGAGCATAAGCATGATACATATATACGGGATAGTGTTAGAAACGAGGCATGATGACTTCACAAGCACGCACCAAGAAGCACGATGTCGATAATTTTGTGGGAAGGATGTCTATTCAGTGTTCAGTAAGTGGTATATTCCACCCTATTTCACGAATAATTTATCACTGCAACCAACACCCAGCCCAGTGGGACAGCCACCGTCAGCTCTGACAACCAACATCCAACCTAACGTGACAACCACCGCCATCTGTCACAACCAACACCCAACCCAGCATACAGAAATGGCAACAGTTGATGGCAATAGAACGTGTCATCCAATAATGCACCTGAGACAAGTCGGAAATACGATAGAATAAGAATGTTAACAAATTGGCACCAAGACCACTGTTATTGTTCATAGTGTTCAAACACAATCGTTTTAAGATAACGGTGTTACTTCTCCACCGTATGAAGAAATATACATGTAAGCATTTCCCTGAACACTGCCAAGAGGGAGATTTGACCTTGGAGACTGCCATTACAGCACCCATTCACCAGAGTAGACAGACCAATCGTCTATCTCACAATGTTACAACTGCAACACCATGGTAACAAAAACATCACATCATTGCCTGGCTGTTCACAAACGAAAATGGAGCTCGCACCTACAACAAGATCATGCATTTCGCATCACGTTCTGGAGGATCCAACAGGCTGGCATTTAGAGGCCGGGTTTGACAAAATAGGCTGTTCAGAGTTTTTTCCATCTAGAATATTATCCACCCCAGATAATTATTCTCATTTGTTCATTTGGAGGTTGAACTGCTCAGCGATAAAAGGCTCAAGATTCACTGGAAAGTGCAAATTGAGATTCTGATGTCACAGGTTTGAATAAAAATATCCTCTGTATATTCGATTACCCATTTGTAATCTCCACATCCAGGACTGCAAAGTACAAACCCCATAGTGGTAGAGGGCGGAATATTTTTAAGCTGAGCCCAAGGTGGTATATACAATAAATTCAAAGCACATATTCACACAAACATCGTTCCGCAAACGCGCTGTTTTTCACAATGACCGCCAAGTTTGTTCTGCATGGTGACTGGTCAGTTCGAGAGTAAAGGCCAGAATGCAACACCTGTCACCCTCAGGTCCAGTCAAATGTTACATATATCGCCTACATCCTTGTGGAAGTTGATGCAAGAATGGCGTTATGCATATTAAGGTGTTAATGCATTCTCAATATTTTGACAACTTGCAGACAACTCACACACAGCGTGCTACATACTGGGATTGATCACGTCTTTCGATGTATTTATCAGCGTAATGACTTCAAATAGGCACTGTTTACTGGTGTCCCACATTTCCAGATGTGGGTCGGAAATGGCACCCAGCTGGGAATAATGTTCTACACTACACCTGCATCCAAATCCCACAAATTTTGCACCACTTCCATCTATTGTAGTTCTTATACTTGCAATATCGCACTTAAACTGAAAACATCCAAGCATCAGTACACATTTTGAAAAAAATGTATGTTGCTGTCATTGATGTTATAGTATAGTAACTTTGGACTGGAAAGCCACAATTGCTTTCAAATGTGCTTTGCACTGTTTTACTTCCACTTTACTTACAAAATCAACTCTGATACTGAGGTCTAACATTGATTTTGTGGACCCTGCTGTTACTTACCTGGATCGGACCTGACCCGAGGCGTGTACGGCTTACGCGTCATAGGTGTCTTCGGTTTTGTCTTCGACAGCGACTCTGCGGAAAGAGAGGCAATAAATGCACTATCACGCGCGGTTTCAACTAAGGTGATATAGCAGTCTGATATTTGCACTTCGCAGATTTTTATATGGAGTGCGATTAGTGGCGGTGGTGGTGGTGGGGGAGGGGGGGGGGGGGGAGGGCGAGCCACTTAGCATGGGAATGGGAAGTTTGGAGTGGTCGGCCTCAACAATCGTAGCAGTCGTCCTCGAATGTATCGCTAAGTAAGATTTCCAGACTTGATGGTGTAACTAGATGACACAAGGTAACTTGACTGTAACAAAATAACAACCATTAGTATTTTATTTATTTTTAATAAATTTAATCCGAGTTATTGATGGGGTGGCTTCATGAACCAGGGTTCTATTGCTAAGCAGAGCTTGTTGCGTGAACCCTGGCCCCACCACCCGATTCATGAATTCCAGTTCAACGGCAGAATTTTGACCGAAAGTTTAACGTGCCGTCAATGCACCGAAACGACCGCCCGGTAGTTTGTCCCCGGCCTTATCGGGCCAGCTGCCAACTGACCCTACCAGCCGGGGGCTAAATGCGAGCGCGTGAAGCGATTTTGAGTTTACCAACTATTAATAGTCATATGTACCAGACTTGCGAATCACCAGCATGCACGCCTATTAATATGTCATGGCAAAAAAATATGCATCTAATATATGTTGGTATGATCAACAAACTCTTGCAAAATTATCTCCCTTTATATAAGAAGATGGAGATCCTAAATAAAGAGAGATAATTTCGCAATGCTGGGGACGGAACAAAATCGAGCTGGTGAAGGAAACTGACAAACAGATGACAGCATGCGTACATTAAATGTACCGAATGAAACAAACCATGCCATATAATTAATATTCTACCAAGCATGCCCTATAATTGATATACCAGCACAACCAATCTCCCTTGTCCATAAGTCGTGATTGGACACCAAGATCCAAATTCGAGCAGTTGGTGAGATTCGAACCGACGACCATGGCTGGAGATCCCGGGTGGGTCGGTGGTGGTGAGGGTCTGGACCCCCTGGTTTGGTACTCTGCAAATTTTAAGTTGTAATTTTCCGTATTTAATCTGAAAATGTCTTGGAAATAAGCACTTGTACCCCTGGCTCCGTGAGAGATCTCCAGCCTTGCCGACGATCCTACTGTCTAAGCTCGTCTCAAATACATCAGCCACTCGAGCCACACGTGGTGTGTGTGCGGCTGAGTGGCGACACGATCTGACCCGTCCGCGGCCGGGAGTGACGTCCGAGCCGCGCGTTCGGATCTACGCGTCTCCGAGGCTATCCTCGGTAAACACACAGCATCAAGACTCCGACAAGCGTTGCTTTGGAGGAAATGTGTCCGATAAGGAATCCTCAGCTGTCGGCCAAGTGAGACGCAATGGTTATTTTTGTTGTTTTTTTTAGTTCGGAAAAAGAAGTGGCGTGAGCAGGGCAGTCTATCACCTCGAGATGGCAGACGGTCAAATCCACCGATGCAGCGGTACTGAATTATTGACTGCGAATCAAACGCATCGGGTTCGACAGCTTGGATCCGGCGACCCGGATCAGGTGACCCGGGTCAGACAACTCACGTGTGCTCGCCGACGGTCGCAGTATCACCTTCTTCTTGCCGCCGTCGAAGAGGCTCGGGTGGGCGACCGGTTTGAGTTGGTTGTCGGGCGGCCCGGTGAAGTCCTCCTCGATAAAGTGCTCCTGAGGATGGCGTGGTGGGTGTCTGTGGGTGCTCTCAGTGTCGCCCACCGGTATGAGTACACTGAGCTCGGCTCAGTTACTATATACTAGCTGAGTGAATATATAAAACGGGACAGCCGGACTGATTCAATCACTGGACGCCTCGCAGAACAGTTCATACCACCGTAGTTGAACTGGTTCACTCACTGGAAATATCCAAGAGCAGTTCCTGCCATACTACCTTAACTGATTCACCCACTAGAAATAGTGTAGTTCCTACCGACACTACCTCAGATAATTCGGTCGCTGGAAGTCAAACAAAGAAGTTCCTATCGCACTAGTAGCATCAACTGACAGGCAATGGTACAAGATGCTACAAGGGAAGAGCTAGATCGAAGAAGAGTTACTTGTCAGAGGGGCAAGCTATAGGAGTGAGGTGTGGGGTGTTTTTTGCCAATGACCGGATGACAGCCAGAAAAAGGATTCAGTCATCGCAGGGAATCCCATTAAACATAGACACACAATTTCTAGCTGGAAGAGCACGTGGTCCATTGACGAGCAAAAATAGTATTTTTTTTTAATCGGATGTTCAACACAGAAAGGATGGAAACATTGCAAATATAATGCACACCTTTCCCCAGGTGGCCACATCTTAGAGCCTGTATTTGCAGCAGGACAATTTTAGTGGAACATGGGGGTCCAAGCGCCATCAGGCCACTACAACGTTGCTTCACTGTGAGCTACCAGAAAAATCCGGCTGTTCACAGGCCAGGGTGCTCCATTGGCAAATCAAGGTGCCCTGACAAAGAGCAAAAAGCAAGTCTAGACTCCCTCCCTCGAGAAACTTTAAATGCACCCGTTACATGTCAATTTGCCTATAAGACAGGTGATGATGTCCCGAATTGAGGTCACGGTATTCTTCCGAAGCCTTCGAATACCCATTTGATGGCTCACCGTGCCCTTCTGGCAGCACAGATTATCCAATGAACGACTAGGGCGGAGCCTGGGAACATCAGAGATGCCTTTCATAGCTCAGGGTGCCTTTCAACAAAGTGGAATGACCCTGCTACTTTTAAAGGTGCCCTATGCACTACAGTGACCTCATAAGTCAAAGCACCCTCAGATGACTGAGATACATGCACATGTTTAGTTGCCTTCAACTGTTAGGTCTTTTGGACTTCCTAAACCAAAATTGTACATTTCTGCACAATATTCTGAAAAAGTGGTCTTTCATGCTTTCAAAGTAGCGCTCTTCTGGGGTGTCGGGTTCCTTTTTGTCGAAGTGCCCCCCTCCCCATTTGCGAATAATCGATAAAAAATCACTAAATGGCAGTGAAAGTGACATAAAATAGCCACTTTCAACGCCTTCTGAAATGCGCCCGACTTCCTACTATCCCTCCCAGCGCTCCATGCACTGCTCCTGGTTCAATAGACAAATAGGATGACTGATGCCTAGCCAGCAGCAACGTACCTTGCACACCCTAAGCGTGAGAGGGCGCTTAGAGATCGGATCCACCTCGCCCTTACGCCAGCTGTTTTTGTTTGTAGCAGCCGAGATAATGGACGTCCAGGCGCGGTGGTTTTCTTCAGGGAACGGGAACATACTGCGCCAAACAACAGTGGTGGTAAACAGACATCAGTCAGAACATACTGCGCCAACCAACAGTGGTGGTAAACAGACATCAGTCAGAACATACTGCGCCAAACAACAGTGGTGGTAAACAGACATCAGTCAGAACATACTGCGCCAACCAACAGTGGTGGTAAACAGACATCAGTCAGAACATACTGCGCCAAACAACAGTGGTGGTAAACAGACATCAGTCAGAACATACTGCGCCAAACAACAGTGGTGGTAAACAGACATCAGTCAGAACATACTGCGCCAAACAACAGTGGTGGTAAACAGACATCAGTCAGAACATACTGCGCCAAACAACAGTGGTGGTAAACAGACATCAGTCAGAACATACTGCGCCAAACAACAGTGGTGGTAAACAGACATCAGTCAGAACATACTGCGCCAAACAACAGTGGTGGTAAACAGACATCAGTCAGAACATACTGCGCCAAACAACAGTGGTGGTAAACAGACATCAGTCAGAACATACTGCGCCAACCAACAGTGGTGGTAAACAGACATCAGTCAGAACATACTGCGCCAACCAACAGTGGTGGTAAACAGACATCAGTCAGAACATACTGCGCCAAACAACAGTGGTGGTAAACAGACATCAGTCAGAACATACTGCGCCAAACAACAGTGGTGGTAAACAGACATCAGTCAGAACATACTGCGCCAAACAACAGTGGTGGTAAACAGACATCAGTCAGAACATACTGCGCCAAACAACAGTGGTGGTAAACAGACATCAGTCGACTCTTTGATGGACATTTGACATCTATAGGAACAAAAATTCACACTCCCCTCTTGGAAGAAGAAATAGCATGATAATAAATTCAGAGAACGCACTTATTTTCCTGATTGTGGAGCTATTGAGGACTCCTGTCATGTCCTGCAGGACCACACAAGGATCCTGAAACTGAGCAACATGTGAAATGCATCAAGTGAGCAAGTGTCATTGTTTTAATGGTTTGCTTCTGAATGAACAAAAAATAGGTGAATACATTTTAAACAATGAATGGTTTGAGGGCGAACGCTGATCAAACTTGTTTAACTTGATTTCAGTTTCAAAAACGAAGAGAAACTGTGACATGCTACTGATCATTGCCTTTCTAACATTGTTGACAATGACGTCACGCACCCTCACACTAATACGGCGGTTAATCAACGGCACGTACCCCGGGTGATCATAAA
The DNA here is from genome assembly GCA_034440615.1 of Ashinkailepas kermadecensis. Classification (NCBI taxonomy): domain Eukaryota; kingdom Metazoa; phylum Arthropoda; class Thecostraca; family Neolepadidae; genus Ashinkailepas; species Ashinkailepas kermadecensis. The sequence goes on along the minus strand of JAOTOM010004300.1, from coordinate 70,003 downwards.
AAGCAGGGCGACTGTGCGACGGCAGGGATGCAGCTGACCTGTCCGGAGGGCCGACCGTCGGGCAGCCTGGCACGCAGCACGTGATAGGCTCTGGCTCCTGCTCCGGCTCCAGCTCAGTCGCCTCGTCGCCGGCGTCGCTGCTGCTGTTGTATATCACCTTGACGCCGCCCGGGAAGAGGGTCGGCACCGCCGTCGGCTGAATCAGGCCTCGCTCGTCGAAGTCGGCCGGCTCAAAGTGGTCCTGCACATAGTCAGTTGGTGTCGCCGGTCACCGCGGCACATCAGCAGTCATTGGTCACTTACAGCGGCCACACAGACGACGTCCCTGGTCACTTACAGCGGCCACACAGACGACGTCCCTGGTCACTTACAGTGGCCACACAGACGACGTCCCTGGTCACTTACAGTGGCCACACAGACGGCGTCACTGGTCACTTACAGTGGCCACACAGACGGCGTCACTGGTCACTTACAGTGGCCACACAGACGACGTCCCTGGTCACTTACAGCGGCCACACAGACGGCGTCACTGGTCACTTACAGTGGCCACACAGACGGCGTCACTGGTCACTTACAGTGGCCACACAGACGACGTCCCTGGTCACTTACAGCGGCCACACAGACGGCGTCACTGGTCACTTACAGCGGCCACACAGACGGCGTCACTGGTCACTTACAGCGGCCACACAGACGGCGTCACTGGTCACTTACAGTGGCCACACAGACGGCGTCACTGGTCACTTACAGTGGCCACACAGACGGCGTCACTGGTCACTTACAGTGGCCACACAGACGACGTCCCTGGTCACTTACAGCGGCCACACAGACGGCGTCACTGGTCACTTACAGTGGCCACACAGACGACGTCCCTGGTCACTTACAGCGGCCACACAGACGACGTCCCTGGTCACTTACAGCGGCCACACAGACGGCGTCACTGGTCACTTACAGTGGCCACACAGACGGCGTCACTGGTCACTTACAGTGGCCACACAGACGACGTCCCTGGTCACTTACAGCAGACGACGTCCCTGGTCACTTAATGGCCACACAGACGACGTCCCTGGTCACTTACAGTGGCCACACAGACGGCGTCACTGGTCACTTACAGTGGCCACACAGACGGCGTCACTGGTCACTTACAGTGGCCACACAGACGGCGTCACTGGTCACTTACAGCGGTCACACAGACGGCGTCACTGGTCACTTACAGCACAGCGGTCACTGGTCACTTGCAGTGGTCACATAGATGGCGTCACTGACCACCTACAGCACATCAGCAGTCACTGGTCACAGACAGCGCAGCAGCGGGCACACAGACGGCGTCACTGGCCACTTGCGGAACAACGGTATTCACGCATATGGTATCATTGTTCACTTACAGCACCAACAGATCTAGGATTTCATCAAGGGAAGAGGCACAATTTTTAAGGGAGCACGACTACAAGAATTTCAAAAGGGACAGCTGTAGCCTTCGATTTCAAAAGCCTTCAGTTGTAACATTTTCCAAGCGGTGGTGGGAACGCACTCTTGCAACCTGGAGGGGAGCCACCTCTCCATGGGGTGTGGGGCATCTTTTGGATCGGGTCTAAGTGAGGGGCATGCCCCCTCCCCCTTCTCCTCTCCTCTGCACCCGTCCCTGCGAACAGCACAGCGATGGCTACACGGATGGCAGCACTGGTCACCTGCAGCACAGCAGTAGTCATGGTAGTCATGGCTGAATACTGACGTGGTCAACCAACAGTGTGATGGTCATTAACAGAGTATCGGACAAATAGTCAGACCATTGGTCACTCAGACAAATAGTCACTTCACAAAATACTCACTATGCAGAGCAGTGGAAACTGGAAATAACAGCTGTGTGTAGTGCATAGCATTGGCATATCAGCTATGAAGGCACTTCATAAACCAGCTATGTCAAAGCTTCCACTATTGATATAAGTAAACAAAACCATTTTCACAATAAACCCTGTGAAAGGAATAAGAGATAAAGTTTCCATTCTGCTGTCAAACCAACAAGCTATCAATCGCCTCTCAGCATTGGTAGGCATAGTCATGGACCCACCAACTGCCATGGAACTAAGCATACTGTCACATCCACACAAGATAAACACAAATGGATTCGATGGTCCATCAGACCATGCGGCACACGTGTACGGCCGCACCTCGCACAGCAGCTTCAGCTTCGGCTCCGGGGCATTGACGTCGAGCGTGGGGAACACGGCCTCCAGCACGCTCGTCCAGGCGGTGCGCATCTCGCCGTCGACGGGAAACGTGCACATGCGTCCATGCCGCCGTCCGCAGCCGGGCACCACGCACGAGACGTCGGCCGGAATGGTGAGCGGCACACCTGCGCGCAACAGCAGCCATGGCAGCTCACCGACACATCACTCATTGTCTCACCAGCCGGGCACCACGCACGACACGTCGGCCGGAATGGTGAGCGGCACACCTGCGCGCAACAGCAGCCACTTGCCAGCTCACCGACACATCACTCATTGTTTCACCAGCACACTATTGATTGCTTATTGGGGTTGTGGGGGACGGGGACGGGGGGTCAATCAAACTTGGTTCATATTGCACCCACCAAATACACTAGTGACGAATTCCTCCTACTTAGAGGCCGTACATGGGCCAGGAAATCCAGTTTTAATAGTTGGACACTATGTAACACAATAAGACATTACAATTTAACTTGCATACCACCAGTGTATCTAAGCACAGCTACAGCTGTGCATAGCACACAAAAAAACAACAGCAAACAGAGCGACATCACATTTGTAACTTTGTGGCAAACATGGTGGGTGGCATCCAACAATTGGCAGGTAGCAGTCTTTTTGCTCCTTAGTTTATAAGTTAATTAGTTGTTTGAGCTTTAGGGTGCATCAACAACTGTAGCCATATTGCGCCCATAACTAAGATATTTATCGAAATACGGTTAGAGAAAGTGTCAAGCCTCTTATTGCGGGCACTGCCCAGATAGCGCTATTGTGCTGTAGACTCTACATGTAATGCATATCAGTGAGGAGTATATATTATTGAGAACGATGAATCAGAAAGGAAGTTGATAAGTAGTCCCGGTTGGACATTGCTAGACTCATCAGACAGAATATCACTAAGTGAATCTACTTGTGCAAATCCAAAGTGATGCCTATGCTCGTCAGCATAAAGAGGGCATGAGATCAAACCATGACGAACTGTCCGTGGTGCACGACATCTTGTGCACTGCAGCTTGTCGCCGCCGCACAACAAATAGCTGAATGGCATAAGCAAGGCCTATGAAGAGGCGGCACAGTGTAACCTCTTCCTGTCTATGTTTACAACAGGATGAGCTCCATGGTCTCAGACGTTGTTTAATGGTCCTCGGTGTGTTCGCCTGCGTTGCGTCCCACATTGCCTGCCACTTATCTAGGAGGAAGATTGACACCTCTCGGTAATGGTCCGTGGCAGGAAGTGGCGGCGTTCGAGTGCACGGCGCGCGCGCTGCCCACTTCGCCGCAGCATCTGCCAACTCGTTCCCAGTCTTTAGTTTACAACAAAGCATCATACATCTCCTTTAAATAGTTACATCTTCATGTTATGTCATGAGCTCTTCAAAACGTGCCTCATTTATTTACTAGCAATGGATAGGACTTTATTTAGTGCGGAAAATGGCGCAATTACATAGTTATTGGTAGTCACCACTGGTACAGTCAATTACGTGGATTCCTTGCTGGTACAGTCAGACAAATACTGTGCATGTTGTACCCACCATCATCATCCATGTTCTCTTCATTATCCATGTCTGGGAGGTCTTGCAGCTCTGCCTCAGTCAATTCTTCCTCTTCTTCTTCTTCCTCATCATTTAGGACATTGGGCATACTCTCACTTGGCTGCTTTATGGCAAGCTTCATGGCGATTTGTCTGAAACTGACAGCAAAACATGTGCTGCATTTTCCCCTGCTGTACCACTTTCGGTTTTTGGGAATACCTTGGAAGGACTTCCCTAAAAATAGCCTTGCTCATATGCAAAGTACTTATTGGGTTAATTCATATTCAGGTACTTAAGTGCATGCATATTGCATGCATTAAATCGCTGCTGACAAAGAAGTTGGCATGTTTGGCCTTGACAAACAGTATTGCTATACTATTAATAATAATTGCAGTCAAAGGCAGTATTGGGCTACCAGGCCAATCTAGATTTGGTTTCAAAGGATGACACATGGGGTGTTTTTGCAGCAACCCAGATTACAAGTTATATATCGGCTACAACAGAGATGATGCTATATCCGAACCATTTTGCTTGCTTTGGGTTCACAGGGACGGACGACGCAAAACCTGTGTGACATCACCTATAATCCATTTCCTATACTTGGTCGAAATTAGACGGAAATTGTGAACTTAGCCAGAAGTTATCATGAGAACTATGCCAGAGCAAGCATTTTCAACAGGAAAAAAACTAGTTAGTGCCCTCCAGTTACTCCCAAACACTCCCATACCCATATGATTTTGATTCACTGTTGGCACCAAAGAAAAATCAAACTTCTCACGGACCAGGGTTACCCACTGGTATATCAAGTTGCCCCTGAAGCAAAAGGCAAGAGTCTAGGCCCCATCTTTACACAGCCTTAGATGCACCCATTGTACATTGGTTTGGTTATTGTTTTTATGACACATCAACCATTTAGTCATGTAGCGTCGTAATCTCTCATGCCAATTGGTCGCGGGCGAAGAGTAGCGACAGGTGAGACTCGAACCCATAATATTTTGATTGTGAGACGGAAACTTACCCCTAGACTACTCGTCTCCACCCCCATTGTACATCGATTTGTGCATCTGACAAGCCACAAGCTCTAAACTGAGAGCCCATGGTGCCCTATTGAAGCCTTCAAATGCAACTTTGATAGCTAACTGTGCCTTTACAGCAGCTTCGCTTGCTCAATGGATGGCTAAGACAGGGCTCTGGAATACCAGATGTCCTTCATAGATCAGTGTCTTTCAATCAATTGGAATGCCTATGCTACCGCTCAAAGTGCCTCTTGCTGGCATTACACAAGTTCAAGTGTCTCCAGATAACTTGGATACAATCTTAGCAGGTGAAGTTGTCCTCAATCCATTTCAGAGTATCCTTCTGAAGCCTGCTACATTGCAACATATACTTCCCACCCATTTAGGTTTGAAAATAATTTGGTATATGTGGGGGCATAAATTGCAAATTCCCAAGACATTGAAATAAAGGGGCACCAATGCAAAAATATTTCATCTTAAGACTGGTTAAGTAGACATTTTAGGTTTCTTAGGGTCTGTTCCTGCACCCTCATCCGGAATAGGTTGAGCTTCGGCCATTAGAGGTCTTCTAGGTTGAGGAATGAGAACGACCGGTAGAGTTTTGTACGTCAACCAGCTGTCGACAGTGGTATGGTTGAAGTGCTATTTGGTGATATTTATGTGCAAATCGGTGGTATTCTCGGTCGCCTGCTCCGATCTTGCACGTCACAGTGCAATATTTGTATTGATTGATATACTTGCTTGCTGTTGTGAAAGTCCAATGAATCCTATTGTGCTGCAGCTATTGGAGGATGAATAAAGCACGCTGCAAGCTGTTTTCTGATTCCGACTCCGACAGGGATGCTGACGCAGTGGATGACGATGGCTTGTGCTGCTTCAGGGGCTCAAAAAGCATTTATTCCAAGGCCGGATCCAGAAATGTTCAAGGGCAGGTTTGTTGGTTGGTTATTGGTTTTACGACACGTCGACAGTTGCGTCATGTAGCGTCGCCAATCTCTCACGCAGATTGGTCGCGGGCGAAGAGTAGCGACAAGTGAGACTCGAACCCACAACCTTTCGATTGTGAGACGAGCATCTTACCCCTAGACCACTCGTCCCCTAAAAGGGCAGGGAGGCAGGAAATTGCTCCCGTTTAGAGGGGAGCAATTTCCTCGGAGGGGCGCTGTTGCGGAAGTACCTTGACACTCTCGTTCAGAAGAATATTCGTGAAGTGGGGGACTGCACTGAAGCATATTGAATGAGCATCTTTTACTCTGAGAGAAGCACCTTGGGACAAAAGACCGTTTGACAATGGGCACTCAAGTAGTATGGTGCACTTTACAGGTTACCTGTTTGAGCAAGTAGTGTAGTTGGTGACATAAAACATGGATGACTGCTCATATCCATCACATATCCCATGTCTCTTGGATTTCTTTATAAAAAAACAGCTCTGAAATAAAGGAAGTGCAACATATATAACCCAATGACTGTGCTCCTGGCCTAAGCCAGGGTAAAAATTATTTCATGCTGAATGCCACTGTTGCTGCATGTTTGTTGTATTCCTTCCTCAACCGCCGACCGGCCGGATCAGGGTCTTCTCATCCGGTGGAGGTTCAATGAGGGTAAACGAATTCCGGATGAGCCACAGGAATGGCCGGTAGAGGAAATGGATGCTCAACCTATTCCGGATGAGGGTGTGGGAACAGACCCTTAGACTCCTCATAATGAACATTCTGTGTACATTTCTGCATGATGGTAAAAAGTTCCATTTTCATGCACCAAATGTATCCTTTCTATGATTTGTGTATCCTTTTGCCACAGTGCTGTTCACTGAAAATATTAATAAAATGCACTGGCATGAAGCCCTAAAGCCTAGCCATAAAGCCTAAAGCCAAGTCAGGTTGGTAGCATCAAAATACAAATTGATGGATATATCCAATGTTTAATTATATATACTGCAGTCTGCAGGGCATGGTGGACTCCTTGTACAAAGCAGTGCCCCAAAATGTGGTTAGGTGCACTGCTTCTACCTGTACACCAAGGTATTGGTGGAACATTTTTGTATAATTATTGTCTAATTTTGTAATTGTCAATTTTTTTGTTCCATCTGTACAATGTATGTACAATGACAATGTAGGACAACTACAACAATTAACCTGTTCTTTTGGGGGTGGGGGAATTTAGCAACACAATTTGTGATTTTTTCTGCAGAAAAGATGTTAGGCTAGGCAAGATTGCATAGAAAAAGGCAGTATTATTGTATTTTAAGGTGTTCACTAGACAAGTCTTGCACACATCTTGCATCCATAAACAAACAGAGGGGTTCAATTTGGTTAGGTTAGGCTAGGTTAGAAAGTTGGGAAATTTTGATGAAAAGAAATTGAAAACCCTTTTAAAAATCTAATTTTTCTTCAAAAGCAGATTAGGCTAGGCTAGGTTGCATAAGGTTATGTTTTTATTTGGAAAATTGTGAAGATGAAATTTATTTGAAATTTGTCCAAATTTGTATACCACATCTTTGACAATGGAGATTAGGCTATACTATGTGAGGTAATGTGACATTTTGTATTTTTCAATAGTCTTTTTTAATGCTAATGTGAAATTGTGTGATATTGTAAATTGTGTAATATTGTGAATTTTGTAATATTGTAAATTTATAATGAAGAATGGCTCTTAGATGCTCCTGGGTTTTTAATTTGAAATTTGTCCAAATTTGTATACCACATCTTTGACAATGGAGATTAGGCTATACTATGAGGTAATGTGACATTTTGTCTTTTTCAATACTTTTTTCATTACTTTTGATGTCAACTCAGCACCTCCTGGTATATTGAAGGTTGTATATATATTTTATTTACACACAATGTAAATTTTGTAGTTTTGAAATGTTGTAAAAATGTCATGAAACATTTCTGATATTTCTTATTTTGATATTGTGTTTTAAGATGTACGCAAGGCAAGTTTTACACACATTCTGCCTGCATACAACAAAGGGACTAGGTTTGGTAAGGTTGGTTGGTTATTGGTTTTACAACACATCGACCATTGAGTCATGTAGCATCGCCAATCTCTCATGGCGATTGGTTGCAGGCGAAGAGTAGCGACAGGTGAGACTCGAACCCACAACCTTTTGATTGTGAGACGAGCATCTTACCTCTAGACCACTTGTGCCTGGTTTGGTAAGGTTAGGTCAGTTTAGGTTTCTTTAGTTGAAAATTTTTTAAGTCTACATTTTTTAATTGAACATTATTTTTGTTTTGTTTAGTTAGTTGGTTATTCAGGGCTTCAGGGCACCTCAACCCGACTTGATCATTCATGCCCATTTTCTTCTCTTTCAAAAACAGGTTATATTAGGTTAGGTTAGGCTGGGTCAGGTTTTTCTAAGTTACAACATTTAAAGAAAATAAATTGTTTTAAATATTCATATCATGTTTTTGTAACTTATTTTTATCCAGAACTTAGGCTACATTACATTAGGTTATGTTGCATTTCCATTTTACTTTTAAACACTACTTTCTATGTATGGCTACCTAACTCAAAACCTGTTTTCTTGGTGGTATTTTGCTCACAAACTGATAAGAATGCAATTACACAGCAAATGATTGTCCAATCATCATAGTCACATTCATAAATATTGCATTGGAAAGATAAATTCCATGAATTCACAAAACACCATAAAGCACAAATTTACCCTGATTTGTGTCTTAATTTTATCCTTCTTATGCTATATTACCTAACAAACCCCAAGCAACTTTTTGAGGTTATTTTGCTTGTCAACTGAAAAATAAGCATTTGCTGAGGAAATCAGTGATCACATCATCTTAATCACATTCATAAATGTTGTTGCATTTGTTTTCAAATATTACAAATCCATAAAACACCTTAAAGAACACATTTATCAAAAATGCTAAGTTAGATTAGATTAGGTTAGGTTATGATGTGCTATTTTAGATATGAAAATTGCTGCTGACTCAAAAGCATGCATTGTCCATTATAATAAATGGTCACATCATCAGTCCCATAAGAATGTCTCTACATTTTCGTCACAAAATTGAAATGTCACTGTAACTTGAACTAGGTAGGTCCTACCTTCCTAGGTAGGACCTAGGTGAGGTGGACATGAATTCTTTTAATTGCAGTTTTCGACTGATAGCTACGAAGCTTGAAACATTCTAACAGTACAAACATACACATAGTTACAAGCAGGCTGCATAACAATCTGAAATGTGCATTACCAGCGATATTTATTTTCAGGTTTCCCACCAACTGACGGTAGCACACACGAGAACAGTTTCAAGACGCCATTATAGTGACGTCACCGACGTTGTCGTTGCATGGCGGAGGTTGAATAGTAAGATTGATTTTCAAGTAACAGTTGTATATACATTACCATCGCTCCCTTGAACTACATTTATTCCGTCTTATTAACCATTCTATAATGAAATTAGGCTCCATTTACTCAAGACTAGTTGTGTTCATCTTAATTTTGTTCAGCTTTTACGTCATAAGATGGCCGCCGCTCTCGAAGCACAGCAGTTTTGGAACGAAGGTAAGGAGTACTAACGGGCGCGAAAGCTGAGTTGATATCAAGTTGATATGATTTATGCATTTCAAAACAATTTAGCACGATATCACAGTGGTAGGTTCTACCTATATGTATTGGGTGTTCTTCCCTGGCATATATTGGAATTGGCAATGAAAGGTGCTGTAATGAAGTTCAAAAACAAATTGAAATAGGTATCTACCTAGGTAGGTAACTTGTTATTGTTATGTTGATCTAGGGGAGTAGGAGCGGTTTCCGAATACTTAAGACCTTCAACGAATGTCGCTACTGCTGCATCTTTGTGGCCGAACCAGTAATTGTACGCTGTTTACCGACCACAACAATGAACAAGCTACCCATATTCAAACAGTTCCTTTTGGTGAAAATCCTCTAACCACTTACAATGATCAACGTTAAAACATACAATTATTTCATAGTGGTGAGTTGTATTCTGAACAGGCCAATTTCTTAGAGTCATAAAGTGTTGGAAGAGTCATAAAGACTTAATAAGAGCCACAAGGGTCCATCCAGTTAAGTCTGTAAATGGAAGATACCATAGGCAGTAAAAAGACCCACCCCAACCATCACCACATCCTAAAGAAACCATCCACCAATATCCCACAAACCTATCAATGGCTATCTACCCTAGCTGTCCAGGCCAATTCCCTTGATCCCTTTTAACATGTGGATTGAATGCCTTACCTATGATTTTCAACCTGCATCCATGCCTGCTTAAAGGGGTCTGTGCTGTGCACACTTAACATAAATCTCATCCCATCCATCATAAATTAGAACTAAAAAAAAGTCCTGTCTAAAAAAATTGTCCACGCTACTTTTAACGCTGGCCGTAACGATCGCACAATGGGTCCGTACTACCGACCGTAACAACAGCATGTACTCTACCAGAGTATGTAGCGAGCGTACGTATGAACGGTCTGTACCTACCGGCAGTGGAACGTGCATACTTTCTGTATGTGCGGGCAGTGCCGGCTGGGGTGGAGTGGAGGCGATTCTGACCTCATTTGACCCTGAAGACTGACCTGGGTTAATGAAATGTATACTGCAGCGAGTTCACTACAGCTGTAATTCCTCCAAATTTTGTGCTTTTAGTTCCAGATCTTAGGTGGCCGAGCCCCCCCACCGGTGAACGTTAATGTGAGAGGCATGTTGACCGGGGATCTTCTGCACTTCCTATGGCAGCGTTGCTTGCACTCAAAATGTAACTGAATGTGGTATGTACGGAACCAGGCTGTTGAAATAAACAACTTGAACTGGATATGGATGCAATGTTTTCATGGGGTCACAAACCCTCGCTGGAAGGTAGGTATATGACTATTTTTGTTCTAAGATACCAAAAGTTGAATGCCTCATATGACAGTGCATGCAATGCAATATGTGCAATATGCAACTCATATGATAGTGTAAAGTAATTTAAAGTGCAACATTAACCAACGGCCCTGGCCGCTAACGACTGTGTGATCGGGTAAAAAGTTTAACGGCACTGAGATTTGAACCCACCACCATCAGTACGGAAGGCGGACTCCCTAACCAACTGCGCCAATCGTCGGGCTCGTTGCGGCCAAATACGCGATGTAGAGCATGCCGACAGAAGTTGTTTATTTTCTCAACGTCTCCGATGAAGTGTCGCATGTTCTTTACACACCACCTACTTTTAAATACATTCAATGAGGAACTCCCCACAACATCAGTAAGCCTTTTCCACTGATCAACAACCCTTTGACTGAAGACCTGTTGTTGCTTAGCTGTCCTACACCTCAACTTGTCTAACCTGAATTGATGACCCCTATGTGATACTCTAAACCAAAGAGCATCATTCAGATTGATCTGATCTAGCCCGGAGACGAGTGGTCTAGGGGTAAGATGCTCGTCTCGCAATCGAAAGATTGTGGGTTCGAATCTCACCTGTCGCTACTCTTCGCCCGCGACAAATCGGCGTGAGAGATTGGCGACGCTACATGACTCAACGGTCGACGTGTCGTAAAACCAATAACCAACCAACCAATCTGATCTAGCCCTTTAACAATTTTGTACATTTAAATCATGTCCACCTTAATCTCCTATACTTGAGTGAGTACATATCTAATGCCATAAGCCTTTCTCCATATTCTATGCTACATATTCCACTGATGAATCTAGTGACTGCACTGCACTATTTCTAACATATATCTTTTTCTAGGTAGGGGCTCCATGATTGTACAGAATATTCCAAGTGGGGTCGCACATATGCTAAGTACAGTTTTTTTCATGACTTCCTTGCTCTTATATCTCACACTTCTATTAATGAGTCCTGGCATTCTGAGTGCCCTGTTCCTAGCTGAGATACATTGTTTTTTCTGCTTTAAGGTCTTTTGAAACCAACACACCTAAGTCTCTTTCATCTTCAATAACATCCGGTTCCCTTCCTTCCAATGTATATCTGAAAGTCTCACCTCCAGACCCCAGATGCATAACCTTGCACTTATCATAGTTGAAAGACATCTGCCATTGATCAGTCCACTTTTTGGGTCCTTCAAGTCTAGTTGAATATTACTAGATTGATCACTACTGTTAGCCACTCCTACCAGCTCGATGTCATCAGCAAATTTGAACACTATTCCTCAGCCCTACCTCAGTGTTATTCACAAAGATGATAAAGAGAAGTGGCCCTAGAACAGAGCCCTGTGGTACTCCACTCAGAACATCCTTCCAATCAGATTTACATCCATTTAACACTACCCTTTGTTTCCTTACCCCCAACCATGCTTTAATCCAACATAGAACTTTTCCAACAATACCATGTTGCTGTTGTTGATGAACTAGCCTTCCATGTGGAACTTTATCAAAAGCTTTGCTAAAGTTCAAGTACACAACATCAATCCTGCTTTGATTGTCTACTCCTTTAGTAACATACTCTGTGAACTCCAATAGGTTAGTTAAACAAGACCTTGAAGATCAAACTCCATGTTGAGTATCTCCACACTAGCAACCACCTGCAATGTCTCAGGGATGTTGATTACCGCCCACCTAAGGTTTTCCGCAGATAGTGAAAGAATGGCATGTGGCAGTGCACCAAAATTTGGCATACCTTTTCCGCATCAATTTGGCATGTGGTGTCAAAATTTTGAGGTCAGGTCATCTAGGGTCAACGAGTTAGTCAAGGTCAAGTTATGTCACCTCATAAATGTTCAACCAGTTGTTACACTTTAACAGATGGAGATATTTTGATGAAGCTTTCAGAGTTTACTTATCTTTAGGGACATAAGAAAATGCACCAGAGGTGTTTTTTTCTCCATTTTTGATTACTTATTAGTTTTGCATATTTGCCCATAAGAGCTCAAATCAAAGATTCTGGCTAAAGTAAGCATTTTTATGAGAGCAAGTTGACTTCGAACAACGTTTTTCGGTCCTCTACCCATTAGAAAAATAAAAACGAAAGAAAATTGAAAACTCAAAATTTTGAAATAAAAAAAGAAGATTTTGTGTGGGTAAAATTTTTAGGGCCATGGTCGATTTTGCCTTCCTTTTCTGATTCCAAATAATTTGTTATCTCAAATCTCCGCCAAATTGAAATCCCCAGAGCCAAAAACATGATGGAAGTCATGAAAACTTAGGCCCCCTAGTGACGTCACTTTTTGGGGATACAATTTTTTTTGGGGGGGTGTCTGGCTTTACTCGTTGAGCTCTTTCCGATGACACCTCTTTCGTTTTCATGCGATGCTTAGTTTGGAGATTAGAGTGGGGTTTGTATCAACCCCTGAGACTGGGTGTGAGGATATGACCGAAATATGGGGAGGGTTAAAGGGTTGTGACTATCAAGATGAATCTGAGCATTCTGTTTAACCAGACTTTCTAGTACCTTGCAAATTATTTAGGTCAAACTGACAGGCCTGTAGTTTTCTACACTTCATACTTCCCTTTTTGAAAATTTGTCTACATTTGTATTTCTCCAATCTTCAGATACTTCAGAATATTCCATAGACTGCCTGAAAATGATACCTGGGGGAACTGCTAAAACTTTAGCACACTCTACTAAGATCCTAGCATATATATCATCTGGTCCAGAAGCTTTATTAGGTTTTATATTCTGCAACTGCTTTTCTACAGCTGTGTGGTTGTGTAAGATGTAAAATGTGTAAAATGTGGTTGTGTTTGATTACAAACACTAGGTGTGTTGTTTCCTGAACACTTACAAATTGAATGTGTCTCCTACAGAAATGTTCTATATCATGACAAAACCTCACCTTTAGGTTTCTCTCTGATCATAATTCTTCACACATTTATTAATGAATGGCTCTATACAGGCTGGGCAGGGAGGATATAGAAGCTGCATTAGATGACCCATGTGTTTATTTATGTATTTATTTTTTTTATTGAAGGTGCACCTGATTTGACCAAATAGTCAGGATGATAGCTTTATATGCAATTGTCACTGAGACAAAACTTGGAACCCCTCCCCCCACACCGAGCAAATGTGCCCCTTCTCCAATGATAGCTACATTATCCGCCCCTGCCAAGTGCAACCTTGTGGGCTTAAAATGTTCGTTTAGTCCATGTTCGGAATTAAACACACTTGCTTTAACAGGTGCAGATATGCATGCCGTGTTCCGAACACTGCTGTTAAGTTCTGGGAACACGTAAAACTGCCTGTGTTGTTTGCCGAACACTTATGTAATCCAATAAAGATGGTGTTTAATACATTTGAGTCCAATGAAATTGAGACAATTACAAGGCCTCACTGTAGCTTTTGTGCAAGTTATTAGTAGATGCTAAAAAAAAAATATTGGTGGAATTGCAAAAAATATCACATGTTTTCATTGCGTTTTCTTAAGCCGACTGCCCTCGAAAGCCTGAAAACTCCTCCCGTGGACTTTGGTTGATTCATACACAAATAATCGGTACCACTGCGCGATCGGAACTTCGTTTTCCGTAGCGAAAGGCTGATTGTTTACAAATGCCGCCATATTTTGTGTTATTTACGCACTGAATGTGGCACGGGAGACGTGCAAATGTAGGTGTTCTGGAAACAGAACGTGTTCGGTTACCCCCACTTCCCTTACCTACAAGGCCTAGGTGTTTAGGTCCTAGCAGGTCAGCTGTGTCCACTCTTCTTTCTCCTGTAGTCTATTGGTCATCTTGCCATGGTATTGTCCCTTCTTTGGCTATTTGTTTCCCACTTTGTTTTCCAAGAATGCATAGTGGGCTGGATGGACAACTGGTGTGTCACACACCGTGCGTGACTTGTCTGCTGTGGATCTTCCTGACTCATGGTGGCTGCTCCCAGTTGTACAGTTCTGTCAGCTGCTACTCTGGTGGCTGAGCCAATGATGATGCTACTGCCGATGCTGTGAAAGAACTAGAGTACTGTTGAGTTGTGTGCTGAGAGAGTATCACATGAGAGCGTTTAGTGTTTTGTGATGTGAGCCTGAGGGCCAAGAGGTGCCCTGAATTGAACTTGGGTACTCACTGTGAATCATTTTGCTTGGATCGTGCAGGTGACAGTGGTGCGAGCTTGTAAATGCTCGTTTTCTCGTGAATTTGTATTCGCCGAAGCAGGGGATGTCATGTTTGCATCACACTAGGAAAACAGCAGCTAGGGCTAAAATGTAGACCACATTTTAGAGTGATGTCTGGAATGGCTTTGGAGTTATCTCAGAAAACCTGTTGAAAGTATTGTATCATGTGCTGCAAAAGTTAAGAATGTTATATCAAATGGGCTTGAGCTCCGGACTTCTCGTTGCAGTGCAATAGTGAACACATAATATACACAACCTTCTTTACCCCAGAAGAGTTATTTTAGTGATCAAATGGGAAGTTGTGTGTTTGTCTCAAAATGCTGGGTGTATTGGTGCTAAGCAGTCATCGGGAGTTATCAGAAAGTTGATTGGTGGGAAATGCAAAGGAAGTGGTACCTCACCTTAGGTGCCATTTTCTAACTTAGTGAAAACATTTTGGTTAGTATAGTTGGCAACTATAAAACCATTTCATGTATTTCTATTCATTGACAGGAGAACTTAAAAAAAACTAGCAGCTGATTAAAAGAAGATCGACCAATGCCTACCAAGAAAAGTAAGTTCTTTGATTGTTGTATCCAGTTGTCATTCATAATGCTCTCAAGTAGTCCTTAATATGAATGGAAATTATCTTCAAATATTTCCTATTATTGGTATTAAAGTAGTTAAAGGATAGTGTGTGCACCTGATTAATACTGCCTGTTCTCAAAGCCAGTCGCTGGTTTCGTTTGTTTTTCTTGCAATGTAGTTACAATACCTGATACCACCATGCTGCCTCAGAATATGCATAGCTGAGATCATACTCAACTCATTGCCTTCACTACTGCTGTATTTTCACTGGCGTCTCTGGTTTGCGCTGTGTCTGTATTGTTCCGAAGCGTCCTTTCGCCTCATCGCTCCATGTACACGCCTTCTGACAACGGCGGTGCCCGACAGGCTCGGCCGACGCGGTCGCGGCCATGCTGGAGGACGACCCTCTGACGGCGCAGCTGGAGGCCATGGAGACGGGTCTCAGCCCAGTCCGGCCGGCCGCCAGCGAGCAGCGCGCGCCGTCGCCGCCGCTGCCTGCGCCGTCGCCATCGCCGCCGTCGACACTCAACACCTCGCAGGACCTGAAGGTGCTGATGGACGACTCAGAGATGGGCACCGCCGACGACGGTGATGACGAGTTCGGCCTGGTGGAGACGGCGCTGGCGCCCAACCTGCGGCCCGTGCTGCGCCGCTGCGACGAGGTGTTGGACGAGGTTCCCGACACTGTGCACGTGTCGGAGATAACGTCAGAGCAGCGGCGTGCACTCGGCAGGTGGGTGGGTTCGCCCAGGGCAGGTCGGGTGTGCCACACCGTTCGATGTGGACCGGTCTCAGCAAGTGTAATGGACTGTATTTTGCTACTGCGAAGTGTTGCTTTTGCACACAGTGCATTGCAATGCTTGGTGAAGTTAATGTTGGTGTTGACATGGGAACGAATAACTTGCTCGAAACATGACTACATGGGCCAATCCACACATTTGAAAACGTGATGGGAGAACATTCTGCAAGGTGTTGTGTCCAATGCGTTTACTGCGCGACGTCACGTGTGTATTGAGATCAGCGGTTTACATGCGATTTGTGGATCTGTTGAGCTGTAGTGTGTTGTGCTGTTGTTGTCCCTGGTAGTGCTATGTCTGCCGCCCACGTTTGACGTGACCAGGACGTGACCCTTTGGCCCATGTTCTGTCCGGACGGCTGGCTGCCCATCTCCATAACTGTCGTCTCCTTCACCAGAGTGGAGATCACCACCGTCTCGCCTCCGCGCACCGACATCGTCACCGACTTCGTCAAGCTGGAGGTGGAGGAGAATGAGCTTGAGGACCCGGGCGAGGTCGCCGACATGAACTGGTCGCCCTCGCGGGGAGACGACGTTGGCGACAGCGGCGCCGGTGGCGACAGCGGCGCCGCTGTCGGCGCAGACGCCGGCGCGGGCAGTGGCAGCGGCAAGGGCAGCGGTGGCAGCGGCAGTCGGGGTGTCGGCAGCGCTGCCAGAGGCAGCTCCGACGCCACCTACGGCCGGCCGTACAAGACGACGGCCGGCGACCGTCGCGCGCGCCTGTCGGGCTTCTCTCCCGCCCGCGGCTCGCCTCGCGGTCGGCCGCACAGCCGCGGCAGGGCGCGCGGCCGTGCTGTCGTGGCGCCACCGTCGCGAGGCCGCGGAGCCGTGACGTCACCGTCGTCACGCGGCCGCGGAGCCGTGACGTCACCGTCGTCACGTGGCCGCGGAGCCGTGACGTCACCGTCGTCACGCGGCCGCGGCGTCATGACGTCACCGTCGCGTGGTCGCGGCAGGGCGCGCGGCCGAGGCGCGACGCCGTCACTGGCGCGCGGCCGTGCTCTGGCGGTGCGCGGCGGCTCCACGCCGGGCGTCAAGTACCTGACGTCGGGCCGGTCGCCGGCCACCAGCAGCGGACCCATACCGGTGCTGCAGCTGGCTGACAAGGCGCTCAGCGTGTCGGTGGTCAGGGACCGACTGGCGATCAAGCATACCGACGAGTCAGGTGGGTGCAATGTCAAAATAATGATTTCTCGTTAGGTGTGAGATGTCGAAACGATTACAGCAGGATGTCGAAATCGTCATGGAAGTAATGTTACGTACAATCTTGCGCAAAGTCCTGCAAACCCAGTTTGAGACAATTGCGTACATATGACTGTTCCCCTTTTGCGTGTTTTGAAAAGTACCTAACTTGGGGATGCCGATATCAACAAACTATGCAAACACCTTGCTATAAATTGTTACTGTATAACATACCACGTCATGGGTAATCCCTTCACCTGGAATTGCGCGATGGGATGTTCGTAATCACGATCCGTTATGGTGAGCAAAAGTATGATATTTGTACATGGGATACAGTTAGAAACGAGGCATGAAAACTTCACAAACATGCGCCAAGAAGCACGATGTCGATACTTCTTTAGGAAGGATGTCGATTCAGTGTTCAGTAAATGGTATATTCCACCCTGTTTCGCGAATAATTTACCACTGGGTGGGTGGCAGCCAGAAGATGGTGCATCTGCTATGACATCATTACCGGGCTGCTTGTGGCTGGCGAACGTGTGTGTTTGCTGTCTGGACGGTGTGCCGTACCAGTACATTGTCTGTCTCCGGGTATAATATATATATATATATATATATATATATATATATATATATATATATATATATATATATATATATATATATATATATATAAATAGATATAGTGTATGATATACACGTGATATATACGTATATATACACGTATATATATATATATATATATATGATATATATATATATATAGATATAGTGTATGATATACACGTAAGTGGCACAATGATAAAAAACTATATTTCCACCAGAAAACACATCAACGTTTCGGCCAAAGGCCTTCTTCAGGGTGACACAATATCACAAATCAATTGTGTCACCCTGAAGAAGGCCTTTGGCCGAAACGTTGGTGATGTGTTTTCTGGTGGAAATATAGTTTGTATCATTGTGCCACTTACGTATAACTTGTCAAAATAGTACTCAATATATATATATATATATATATTAATGGATAATTCAGGTGGAAATATGATAAAGGACATAATCATAACAATTTGAGATGATAAGCGCCGGTGTCGTGTACTTAGTTGATGCATATTGATTTCTTCTGAAGCAAAGCAGGGAAGGATGTATTAACTCCTGTGACAGGAAGGATGTATTAACGCTGTTTAGGATGCAAGTTTTCTCACAATGCTTGGGGAAGTTTTCTTCATTCTGGGGTAACCAGTTTGGTCCCAATTGATCTGAATGGTCATGAGGTCAAGTACGCTCACTTTGGTACCCAACTACTGGTAAGCCATGTAGAGCATGTATGCTTAAATTAGTATCAGCCCATGCCATGTGTGGGTACAGCCCACATTCCACATATACCTACAGCCTCCAGACGTCCGCATCCAGCACAGAGTCCAATGTGCACAGCTTGCTTACCTGATGTCAATATTCAGTCTTCAACTACAAAAAAGACGTTATGAAATCGATACCAGTATGTACACAATGTACTGATACATATACCCTGGATATGTCTAATGGTAGGTACGTTCTATATCCACAGATCCTGACAGCTTACTCCTAACCAGTGGAGTGGAGTGTTGATGTAAGGTTCAGGATGGTTGATGGCTCCTTCCCCCAAGGTTTTGCGTGGATAGCTTCTGAACCGCTCAACGAAACCCAGTGCAATTCTCTACGCTTTGTGGTGTCTTTTTCGGAGCTGTTTGTGAAGCAAAATGTGTTGGGCGAGACCAGGTCACTGAGCTATGACGTCATAGAAGGGAACACTTCTGACATTTGGAACGAAATCGCGGATAATCGCATATTGACATGGCATTGTGACCAAAAACGAGACATTTGTGTGACTTAGGGTAATAGATGACTGGGATTAATATTCGTAAATTATCCCTGCATCATTCCGAGGTCATTCAAGGTCATCGGCCCTTGTCTGACCTGTCCCTTGACCTATGCTTTAAATGGAGCTGCTTGAGACATGCCATGGCATCCGTAAAATATCGACGAACACCCTGATAATAAATACAATTGTATACCTGTTGCAATTTAGGAAGCATTTACAATGTAATTGTGAAAGGCCTCCATTTTTTTGAAAATGTGGCCTTTGATCCGACCTGGAGGATCTCCTATCACCCACAGGTACAAAAAAAAAGTTGGGCGTCAGTTGCGAGATTTTGTTCCGTCTCTAGTACGTTTCGTTTGGAACCCCCAAGGAGATTACACCAGCCTCTCCGATCCCGCCACTGGTGAAGGTGGCAAAATGCCTCACACGAGCGAGGGTTAACATGACTCAAATTTTCCCTTACATTATCTTGATGTCTTCGAGAGCGTCTCGTCCTAAGACCTCGCAGGTATTTGACACAAAGCTGGTCACCGCAAATGCGCCAGTAGCGCCCAATCTTTCAGTGCTTTGTTCCTGTGTATCACCAATATTCGTGCATTCCGATTTTGTAGCTACCCTTGAATGCCAACATTCTGGTATATTTAGGGCAATGTTGATAGTGTAGCTGATATATCTCGGCAGCCTGTCTCAAAAGAATAATTACATGATTAAAAAGTTTCAAGTTCATGTACTATTCATGTTCATGTACTAAGCTCAATTTGATTGTGAGTTTATACTTACTGAGGTTGTGAATTTTCCACTCCTTCGAAATTTGGAGTGGAATGCACGAAAGTCTTGACCTATCGAAGAGCCTAACTGTAGAATACCATGTTTGATCGTACTCCTACTCCCGCACCGATAACAGGCAACACCGGTGGATGACTTCTGTGGTGCCAGGAGTATCTCGTGTTTTTTTTTTCAGGGGTGGCGCCGCCAAATTTTCCCGGGTAGGAGCTAAGCCTTGAAGGGCCCTCTTGAGTGCTATAGGGGTAGGAAGCCTCATCCGCCCCCGCTCTCCCCTTCCACCGAATTAGTTAGTCTAACGGAGAGTTCCATTTGTATTGCTGGTTTACACACTTCTAGTGCAAAATAATCCATATTCACATCCATTGGCACATTGCGTTACTGTTAAGGCCCGTGATTGGGGGGTCGGAAGCCCAAAAACTTTGTGCGCAGGGGAAGCAGACTTGGCGAAGCCTCCTCTTGCGTTCTATGGACCTCCCTTCATGTCGTACTGGCCTCATCTCCTGTCTTGGAGCCTACCAAAGATGACCCCAAAGACCGGGTGAGGCTGTCGTTCAGCCTGTGGACGGATTGCTCTGTCCCTGAGGCGGGCCAGTTTCCAATCACGTTGTCCGGCATGCTTCTAAAACCGATTATAAAAAGTAACCAAATGCTCATAATAAGTAACTATGATCATAAATCGGTCCAATATATTTCGGGCATGGCCCTTCTTCGGAGACAGAATAAATACACATAGACATTTCAAAGCACAGGATTTTATGCACATGCTATATATATCAGACCATTTACCAATATTGACGAAATAGTCATCTAGGTGAATATATATATATATTGGAATACAAATATGGTCGATATTTAGATTGCGTTTTCGTCAACATTGGTAGATGGTCTAATATATATAGCATGTGCATAACATGTCTTTGTGTATTTATTCTGTCTCCTAAGAAGGGCCATGCCTGAAATATATTAGACCGATGTATGATCATATTTTACTTAATATGAGCAATTGATTATTTTTTATAATCGTCTTTAATTCGACAATGCTCAGCACAGCTCTCCGCAACATTATCTGCTTCTAAAACTATCCCATTTTGCGTTCTTGTAGTTGAATCGACCTTTGCCTCGTTTCTTCTGTTTCTACTGTGATAGGTGGTGAGATCGGAGGATATCATCAGTCGTCCAGGTGACACTGCATGCTTTGTCATTTGGCATAAGTGACGTCTGGCACTGGCTTCCCTCCATCCGCTGGGTTGTGCTTCCTGACGCTCCCGTCATTCATTCTCACTGGAGTTCTTCCCCGCTCCCACCCCTGACTATGAGTGAGTTTAGACGAGTTTAACGTTTGGGGCTCCGTGGGTGTTGCATGGAATGAATCAACTTCAAATTGGCTCCCCCCCCCCCCCGCTAACATTGGGACAGTTCCTTTGCCACTGCTTAAACACCACCAGTAACAGCCGTCCCTAGCCCGCCCACAATATGTACCAGTGCCTACCTAACCCCCAATTCAAGGTTCCTGGGCCTTAGCCCGCTTGCCTTCCCCTTCAACACAAAAACATGGCTGGGAAGCATGCTGATACCTCACCAATCCTGACCGCTTTTCTGTTTAGTATCACTTTTTGTACATTATGTGCAAGCTTCGTCTCCCCAATGAAGCTGTATGATCAACATGGTCGATGCGCCCTAAAGCCTCCTCCTCCCCCCCCCCCCCACTCCCGTCTCCCAATGAAGGCCAGTTCTGCTTGCGTATTCTTAGGTATGTTTTGAGTAAATCGTCGTTCCAGCAAAGCAATGTTTTAATTCCGGAGAATATCATTTTTAATGTTCTACCTCGTTTTGTCATTAGTTTTTTTTCACAAGTTATATTTTCCCCACAAATATGAGCAGCAAAGTGGCCCTAAAAATGTACGACATTAAGTCAATGGAGATAGTTTCCGTCACTCGGTTTTGGGATACGTCGCGACTTTGACTGAGATACATGCACTACAAAGACAGATGGACCAACCTTATCTGTGTCCGAACCTTGATATTTTCAAGTGATGGATATTCCTGGTAGTGTGCGGCGATTCGTCTATTTCTTCTACATTTCAGCAGTTTACAGTGTTTTGGATGACGGCCGGGAAACTTTTGTCACTTGTGAGGTAGCCATGCCATCTTCGTATTTCAGATAGCCGGCCTGCACTAACCCAAGATGATCTTTCGTTTATGGAGCTTGTCAAGATCAAGGAGGCTGTCACCAAAAAGGTTGAGTTGGCCAATCAAACAGGTAAGGGTGAAAATGTGTCCCACTTTAAAAGGGAATTCCACGAATCGTAAGATTCACTTGATGTAAGAAGGTAGTGTATAATTGTAGCTGGATTTGCTCTCTCATAACTGGCTATAGCAGATTGCATGAGTACTGCTTGGCTGGAGACCTCGGTCTACATCTGCCTGAGGGAACAATCGTCAAAGCATGTTCTTTTTGTCTCTTTTTCACACTCCAATATTGGGATATTGGGGGTGTACCTGTGGTACGAGTCATGAGGACACTTGAAATGAATGTGGAGTTTTAATTCAAATTGATTGCATTCACTTCACTTCAATGCATCGGGAGTAGTACTGTGCTGCCATACTTTGACCTAGGTGGTGTGGTGTTGCACTGTGACGTGGATGGTGTGATGTTGCAGTGTAGCGTGAGCAGTGTGGTGCTGCTGTGACATGGATAGTGTGGTGTTGCACTGTCTAGATGGTGTGGTGTTCTGCTGTGACATGTATGGTGTGGTGCTGCACTGTGACCTTGACGGTGTGATGTTACGCTGTAGCGTGAGCAGTGTGGTGCTGCTGTGACATGTATGGTGTGGTGTTGCACTGTCTAGATGGTGTGGTGTTCTGCTGTGACATGTATGGTGTGGTGCTGCACTGTCTAGACCGTGTGACGTTGCTGTGATGTTATGCTGTGGTGTAGCGTGTAGCATGTGTGATGCTGCTGTGACATGAATAGTGTGATATTGCACTGTCTAGATGGTGTGGTGTTCTGCTGTGACAAGCATGGTGTGGTGCTGCACTGTCTAGATGGTGTGGTGTTCTGCTGTGACATGTATGGTGTGGTGTTGCACTGTCTAGATGGTGTGGTGTTCTGCTGTGACATGCATGGTGTGGTGCTGCACTGTGACCTTAACGGTGTGATGTTACGCTTTAGCGTGAGCAGTGTGGTGCTGCTGTGACATGAATAGTGTGGTGTTGCACTGTCTAGATGGTGTGGTGTTCTGCTGTGACAAGCATGGTGTGGTGCTGCACTGTGACCTTGACGGTATTCTGGGCGCTAAATGACCTCGTAGTCGGCGCGCCCTTGAGCCCAAATAACTAACTAACTAACTTGACGGTATTCTGCTGTGACCTGTGCGGTATTCTTCTGTGTACGCGTACACGACATGTTCTCATCGTTCACAACAGCATGCCGACTCGGGAGCCGGGAGCCCGTTGTATGTGCTGCTCTGTAGACGTAGAAGGTGGTCACTTGACTATGCCACTGGCCAAGTGTGGCCACCGCGGTATAGAAGTTTGTGCTTCCTCGGGTGACATTACCATCCTACCACCCTTCCTCACATACATAGGACCAGGTCGTGTGACATTGCCACCCTCCCTCAGGTCCAGAGGACCAGTTCATATGGCAGTGCCACTCTGCCTCAGGTCCAGAGGACCAGTTCGTGTGATAGTGCCACTCTTCCTCAGGTCCAGAGGACCAGTTCGTGTGACAGTGCCACTCTGCCTCAGGTCCAGAGGACCAGTTTGTGTGACAGTGCCACTCTGCCTCAGGTCCAGAGGACCAGTTCGTGTGATAGTGCCACTCTGCCTCAGGTCCAGAGGACCAGTTCGTGTGACAGTGCCACTCTGCCTCAGGTCCAGAGGACCAGTTCGTGTGACAGTGCCACTCTGCCTCAGGTCCAGAGGACCAGTTCATATGACAGTGTCACTCTGCCTCAGGTCCAGGGGACTAGTTCGTGTGACAGTGCCACTCTGCCTCAGGTCCAGAGGATTACCTCGCTCGGCTGCGCACCGCCCGGCGTCAGTCCATCTCGTGGGTGGAGGCTCGTTTGCGGGCTGAGGCGCAGGGCGAAATGATGGTGAGTTGATGTGGTCCACTTGCAGGTACCGGACCACTAGCTAAATACGATGAATTTCCAGGTGGTGTGTAGAGAAGCGAAGTTATTGTCGGTGACGCTGAGGGCATAGTCGGGGTTGTTCAGGTGTGCTAGAAAGGGGATCCTTGGTGCGTCCTGAGCGCGGGGATTGCCACGAATGGTGGACAAAAACTAGCTGACAAACCCGAGTAAGTAGAGGCTATGTGGCATTCCATCTGAAGTGTGTTCCCTGAAACTTGGGGTGATATCCTTCTGCGGGGTGTCGTGCTGCTAGAATGCTTCTCACGGTATTCAGTGGACGCCGATGGGAAGTGTCCTTCAAAGTGACTACGTAACTAGCAACTTGGCAAACATCCACCAGCTTGCTTTCTGTTCCCGACGTGTTATGAAAATTATCACTGGTAAGCATGTGCTGTATTTTATTGTCTGAATGTGTTTTGCGACTTAACGGTGGATTAAGCTTCGTGGTTCCGGAATTACAAAGGCCTGGCTTAGGCCAATGTCCAATTCCATGATTCGACCCTGTTTTGACGCGCACCGGAGGGGAGCGAAATCCGCCCATCCCTCGTTTTTTTTCGACGTATTCACGGGCTCAGGTATTGTAATGGCATCTTGTGACGATTAGAAATTGATAAGCCCACCCTATGCAACAGAGCGAAATCAGTTATAAATATAGGAACTGCGGGGTGCAAGTCGACCGGCCGGCCGGCCGCCGAGCGTTCAATGTCACTAAGGTTTCGGGGACGCGGTGGCGCGGTGTTGCGGCCGGTCTCTTCATT
This sequence comes from Ashinkailepas kermadecensis, assembly GCA_034440615.1. Lineage (NCBI taxonomy): Eukaryota > Metazoa > Arthropoda > Thecostraca > Neolepadidae > Ashinkailepas > Ashinkailepas kermadecensis. The sequence continues at coordinate 45,118 of JAOTOM010004300.1, read as the reverse complement.
TCACCCCAAAGGCATTGGCCTATTGCCATGAACTTTATACTCAAGCGAGTTCACTACAGCCATAATCTACCCCTCAAATTGTGTGCTTTTAGCTTCAGTAATTCCCAACATTTTAGGGGGAATACCCTCCAGCACACTTGTTAGCTGGTGTGAATCACGCACTGGCGCAGCATGTGGCAGATAGGCCTGTCTCCAGCGGGTGTCTGCGTTTCCCCAGAGCCAGCACGGTAAACAGGGCAAGTCCAAGTACGACATGAAATCCGCGCCGCTGGCCCCGAAGCCCCTGCCGCCGGGAGTCATATCTTCCGACATACCACGTGGCCGGGGCCGTGCGATCCTGCCTAAACCAGCGCCCGGTGAGTGGTGCACCCCCCCCCCCCCCATGTGGACATGTGTGCGTGACGTGTGGTGACCTGACGTGTGTGATCAGCCGTGTGATAACCTGGTGTCTGTGTGGATCCATATTGTGGTGTGCCGTGCGGTGACCTGACGTGTGTGATCAGCCGTGTGATAACCTGGTGTCTGTGTGGATCCATATTGTGGTGTGCCGTGCGGTGACCTGACGTGTGTGATCAGCCGTGTGATAACCTGGTGTCTGTGTGGATCCATATTGTGGTGTGCCGTGCGGTGACCTGACGTGTGTGATCAGCCGTGTGATAACCTGGTGTCTGTGTGGGTCCATATTGTGGTGTGCCGTGCGGTGACCTGACGTGTGTGATCAGCCGTGTGATAACCTGGTGTCTGTGTGGGTCCATATTGTGGTGTGCCGTGCGGTGACCTGACGTGTGTATCAGCCGTGTGATAACCTGGTGTCTGTGTGGGTCCATATTGTGGTGTGCCGTGCGGTGACCTGACGTGTGTGATCAGCCGTGGATAACCTGGTCTGTGTGGGTCCATATTGTGGTGTGCCGTGCGGTACAGGGACGCTGGTGGGTCCATATTGCCGTGCGGTGACCTGACGTGTGTGATCAGCCGTGTGATAACCTGGTGTCTGTGTGGGTCCATATTGTGGTGTGCCGTGCGGTGACCTGACGTGTGTGATCAGCCGTGTGATAACCTGGTGTCTGTGTGGATCCATATTGTGGTGTGCCGTGCGGTGACCTGACGTGTGTGATCAGCCGTGTGATAACCTGGTGTCTGTGTGGGTCCATATTGTGGTGTGCCGTGCGGTGACCTGACGTGTGTGATCAGCCGTGTGATAACCTGGTGTCTGTGTGGGTCCATATTGTGGTGTGCCGTGCGGTGACCTGACGTGTGTGATCAGCCGTGTGATAACCTGGTGTCTGTGTGGGTCCATATTGTGGTGTGCCGTGCGGTGACCTGACGTGTGTGATCAGCCGTGTGATAACCTGGTGTCTGTGTGGGTCCATATTGTGGTGTGCCGTGCGGTGACCTGACGTGTGTGATCAGCCGTGTGATAACCTGGTGTCTGTGTGGATCCATATTGTGGTGTGCCGTGCGGTGACCTGACGTGTGTGATCAGCCGTGTGATAACCTGGTGTCTGTGTGGGTCCATATTGTGGTGTGCCGTGCGGTGACCTGACGTGTGTGATCAGCCGTGTGATAACCTGGTGTCTGTGTGGGTCCATATTGTGGTGTGCCGTGCGGTGACCTGACGTGTGTGATCAGCCGTGTGATAACCTGGTGTCTGTGTGGGTCCATATTGTGGTGTGCCGTGCGGTGACCTGACGTGTGTGATCAGCCGTGTGATAACCTGGTGTCTGTGGGGTCCATATTGTGGTGTGCCGTGCGGTGACCTGACGTGTGTGATCAGCCGTGTGATAACCTGGTGTCTGTGTGGGTCCATATTGTGGTGTGCCGTGCGGTGACCTGACGTGTGTGATCAGCCGTGTGATAACCTGGTGTCTGTGTGGGTCCATATTGTGGTGTGCCGTGCGGTGACCTGACGTGTGTGATCAGCCGTGTGATAACCTGGTGTCTGTGTGGGTCCATATTGTGGTGTGCCGTGCGGTGACCTGACGTGTGTGATCAGCCGTGTGATAACCTGGTGTCTGTGTGGGTCCATATTGTGGTGTGCCGTGCGGTGACCTGACGTGTGTGATCAGCCGTGTGATAACCTGGTGTCTGTGTGGATCCATATTGTGGTGTGCCGTGCGGTGACCTGACGTTTACAATCTGCCGTGTGATGACCTGGTGTCGGTGATTGGCCGGTTTGTGACCTCGTGGACGACACCACGGTCGCCCCAACTGGAGCCCACGTGTCGGCAGGCTCCGGTCGGCTGCTGGGTCCGCGCCACGTTACCGTCGAGGGTCAGCCGCCGCCCGTACTGGTGCAGGACGATGACGACCCCGACTTCGACCCGGCCGCCACCGACGACTTCGACGACGAGCGTAACCGCAAACAGAAGGCAGCGTCGCAGTCGGCCAGTCGTGAGTCGACAGGTGCCGGCGGCCCGGCCGCCACCACCCGCGTCCTGTCGTCAGATATTTCCGCCGCTGCTTAAGGGATTAGTTAGCCAGTTATTTGGGCTCTTGGGGAGGGGAGGCTTCCGTCCTCTGTTTCTCAGAGGACAGACTGCCCAACTAAAGATGTATGTGCCTAGTTAGAAGCCCCTCAGTAATGGGTTGTGAATCTTGGAAATGCTGGGCATCGCACGCCAAAGCCATGCTTATGATCGATATCCCGGTTTTTCATGACGGGCCGTTTGTGCATCGTGCGAGTGCATCGTGTCTTATTGATGATATATATATATATATATATATATATATATATATATATATATATATATATATATATATATATATATATATATATATATATATATATATATATATATATACATATATCCCACATATATCTCATCTGCGCAGGATAGCAGGCGGCGAGCTCACACAACGTGCAGCATTCCACAACGGCGCCAGTTCGCTCTGTGGCGATCACTGGGTGTTGTGATCGTTACAGTAGGGCTAGATTCAGGGTTTACAAGTAGAGAGCGAGCTCGTAAGGGGCTCCAATACCGTCCGGAGCGACACCATGGAAGAAATAACCTGTTTGTAAAGTCACAGCAGGCAGTGAGACGCAAGCAGAAAGAAAGTCAAAATCGGCTTAAAAAGAGCTCTGGTGATGGCCCGAGGTAGGGGATGTCCCTTGTCCCTTAGATATCTCCCAACGTGACAATGCTACCAACGGATCAGCATGTGTGATATGTACCACTTTAAATGTTTGTTGGCTTACTTTAGGCATACACACTGATTGTTTCAGTGTCCAGTTCTTCCCTTTGCACCAGCTCGAACCCATGGACGGTCAGCAATTCATCTCCCCCTGTCAAAATGCGAAGCGCTGACGGGACGAGACAGTACAGGTATTGCTAGTTTCCGACCTCCGCGTGCACCAACGTCTGAAGATTGTCCAGCCGACGTAGACCGCTCTGCTTTGTTCAGTTTTTTTTTTTAAAGCCGCTCGCGGGCTCGGCTATGCTGACCCTCAAATATCCTGACCGCAGAACCCCAGGCACTCCTGGTGAACGCCAACGTAAAGAACCCGAAGACAAGTCGGGATTTGGTCATCCTGCAGGCCAAACTGCGGGACCTGCAGAACGTGGTAGGTATCTTCGTCGACCACCAGCCGGCGTTAGAACGTGGGCTACAGGCTACTCGCATCACGGCAGGCCGCTTATAGACCGTCACGTTGGGTACAGCGACATACTGCTGCCATGGCAGGCCGCTTATAGGCCGTCACGTTGGGTACAGCGACATACTGCTGCCACGGCAGGCCGCTTATAGACCGTCACGTTGGGTACAGCGACATACTGCTGCCACGGCAGGCCGCTTATAGACCGTCACGTTGGGTACAGCGACATACTGCTGCCATGGCAGGCCGCTTATGGGCCGTCACGTTGACATGCTAAGTTGTAGTCATACACAGTGTGGCTTATGGATATTCTTAGCGCTATGTGGTAGATGCAACTGGTGTTCATTTTTGTATGGGTTGTATGCATGCACTAATAATGCAATTGCTTATTGGAGTAGCTTGCGGAGGATTAATTCCCTTGTACTCAATGTTGTTATAGGAACGGCAGGGTGTGGTGATGTCCTCGGGAAATTGACTTCCTCTGAATCTTCTAAGCGATATTCTGAGACAATGTTATGGTATTCTATGGTGGGGCCCAGCTCATCATTTTGGACGCCTCAATATCTGCACTGTGTGTCGTGTTCGGTGTGCGCTTGGTTCTGCTGTGGCACCGACTGTTATGGAGACTAGTTTCTGTAGTTACCCTGCTCTGCGCTGTTCAGGGATCCGAGCTCCGCCGCGCTGTCGACTACTTCAGCATGGAGGCGACCAAGGACCAGGGCAAGATACACCGACTCAAAACAGAGTCCGCCTCGCTGGAGAAAAAGTTTAGGGACCTGGAGACAAACATCCTTGGGAACACCCCTGACATATTGATAGGGCTGCTAGACAAGGTGACTGACACTTATGGTCTGTTCAGTAATTGTCTACCCCTCATATCCTTTCGACTATTTCATCCGCTGATTGTGTGTCTGATCTGTACATTGGTTGATTTGTGAGTTGTTTCTTTAAATTTGTATCAATTAAATACACATGTGTACTTTTAAAATGGCCATCCTTGCTATGATACATAAGTTTGATTAATCATACTATGTTTCGAGTACAACCCATGGTCACATACCTTGAGACCATATTCATTCATGTATGGGTCTAGTTGTACCCGAAGTACAATATGATTAATAATTATTCTGCATCATTATGAGAACGGTCATTTAATAAGTATATACTGTGTATACTCATGCTGTACGCACCAGAAGGACTAAACGATTTAAATTAGTAATACAAGATCACTAGTTTTTGGAGGACGACAGCTTACGATGTGCCCCTGCCCGGGGCGTCGGGAAGTGACGTTGCGTAATCACTTGTGTAGCCAACTGCAACACTTCTGTCGAGTGACGTTTTCATATGACCTAACAGCCTGGCAGTGTTCGGCGGGTCTGTACGTCACACATGCATCTGCCCGATCGCAGGCCGCCCCTGACTAGTCAGAACAGCACGATAATGTAGATGGTGCATCGCGCCGACTGGTACATGAACGTTGCGCGTGGTTTTAATATTGTCATTCGCCATCAGCTTCGGCCTGATGTAAAAGAACCAAAACCTGAGACGCTGGGCAGTCCGTCAACGTTTGAGTTGTTTGGTGCGGAATTTAGTTATGGAAGTACAGGCATGGAAACTCGCATGTAGCTCATTTACTCTTGCATATGTCATTGAGCAATATAAATTAGCACTTTAAAGCCTGATCACCAGTGTTATTTGTCTTCTGTTAAGTAGCGTGCATGGGAATGTGCAATCGGTTGTAGAACCGGTTGCTGTAGCAGGACCGAATGTCGCTTCGGGGCCGGTTGCCGTTGTAGGACTGGATGTCGCTTTGGGACCGGTTGCCGTAGTTGTCCAGTCGGATTATCTTCCGTGTTCGCGTTCGGCCAGGACAAGCGGAAGCTTCTGTCGGCGCATGACGATGCCGTATTGGAGTGCGGAGAACTGCTGGCTGAGGTTGGCCGCGACAACTACAACTTCGTCATTGCGCAAGGTCTGCCACTCCTCTCTGCCAAGGAACTGGAGGAGAAGTGAGTCCCGTCTTGCTCGCCGTCCCGTTGCCTTCGTTCTTCGTCTGAACGTTACGTTCAAACTGCTCCCCAGGCTCATCGCCACCTTGGGCTGTGATCTGTGATCACCAACAGGATTTACTCCGGTGTGTAATTGAGGAATGTACCTCGATCAATCATTCAATCCAATATATGCTAGGAATATAATATAATCACTCCTATGCTCGTCTGGTTACAGTCTGGTATTACCCAAGTCCGAGGGCATTCCTGTGGCACCATAATCTGTTTATCTGTGTGGTGTGCTTTGGAGAACTGGACTAGTATTATGAATTGCCTGATCATCCAATGGATGGTATTTAGTGTGTGAGGGGGGGGGGGGCGTTTTCCGCCCGAAAAACCTTCACCGAATTGCCGGGTGACAGGTAAATATGCTTTAAAGTGATAAGATAGGCGCTACATAGCCACTGGCAGTCGATGCACCCCTAAGCCTAAATAGTCGATCAATTCATTTGAACTGATAGGAAACCTACTTGTCTTCTTGTTCTCCAGCGTGTGACTACACTGGAAGTTCGTGGAACGGTGGACGCAGGCTGCTAAATGTACGGCTGTACTGGCTGTAGGGAAATATAGTGACACTGTATGACACCACATAGCAAACTTATCCTGGATCCTATCCAGGATACTGTGAAAGATTAAAGATTAGAAGATATTATAGATTAAAGAGGATAGGCTAGCAAGCTTATCATGGATCGCGAATCTGATACTACGACGTGTGTTTATCCAGAGATCTGATTTAGCGACTGATTAGTATCTCGCTACATAGTCTGTCCACGGTTGTAGGAGGTGGGATTGAGTATGACCAACTTTTGGGATGCGCGTTTTGCCCTATCGCTAGTCATGTTGTGAGGGAATAGTATTGCTTCTTCATATGTGATCTCCCAAAAACGTGTTAGCTCGGTTGCGACCCAGCATGACATATTCGCCTCGACATGTTGTGGAGTAAGCTTTAGCTACCATGAAATACGCTCCAACAACAAGCTTCTTTCCGGTATACTGTCGGGGACTACTGCTTCCGGTGGAACGTGCCTGGAACTGACAGCTGTGCTGAATTAATCCACCACACATTACTGGCCGATGTCACTGGACCCAACAGCAGGCTGTCGCTTCTGTCGGCCGACCCCGGCCGCCCAGTGACTGTGCTGGTGCCGACAGGACCCGCGGCATCGCCATGTCGTGGCAGCTGGGCCCCGAGGAGCTGCACGCGGCCGCACAGCCGCCCGAGCCGCTGGCGGGCCGTGGCCGCGGGCGCGGCGGCGGCCGCGGCCGCAAGAAGCGCCGCCACATCGGCGACCCGGGCGCCGCCGTCGACGCCGCCGTCGAGGCGGTGGTGGCCGGCACCGTGCCGACCGAGCTGGGCGACGCCGACGGCACGGCCATCGTCGGCACCGTCGACGGCGGCGAGCACATCAGTCTGCCGCAGGAGGTACTCGAGCAGGTGATGACCGGCAAGGGCTACCTGGTGGACGAGAACGGCGAGCGGCTGGAGATCCGAGTCGTCGGCGACGGGCCGTCGGTGGTGGGCCAGTGACGGCCGGGCGGCACCCGTGCCAGACCCGTCGGCAGGTGGGCTAGTGACGGCTGACACTGGCGGTCGGCGCCCACACCGGACGGCCACACACGGACCTGCTGGTCGGACAGTGCGTCTGAATTCGCTCAGTTAGGCGTCAGGATGTAAATAATACGAATTCTTCCTGGAGAATTTGTGATGACGAATGGAAATTGGGCCGCATTCAGCCGATCCTTCACCTCGAAATAGGCTCCATTGCGATTTTGTTGACATGTTCCTCATGATTTGGAAGTTATCTCAAGTTGAAATTGCATTCACTTACCTCCTTGCCTCGACGCCTAAAATCGATAATTTGGACACGCTGTCAGATCTGGTGGCGTCACCACGGCAGGTCGACGCCGGGGCGCACCCCACGGGCATGACTGCGCTACCACGGTGCCCAATATTTATAACTGGGCGGTCGGCAGCGAGCCGGTGAGCGGGTGGGTGTAGTCTGAGAGTGACAGCTGTGTCGAGTGAAGGTGCGATTCTCAGCAGTGTCAGCTGGACTGGAGATCGTTGTGCCGGCTCGGCCGTCATTTCTGCCTGTGCTGTACATATCTGTTCGTGTTGGCCCGATCTAGCATGTCGAGCCCAGCTGTTGACCCTGAGTTTGGGCTTGACGTGTGATGGCCGTTGTAGCGCGTGTGTGCTGCGTCCGGCACGTGCTCGCCGACAGAGTGAACGCCACATTGTCGCCGAGGCACACACGGTCGGCGGTTGTGTGTGACGCGTGCGCGGAGTGAGTGTGTCGAGTAGAGACTGGCACCGCGGCCGGCCCCGGTGCGTGCCGTGCCGTGACTCGTCGGCTTAGTGTTCACCTTCGCTGCGTCATCCCTACCACCGCCATTTTGTAAAGTCATGTCAGGTCACGTCATCGAACATTTCACCGTGTAATACAGGGGAGTTCACCATCTGCCGCTGTGTGCCCACCAATAGTTGACTGGCACGTGCGCGCGTGATGCTTAATGCCCAGCAGGGTTGGAAGAACGGTTCCTCAGTTGTCTACAGCAGAACATGATGCGGACGATGTATCTGTTCACTCTTCGCTGCCTCAGATAATTCGGCATCGGTGTTTCCCAGCGCGATGTGTTTATATAACCACTTGTGCTAATTGATCTGGTCTGTAGTAAGTGCGCACTAGAAAATCCTGACTAATTTTGTTTACATTTTATCTCTGCCCTAGAACTCAAATTAGAAGATGCACGTATCTTGTTAAACGAGGCTGATCGGTGGGGCACCAAGTGGTCGGTACAGTGAGTGACACCAGGCGGTCGGTACCGTGACACCAGGTCACCGGTGCCGTGACACCAGGTGGTCAGTATCGTGACACCAGGTGGTCGGTACCGTGACACCAGGTCACCGGTGCCGTGACACCACGTCACCGGTGCCGTGACACCAGATGGTCGGTACTGTGACTCCAGGTGGTCGGTGCAGTGACACCAGGTCACCAGTGTGTAAGGCGTACAAATATGGGATACCACATGGGCCGAATGCCTATTCAGTTTCCAGTGGCGGGCTCCGGAAGCATGGACGGATCCAGATAACCATTTTTAACTAATTGATATACCCCAGTTGCTACTTAACCCTGTAGTCTTTCCAGTAGGATTATCACCTCACCCCGTCTCCGGGGGGGGGGGGGTCATTATATGTGCTCCCTCTAATCTTCAAACTAAGCGTCGCACGGTGCATCAGAGGTATCGGAAAGCGCTCGACGAGTACGGCCCGAAACCAACTCCTCAATGCTCTCCTCTTGACGTTATTAGGGGAGTTTGTGAGGTCACGATTTATGTCATGTTTTTGGCTCTCGGAAGTTCATTTCGTGGAATATTTAGAAAAACAAAACGTATTTAGAATCAGAATTGGAAGGCGGAATCTTTGTCCTCCAAATTTTGTGTGAAATTCTTAATATTAAGTTTTTAATTTTTTTTTATAATGGGTGGAGTGCACTGAGCGACGTTGCTTTAAGTAAACTGCATCAAAAAGTGCTTATTCTGGCCAGAATCTTTGATTTTAGCTCCAATAGGCAAATGTGCAAAAAAAAAGTTATGAAAAACTAAAAACCTAAACATTCCTCTGGTGCGTTTTGTTGCGTCCCTAAAGATAAGTAAACGTTGAAAGTTACATTCAATTATCTTTACCCATTAAAGCGTGATGACTGGTTGACCTTTTTGGTGGTTGCCTTACTTGACCTTGATTAACTCTGTGACCGTGCATGACCTGACCTAAAATTTTCGCACATGTCAAATTGATGTGGGAAGAGGTATGCCGAATTCGACATGTACTTGAGTCGCTTCCGATAAAAGTTTCAAGACAAGAACAACTTGTCAAAACAAGAAATGCGTAAGTTCTTTCCCTTTCAGATTTCAATACAACGGATGCAATTCAAAATTCTCGGTGTCTGGGTAGCTATGGTTGCAAGAGCCGTTCCTGAATCTAGCTTGCTTCGTAATTTGTATATCTAAATCTGCTTATTTCAGCAAATGTTCTCCTTCAAAGCTAGCTAGCTATGATCCTGGTGCACCCCCAGAGTGCATGGGGACTCGATCGACGTGAGAGGAGAGTCCTCTCCCTGTCAAACGAGTCTTCGTCCACATCTTGCGCCCAAACCCATGCAAAGCCGAGGAATTGATTCATTTTTGTTTTATCGACTCGCAGAACGACCTCAACAGTATCGCGTACCAATACCATGACATGATTTTTTCCTTCGACAGACCATGTCACCAAAGGTTCAAAAGATCATGGGAGTGAAATCATCGACGTACCGCATAACTAGCAGACGCATGAATGGAGATCTCCCACGAAGCGAGGGGAGTCCAAGTCCTTATTGTCAAGACATTATTTTCAGATTGAATAGGAAAATGACGAACTAACATTACCAGGGTACCAAACTAGGGAGTCCAGACCTCCCCGACCCGCCCGGCATCTCCAGCAATAGTTCCTGCTGTCTAGCTCTAACTCTTATAGTTCGGACGACCCAGTTTGGGTGGGTCATTCGCAATGGGTGCAGTCGGGTTGACCATGTATATACGGTATATCTGAGTATGTACGAAACTTGGGCAGTGTAATATCGCTTGGATTTTGGTCGACGTATGAAACAGAAACGTGAACCAAAACCCATTCAAGACCAAACTGGGTCCCGCTCGGGCATAAACGGCCCGAACCTGCAAGCACAGCTACCAGTGAGCTGTGTCCTATTGGGCACAACTGAGCTTAGTTGGATGAACCCAAGTTGCGGCTCAGCACAACATAATGCGGGCGTACCCCATTGAGTATGACCGCGCTTAGTTGGATTGAGTTTAAGTTGTTGCTCTGCCCAACACAATTTCTCGCTGGGGACAGGGGCTGATCTGCCTAAGTTGGTATCTGCCCAGACTGTGCCCAGCTTGTCCACCCTCAGTCAGGGGCACATGCAGGGGTGGGGTACTGGGTGGATGTGCCCCACATGGAAGGGTGGGGTCAGATCTGGTCCGAAAAGTCACCCTTGAGGAAGGTGCGAGTGCACGTCTCACCCGCTCAAAGGTTTTTTTTCTCAGCAAAAAGGTGTCTTTTTCAAACAAAAATGTGTGCTTCACAAAAAGGTATACTTCAGTATGCTCGAGTGCATCACTCCCCGCTCGGCGAATTTTTACACCGAAGACGCCCCTCGGAGGACATGTGCTGCCTCTATTATAATTATTGGATCCGCCCCTGCCTTCAGCTCACAGCAGATTAACATGGCTGGGAAATAATCTTAACATAAGACGAAAACATCACAGGAAAATTTCGTTGCAAAGGATCATCAAAAGAATCGCATGTGCAAAAGCGAAAACTTCTGTGATTACATTTCCCATCCCACCTCTTGGAGCGCCTCTGTCCTCTGACGGCGTCCTAGAACTACCTAACACCGCCTCTGACCGCTAGTTGGGTCTATCCCATAAATGTTAGTATGGCCATGGACTTTATAACGTGGGGAACGGTTATGATTGTAAACAAACGCATGATGTGTTCTGACTATTTACGAATTTTGCAGATAAAATTGATAGTACAGCACCCAACCTAAAGACGGTGTCGTAAATCCGTATAATTTGAAATGAGAAAGGCCCTCACAAAGATCCAATTTCCGGCTACGGCCCGAATGCTACTCATGGATGCACGAATAATATCAATGTTTTCCAGCCATCACGTAGATAAGATATTTTGTAAAATAAATAAAGCATAGAAGTTTAATTTGCTTAAGAAAATGGTCAAATTTCATTGAATATCTTTGAATTGGACATATTTGCACCTCTAGTTACCATCTTCCCTCCCTTTCATAGAGGTGATGTGAAAAATTCTGGCTCTGATTGGGAACGAGGGGTCATGAAATTGTGGGCATAATTTGATGTTCGTGGAAGAATGAGGGGATATTCGGAGTTACAAAAATAGTGTATTATATTGTAACGTTTATTAATCACCAGTTGTATGGTATTAAGGATACATTTGGTTAGGAATTATGGATTCCCATCCACAAGTCCAGCACCATTTTTTAATCACCACTTTTATGTCTTGTATACACGGTGGCGCGCTGTTATTGTGTCTGAATACGGTATCCGTGTGATGCTGGGTTGATTTAAGGTGGAAAATGGATAGGGAAGAAGAGCTACCCAAACGGTATTTTCCGAATGATTATTCGGACTATCATGGAACTCAAGTCATCTTGTATGACTGGAAACCTCGGATCAAGGAGTTTGTGAAGATCATTATGACCCGACAATCACTCACACTTCGTGACTGTGACGGTGGCCTTTATGTGGGATTATCAGGAATATCTTATGTGTTTTGGTATCTGTCACACTCATCCCATTTCACATCAGAAAGGGTGGAGTTTTTGAAACATGCGCAGAGCCTGATGCAGATAGCCCTTCAGCATGCACAAGCTCCAGAAGTGCAGTTTGACCCAACTATGAAGGCTGGTTTTCTTCTTGGAAATGCCGGAGTATATGCAGTTGCGTCCGCATTGTATGCAGCTTTGGGTAAGTGCTTCAGAGTTTGTTTCACTTGATGTTGTGTAGGCCAGATTTATCAAAGATGTTACTGTTACAGAAACTGCAGGCAGGTTATTGATAATGATGTGATATATTTGTATTGCATCTTTTTAGTTGTAATAGGTATACCTCTAATATTCCATGACTTCTTCAATTTGGCAATGCTACTTGGACCTGTATCTGATGGAGGGTAGATTGTTAAACCTTCTATCAAGGTACCTATGAAAATTAAGCCTTTATATAAGTAGGTATATCATTACTGTTCTTTACAGCTTATGAAATGTTTCTTCTTTGTCATACCAATAATGTTCAGAAATATATTGATACACCTATGCAGTTGATGCACCCCTAAGCTATCTAATACCCTAAAAATGATGTCATATTAGTCAAAAGTCATAAAGTGTCAAGACTTAATAAGAGCCACAGGGCTCTCTGGGTCAAGCCTATCTAGAAAAAATACCAGAAAAGCACATGCTCACACATCAATGAATCCATTATCCCAAGTTCCAATGGAACTATATATCCCAGCCTATCTAGCACCATTCACCTGATATTGCATATCACACTCCTCAACAATTCCAAACTTCTCCAGTCATGTCCCATTGTGCTACCACAGCCAATCTCATCCATATCATATACCTGAAGGTCAGTGCTGAATCCAATGCTAGGTACACCCTATGTAGTATAATATAATACTTGTAGTATAATATACCCTATATAGCTAATATACTACTCAATTTATCAGCATGAAACAAAATCAGATTCCATTTACACCAACCTAAAGGGGCCTGTACAGTGCACTCCCAGTTAGCATACATATCCTATCCACCACCCCTTAGAACTCAAAAATATGATTTTGCAACCTAAAATATTGTCCACCCTATTTTAAAATACATTCAATGAGGGATTCCCCACAACATCAGCAGGCAGACTATCCCACTGATCAACAATCCTTTGAGGACCTGTTGTCATTTAGCTGTCCTAAACCTTGATTTGTCTAACCTGAATTGATGACCCCTATGTGATAGTCTAATTAGAAGGGCATCATTCAGATTGACCTGATCTAGCCCTTGAATAATTTTGTACATTTAAATCATATCACCCCTTAATCTCCTTTACTTGAGTGAGTACATGTCTAATGTCATAAGTCTTCCCCATATTCTAAGTTACCTAGGCCACTGATAAGTCTAGTGGCTTTGCACTGCACTCTTTCTAGCATATCTGTCTTTTTCTAAGTAGGGGCTCCATGCCTGTACAGGATATTCTAAGTGGGGTTGCACATAGACCAAGTACAGCATTTTCATCACTTCTTTGCTCTTATACCTCACACACCTATTAATGATTCCCAGCATTCTGATTGCCCTGTTCCTAGCTGAGACACATTGCTTTTCTCCTTTAAGATCATTTGAAACTAACACACCTAAATATCTTTTCTCTTCAATACATTCAATCTCCTACCTCCCATTGTATATCTGAAAGTCTCACCCCCAGACCCAAGATGCATCACCTAACATTTTTCATAGTTGGAAGACATCAATATTGAAAGACATATTGATATATTGATCTAGTCTGAAGGGTATTATTGCACTTAAAGGTATCCACAAGACAAGCTTCACATATTTTACCTCCATGAAGCAAACATAAGTTTGACAAATTTTAAATAAAGAACCCTAACAAAAAAAAATGTTTTTGTCTTCATAAACAGATTAGGTTGCATTATGCTTTTTTATATTATTGCTGTCTAAGGTATCCATTAGACAAGTTTTAAACACATTTTACCTCCATGAAGCAAGCAAAGGGACCAGGCTGGGTTAGGCTTTTGTTTTAAGTTGGACAAATTTTATTTTTAAAAATTGTATTTTATAACTTTCAATTCATTTTTTTCACACATTAGGCTAGCTTAGGTTAGTTCAGTTTAGGCTTATAAGTGAATTTTTTTTTAAAGAAGAAAATACTTTGAAAATTGACTAAATTTGAAGTTTAAGGTGTTTTATGAATTCTTGGAATTTATCATTCCAATGCAATATTTATGAATGTGACTAAGATGAGACCACTCATTTTCTGTGCAAATGCTTACTTTTCAGGTTGTGAGCAAGATAACACCAAAAAATGGGCTTTGAGTTAGATAACATAGATATGAATGGGATCATATCATTTCTATGTTATCAAACTCAAAGCCCATTTTTATAATAAGAAACATAAAAAGAAATATTTATTTTAAAAAAAGCAACATAGCCTAACCTAGCCTAACCTAATCTCCATCCCTTTGAAGAAAAAGTCAAAAATATAAAGTAAAAAATTTTAAGCAGTTTATTTTTTGGAAATTTTCAGAATAAAAACAACCCAACCTAATCTAACCTAACATCAGATGCTTTTGAAAACAAACAATTTCCAATTTAAAAAAAAGAAGTAAAGAAATGAACAATTTTCCAACTAAAACAACCTAAACCAACCTAACCAAAACTAACTTGTTTGCTTTGTGGAGGAAAATGTGTGTAAAAACTTGTCTTGTTACCACCTTAACACGCGCACTGGAGGGGGGGCGAAATCCGCCCACCCCTCCGGTTTTTCGCAAATAACTGCAGATTTTACCGGTTGATATACGCAATTTTCGGTGTACCTGCCTAGAAATGAACGGCACGTCGTTTAAAGCAAGAAAAATTGAAATCGGCCGAAAATTTTTCAAGTTAGGGGCCGCTAAAGTCAAAAAATGTTTTAGCGCCAGACCACCAAAATCGGCGCTGATGCGCTTCCAGTATACTGACAAGAGGGAAGTGTTCTAGGCAACACTAGCGACTTGTTTGATGCATATTGATATGCTGTATAGTTTCAAGGTCATGTTAGGTCACCAAGGTGAAGTCAGGTCAAGTTCATGACAGGTTAATGGAACCAAACTTGATCAACTGGAATGTTGCCATAAATGCACTACTGGTTGTCATTTGTACTGTTTGTCATTGCGTTTCCATACTTTATTCATGTACTTCACTCCCTTCTACACGAAGCCGATTGCTCCGAGCTGCCCGACGGAGCAGTCGGGCGGGCGGCCGGTTCCGGTAACTGGAACAGGTAACTGACCTGATAAAGTGGTGCTATATAGGTGACCTGAGGTCAAATGTTGGGTCTAGTATCTGCATTGCATCATTAGTAATGTCCAAGACATCATTCATGCCCATTTTTGAGCATTTAAACACAATCACAGCGATCCATAACGATGACAAGCCAAGCCACGCAAAACCGGAAAATTTTGCCAATCTGACCTCATTTGACCTTGAACATATTGACCTAAGGTCACGAAAATTGCACACAATAGAGTTCACTACCGTGCCCATCCATCCTGCGAATTTCGTTCCTCCAGCTTTACTAGGAGCCGAGATCTTAGGGGGGGGCGGAATCCGCCCCCCCCCCCTCCAGTGCGCGTAATTCTCAGAGGCCCTCCAGGGCGCGTGTTAAAGCACAATAATAATGAAAATTATCCTTTTTAAATAATTTGTTTTCATGCATGGATGTTAGGCTAGGCTGGGTTAGGTTATGCTCTGTTATGTTGTTATTTTTTTCATTATCATTTTTAGTTTGAAAATGGTTTTTTTAAAGCTATCCTTTAAAGAATGCTTTCTTACATGTAACATTGCCATTTTCTTAGGTTATGCTGTTACATTTTGTTTGAACATTATTATTTGTATGCCATATTAGCCAACTCCAAGCCCATTTTGGTGTTATTTTGCCTGCCAACTGAAAAGTATGCATTTGCAGAAGAAATGAGTGGTGATATGTTGTCAACATTCATAAACATTGCATTGGAAAATTAAATTCCAGGAATTTAAAAATTACCTTAAAATGCAAATTTACTATCTGAAGTAATTATGGCATTCCACTCATCAGCTATTTGTCAGTTCCATTCATGCCATTCCCATTGAAAATTTTCAACCTTTTCATGGCTACAGCATCTTGTATAATCTGAGGTAATTGTTCAGAAAGACTCGCTTAGAAACAATAAAGGTAATATATTTCGATTTTAGGGGTTTCTGAAGTGAAATGCAGCACTCCTTTTCACTGTAGATGGGTTTACTACATGGGACTACAGGTGGACCTGGTGCAAAAGTTGCACCTTTTTCATGATGGCTGCTTTTACACATTTGGTTGCTGTGATATTAAACATTTCTAGGAGAAAGGGGGTATTGTTACAATTTAAGGTGTTAACAGGGAACATTTTACATACATTTTACTGCCATAAGGCTAACAATCATGTCAATGTAAGTTAGGTTAGTTATTTTAGTTGAAAATTTGTGAAATAGAAAAGAGATTGCTAATTTGTCATAAAATGAAATTAGTCAACATCAGGTTGGGTTTTTTCTCGAAATTTTGATACTTTTGAGAAGAAATTTGTTGTATTTTGAAGGAAACATAAATTTTGCATTTCTATAGAAACATTTATATCATTCACTATTTAGGCTGAGCAGAAATTTGAGACAAAATGTATGAACTGGACATGTTGAAGTTTACCTGGCAGGTTTTTCCCTGTGTCATTTCTATGGGAAACCACATGCAGTTGGGATACATACTATTTGAAATAGCACTATTAATTTGATATTCATTTAAAGAAGAATACCAAATTCATTTAAATCACATCAGAAACACAAAGGAAACATATCTTGTACCAATAATTGGCCTACTGTGTTCCATATCTACCAACATTTCAACACAAGACTATGCTAGGTTTTTATTGTACACCACTTTTCATTGTATATTACCCCACCCAAAAGTCCTTTTTGGTAGTATTTTACTCACCACCTCAAAAGCAAGCATTTCTGATGGTAATGGGTATCATCTCAATAATGTCCATGAACATGGAATTCCTTTTTAATCCCAAAATCCAGTAACAAATCAATGCAAATGTATGAAAAGGGTAGAGTATTATTATAACTGTTCCTACTGTATGTTTTGAGAACACATTCCTGGGAATAGGTTCTTGAATTTTACCTATCTCCATCTGTTGGCTCACATCATGAATGAAAGGAATTACATCACAGGTAATGGCCATTAGGGTACATAATTTTTGTCTGCCAAATGCCATGAACTGCTATCAGAACCAACAGAAAAGAGCCATTTGTTCCACAGTTAGGATGGGGTGAGATAGATGCAGTGTTGTGACCATTTGTGCCTGGCATTTGGACATTCTTGCAATTATTTTGTAACCTGCTGATATAATTGTATGCTATTCTTCTTTAGATCACTAGTGATAACAAAGGGCACCTATATTAAGTTACTTGTTTTTTTGTTGGGTGCAAATCTGAAATATGGCCATCCATTCTAGCATTCCATCAGGAGTTTGCAGGAGCCATCCAGGAGTGGCCATTGCCACATATTTGGGATAGGGGACGCAATAAGATATTTTTGGCATTTTTATGGAACACCATAGGCCTAATGTTCAATGTCAGGAACTTTGGAGGCATGCATCTCCCACCTCCTGCTGTTGTGGTGACCATGAATTCAGGCCCAGTACCACTTCTGCCAAAAATTTAGCAACCTAACTGAACCTAAGATCTATTAGCCTGCACTGTCTTTTCGGTCAGACCCCAACACCACTGTCTCAGGTAGGGCATCATTTTATACCCCCTCTAATTTACAAGCTAGGTGTTGCATGGAAACAAATGTGGTGTAATCAGAAGGTGCTTGATGAATAGGGTCTGAAACCACCACAAAAATGTTATCTTTATGATACAAAATGATGGCACTAGGGGGTTCTATGGGAACATGACTGACTTTTGGGCTCTGGAGAGTTCATTTTGGGGAACTTTGAAAATTATTTGGAATCAGAAAAGGAAAGTGAAATCGACCATGGCCCCAAAATGTTTGCCCACACAAAAATCAACATTTTATTTTGTTCTCAATTTTCAAAAGCTTGAGTTTTCTTGAATTTTACCTCTTCCAGTGGGTAGGGCAGAACAAGTTGAACTTTTCTGGAGGTGACCTCACTTGATCTTGACTAACTTGTTGACCGTTGACGACCTGACCCCAAATTTTCACACAACATGCCAAATTGATGTGGGGAAAGGTATACCAAATTTTGGTGTGCTGCCATGCAACATTTTTTTTTCATCATCCGCCGAAATCCTTCGGGGGAGGGGGGTGTGTTTGTAAAATTACCCCCAGAGACTGGGCAAGTTAATGTTGGATTGTGTAAAACCTGCAGATGTTGGTTCATGGAAAGTCTGTGGATGGTGATGACAGCATGCTTAAGTTAAGCAATGTGTAGTTTACCCCTCAAACAATGCATTTGGCATGGGTGCTGAATGACTAATGCACTCAATGCACCCCAAAGCCCAAATAGCCAACCAGCCATTTGACATAGTACTTTATGACAGATACAATACTAGGGGACGAGTGGTCTAGGGGTAAGATGCTCGTCTCACAATCGAAAGATTGTGGGTTCGAGTCTCACCTGTCGCTACTCTTCGCCCGCGACCAATCGGCGTGAGAGATTAGCGACGCTATATGGCTCAACGGTCGACGTGTCGTAAAACCAATAACCAACCAACCAGATACAGTACTAGATACACAGAGAGATTTAGGCAGATGTCATACTGAATAATGAGAACCCCTTTTATCAACCATCTGTTTGCTGTCTTGCTCCTAGGTTGCCACCTCAAGTGTATGTCACAATTGGCCACATTTATAAGTTCATGCCATCATTTCATTACTACTATGCATTCGGGGCACTCAATTTGTTCGAGGCATGCTGCGAAATACTGAGGAAGAATTTTGGTGCCTAATGATGCTAATTCTTACACAATATTTTCCATTTTAATATTGGGCTTTAGCTATTTTAATGCTTATTGTGAGTAGTCAATGGGCAAGGTGCCCATCTCACAACCAAAAGGTGAGGTCAATTCCCACCTGTTCCCTCTTTGCCTGCTATTAATCAGTGTGAGATACTGGCAACTCCATATGGCACAACAGTCGACACGTCATAAGAAACAATACCCACCATCACATGTTGGGACTTCCACTTTCTTGAAGTCTCCAAAAGAAATTAAGTTTTTTAAGATGGCCCTGGCAACAAGGTTCCTTTTTCTCCCCTCCCACGGACTATACAGTGAGTGTCGTGACCTTCCAGCAAGCTTTATATTTTGATAGAAGACTTGTAACAATTGTATATATCAGTGAAGTGGCCAGATTGCATGGAGAACTAGGGTGCGGATTTAGTATTTGGCCAAGTTCGTGTGGACTGGCGCAGAGCCAATGATCCTCACAGGGGAGATGTGATTGTCATTTGGCCACTTGTCCGGCGAACAGACACCGTGAGCGCCGACATGGCTATGCGCATGCTGCAGGTGACCAGGAGCTGTGCCACAAATACCTGCAGTCGTACGCGGCGGCGGCCGCCCACTGCCAGCCGATCCACTTCCTGCGCTGCGGCGGCGACGAGCTGTTCGTCGGCCGCGCCGGCTTCATCTGCGGCGCACTCTGGCTGCGCAAGACTCTCGGCGTCGACGTGAGTCGTTGCCAGGCAGCGGAGGGCGCGCGATGTCGCGGCAGACTCTGCAGAGGGTTGCGTGACGACGTAAGGGCAAAGTGGAGTCACATAGCTGTGATGGATGCATCTTTTGTATGTTGCTTCATGTATCGGGTTATGAAGCTTCAGTCGTGTGTGCTGAAACTGGATGTATTGTCGAACGGTGTGGTAGATGCTCATGCGGTCACTTTAGTGCATTGAGCTGTCAATTGAGTGGTCGGTTGGTTGAAATCATTCCATTGCTGACACCATTCACATCATAATGTGATGCCCAGAAGTGACGGTCACGCACCAGAATACCAAAGAATGCTGCAGTCATGTTGGTACGGCGCAAGGACAATGGTTGCGTTAAGTTAGCAGTGGGACTGGAGGAACGCTGGCTGGAGTGGCTGTGGTTGTGGCGCCGATACAAACGCTCGGTAGCTACCGGAGACTATGGCCAGGCATTTGACTGATGCATCAGATAAATTATGCACACCAGAAGCAATAAGATGATGTTTGGTTGCATTCTTGTCAGCGGCTGATGGCAGGTAGTTTTCGTGTCAGCTTGTCTATGTTGGCTGCTTCAGAATCACCCATAAATTCTTGACTGATTGGGTCCGCCACTCCAACAAGGTAAACATTGTATTTGGTAGCCAGCTGCTGTAGTGACGCATGCTCTGTTCTGTATATGATCAGTCAAAGGGGGTTTGTTGGTTGCATTTTGCATGCATGTGTCATTAATGTGAGCTCCATGACTGATAGAGCTTAATATAAACTTCATGTACTTAATCATTTAGCATAAACTGCATTGGCTCCAGGACTCAATTAATTTCGAGAACTGAATATTGGCCCGCGTATTGCGAAAGAGCAGCTGCATAGTAATAGTTCAGTAGTAATAACAAGGCAATTGGTTAGCAGTGAAAGTGATGTGACTTATTCCTCAAAATATGCCAGCCCTTCAACGTTCTTTGGACAGCAGGCAGCGTGTCTCAGTTAATATTGCTTGGGCTTCAGATGCAAGGAGTGATGCTGTATAAGCTTTGGCTTGTGCTAAAAACAAAAACAGTGTGTGATAATTGTGTCCTGATAGACCAGAAATTCCATCCAGTCTCATAGTTGAACGATCTGGTTGAGGGTAGCTCTGGGTTTCATTGTTGGATTTTGGGTATGATTGAGTGAAAACGATAGCAAGAAAAGAAACATGATATGATTGATCGGGTAATGCACAGTTACTGCAAAGTAAAGTCAGTAGGTACAATAATCTGACATCGTTATTTTAGGTCATGCTGATCGTAACTGCAGGTGTTTAGTTGTTCCTTATTGCAACACAACAAGCATTATTATTTGGAGTGTATGATTGTTTGGGGTTGAAAAGGGGTGTTCAACAGTGCATCTGTTGCCAGATCCTGCCCCAGGAGCGCATGTTCTCGCTGTGTGATGCCATCATTCAGTCGGGCCGCGAGTACTCCCACCGCCAGAGGTCGCCCGTACCGCTCATGTACGCGTACTACGACACCGAATACCTGGGTAAGCCCCGCACTACTCTTTACACCACTAGAGGCTGTCCGTACCTCTCATGCACGCCTACTGCGGCACCGAATACCTGGGTATGCCCGGGTTCTTTTCTCTCGGGTAATTATCAAATTGATTTTCTTCATTTTCCGCGCTATATGCATTAGGGCGGCCGTTATCGAGTGAGAAGCTCGGTGGCGCCTGACTGTGGCGGGTGCCGCAGGCGCTGCGCACGGCATCAGCGCGATCCTACAGATGTTGATGTCGGTGCCGGACTACTTGCTGTCGCGGCCGGATGTTAGCCGAGACGTGAAGACTACACTGGACTTTCTCACCAGCCTGCAGCAACCCAACGGCAACTACCCGTGCGCCATGGACGAGCTGGGCGGCCGCCGGCCAGAGCCGGAGGAGCTGATCCACTGGTGCCACGGCGCTCCTGGTCAGTGCCAGTCTGGCACCTGGTGCTGCTGGGCATTATCTGCTGGTACAGCAATATCGTTTCGATCGGTATTGTGTAGACATGTAGGCTTTTAAAATGTCGCTTGTACAAACAGTGCCCAGCTTCTCGGATGTGGGTGTATTGGAACGGCCATGCTTTCCAGCACGTAATATATATATATATATATATATATATATATATATATATATATATATATATATATATATATATACATACATACACACAGTGATGTAACCGCGTGATGAGATTGATCCTGGTGTAGCACCTGCCATGGCGTTTTGGTCCAGCCTCGGACTTTCACACAGCTGTCATGCTAATCACCTCTATGTTGTTGGCTGTGGAGCATAGCTGTGCTGTGTATAGCTGTGGAACCAGGCAGGGTTTATTACATATAGATGGAGGTACTAGCGCAATGAGGTGAGGGACCATGACATCCACTTGTCCCCCTTTTGGTTGTGTGTTGTGGGAATTCAAGGAGCACATATCTAACATTTTTAATCTGTGTGAATGAAAGTAGTGCCTATTGGGACAAAATTACGCCATTCACGAGATCTGTGATACTTTTTTTTATTTCATTTTAGATATAGGTGATCTGGAATTTGCATCAGCAGACAAACCAAATATGACTAGAAGCCAACATTTCTATAGTGGTATTGCTTTCAACCATGAGAGATCGGATTCCAGGCTGAGCACACCTCTTTGCGTTGAATCCATCGCCACTTCGAGGAATTCAATCCAATCCGACGCACAAGTTGAATCGGTGGTTTGAAATGTCGTCAGTGCCCCCCCCTACTGCTGCGTACTGGATATCGCCGGACGCTCGCCGGCTAACCCTTCTATTGGGGTGGCGAAGCGGAAGCGTGTGGGGGTTCTAACTGCCCTGTCAGCTCTGAACTCCAACCACTATCCACTGGACAACCGGTGTCGTCTCCTGCCACGCGTTGGCTGCTGCCGAGCCTCTCCGTGAACTATGCAGCCTGTGACGTCCGGAACGGTTTAACAAATGGTGACCCATACGTTGTTTTGGTCGACCGCCCGTAGCCGAGAACTACCTGACTTGTAGCATTATCGATCGCAGATTAATCTCAATCAGTCGCTACCCATTATCACCGATGCAATGGTGAGCATCTTGCACATTCTTGAGAACAGCATGTAGGGTACCGTGGTCCATGTACACCCTATGTATCCCCTCATAAGTTTGCGTGATCCCACTTAATATTTCTTATCACCCGGCCTTTGCTGAATCGCTCCCTTCTTCATACTAACGCTACATGATCTGCTACGTCATCCCGTCCCGAGTCGTTTTCCGAGTGCATCCCTACTGCCTCTATCACCGCTTCTGTGCATTCATGTTGCTAATATTATCACGCGTTGTATCCCTGCTTCCACTGTCGCCGTTGCCTTGTGTCTTTGCGGCCAGCATTTCATGTATCCATGCCTATTTCATCGGTTCAGCGTCACGTGTCATGCATTCCGAATGCCAGATTAGTGGTACGGCTGCGATTTTCCCGTAGGCGTGGTGTACATGCTGGCGAAGGCGTACCTGGTGTTCAAAGAAGACAAGTACCTGCATGCGTGCCTGAAGTGCGGCGAGATCACCTGGCAGAAGGGGCTTCTCAGGAAAGGACCTGGTGAGTCGCTCGTTGTCCTCGTTCTGCTTTTGCCGTGCTTGATCACTTGTGTGTTGCCCTGTCGCTGGTGTACATGTCCTGTTGGTGTACTATTACACCAAGCATCCGATGTGAGCAGTTTGTGGTAGTGAATACGAGGATAAAGTGTGCCATTCATTTGCGTATGTCAAATCGATCCAATGTCGTCGGCATATGTGCACATTTCAACACTTGGCAACAATCTGTCTATTTTCATGTGGGGACTAATTTTCTGCGATGGGCTGATGAGCAATCACCCTTGAAGCGTGACTAGTGCTGTTGACGGTCGAGCACGTGTTCGATTTCGCGCATGACCGTTGTCAGAGGGGTGTCTAATGTGCTTCCACGGTACCCCGTACACAGAGTGCTTACGTGGTGGTGGCTAGCGCTTCCATTCGTCAGAGTCGGTCATCGAACAGTTCAAGAGTATGTGTGGGGTATCAAGTTTCCTTACGACTTGGTATAATTGACGTCACAAATAGCTTCGCAGGCAGGCTGGGCATCCTGGCACCTGGCTATCCTGTATAGACATAGGTGTGATGAGAAACAGCAAACGTATGCAGAATATTCAGCTGCCAGGACGCCTGACTGCCAAGCTATTTGTGACACCAATGGTACTTGGGTGTGGTGGGGGTATACCTATGCAGGATATTCCGGTGCCAGGGCGCCCAGCCTGATTGCCAAGCTACTTGTGATGCCAATAGCACATGTGGGCATGCCTATGATGTGCCACGTGAGCATGCCGTGTGATGTGACGGCCAGGCCACCATGTAGTGTTGAGACTACCTGGCCACCGTGCAGGGATCTGCCACGGTGCGGCTGGCAGCGGGTACGTGTTCCTGCTGCTGTACCGATTGACTGGCGACCAGCGCCATCTGCACCGGTCGCAGCAGTTCGCCAGCTTCATCTTCACCGAACAGTTCCACCGACACTCGCGCCAGCCGGACTGCCCACACTCGCTGTTCGAGGGTCTGGCCGGCACCGTGTGCTTCTTGGCCGACCTGATGCAGCCGGAGAAGGCCAGCTTCCCCTTCTTCGACATCTTCAGCTAGGCGGACGTGTTGTGTGTGGCCGGCGGACCCGCTGGCCGGTGTGTGCGTGTGCGCGCGGGGGACTGGCGGATCGGTGCGCCGGGCGCGTCCAGCGGAACAACAGGGATCGCCGACAGTGCGGCGGATGCATTCCAGTGGTGCGGCGTGGTCAATCACGCGGACATACACACCGTGTCGGGAGTGTAGCTGCACTGGGCGGAGAGTTTCGGGGCCGGGCTGCGCCAGCTGGGCCGTCGGAGTGTCAGGGCCGGGCTGCGTCAGCTGGGCCGTCGGAGTGTGTCGGGGCCGGGCTGCGCCAGCTGGGCCGTCGCCCGTGCCCGCCTAGTCGTCGGGCAGGCAGCACGGCACGCGGCTCGCCCAAGTGCCAGAGTACTTGCGTAAGGATTGTCTATTTTCGTACCACCGCGAGCCGGGCTGAAGCGTCGCCGGCCTATTATGCCGCTGATTACTCACGTATGGTGCCGCCATTGTTACGTATGTTTCGAGCGGGATATCACACTTTATGGGTTTGTTGCTGCAGTGCGCTGACTTTCCTACTACATCACTACTCTACTTTCGGCCCTTAATAAACTTGTATTTTTATTATCAACACCGAAGACACGTCTGCCGGAACCTGCGCCGGCGGGCAGGGGGCTGGACAGTCACGGCCATCTATCGTTGCACACACTCACGCGCACACGGCAGGCGGACAGCTGGGGTGCTCATCCGCGTGTGGTGTAGAGGTCGGCGTCCTCTGGGTTCGACTGTCCCGGGTCATCTACCACGGCAGCCACAGCCTGCGGCATCAGCGCCGCCCAGGTCACATGGCGACACGGTACCGCCCGCCAGCCAGCCACTACAAGGCCACATCGCACACAGGGTATACACCGGCGAACAACTTGACAGGCACGGTGCTGAGAAGCGAGGATGCCAGTCAGTCGAATATATGTTCCGTAGCGGAGCGGGATTACTGTTGAGCTCAATCCCGACCAGCCGGCAGCGCCAGGGCACAGGTGCTCTGCTTGGGACAAATACTGATTAGCCATTAGGTGTAAATCTGTTAACTAGTCAACTGAGCACGGGCACCACTGCTTGTTGAAGTACTACGAAAGCGCAGTTTCTATGCTAGGAACCTTTGACAGCATCATTCGAGGCTGCCGTTGACTTGCAGTGGGGAACTGGGAGCGCGATTTAATAAGTGTTATGCTGCCGCATGCTGAGCTGCTGCGCCGGAAGTTCCAGTTGGGGCCAGTCGGAGTTTCGTGATAACTAGTGATCATGTGATAACTTCCCTTGGCAAATCATGAAGGCGTGCGTCTCGTTGTACACACTGATGTAAGATCGTGGCCATTTGCACTGGCGGCCAGCCAGCCCCAATGATCGCACTTCGGAAATGCAGGAGTCTCCGAACAATGGGCGCACCTCTGACATGCAGGAGTCTCCGTACAACGGGCGCACTGTACGTCCGTACGTGCAACTCACCCTGGGGACAACTGGCGCTGGTGCCTCCGCTGCTCTGGACGGCGCGGCTGGCTCGGGAGCAGACGCAGACTTCTCCAGCACGGGAACCGGCTTCTCCACAGGAGACGTCTGCTTCGGTGCTGGGGTTGGCTCACTATTGGGCTTAGCTGCCAATAAAACATCAGTCAACATTTTGACTGCGAACGTGGACTCCGTACAAGTATCGAAGAACGGACTGAGGAAATATTTAGAAGATATTGGAAATGGTGTACCAGCAGTGAGTCCAGAGATTGAGCGGCGCGATACTCGGGCTATCCGACCACTTTTCGTCCCAGGTCATTCATATCATCCGTCGGTACGAGCGCCATATGATCAGGCATCTGTCGCCCTCGGCACTTTACGGCCCCGCATCAGGTACCCGTTACGGCCCCGCATCAGGCACCCGATACGGCCCCGCATCAGGTACACGTTACGGCCCCGCATCAGGCACCCGATACGGCCCCGCATCAGGTACACGTTACGGTCCTGTATCAGGTACCCGACACGGCCCCGCATCAGGTACCCGACACGGTCCCGCATCAGGTACCCGTTACGGCCCCGCATCAGGTATCCGTTACGGCCCCGCATCAGGTACCCGATACGACCCCGTATCAGGTACCCGATACGGCCCCGCATCAGGTAGCCGTAACGACCCTACATCAGGTTGGTTATTGGTTTTACGACACGTCGACCGTTGAGTCATATAGCGTCGCCAATCTCTCACGCCGATTGGTCGCGGGCGAAGAGTAGCGACAGGTGAGATTCGAACCGACAATCTTTCGATTGCGAGACGAGCATCTTACCCCTAGACCACTCGTCCCCTGCCCCACATCAGGTACCGATACGGCCGCGCATCAGGTACCCGATACGGCCCCGCATCAGGTACCCGACACGACCCCGCATCAGGTAGCCGTTACGGCCCCACATCAGGTAACCGACACGGCCCAGCATCAGGTAGCCGTTACGGCCCCGCATCAGGTAGCCGTTACGGCCCCGCATCAGGTACCCGACACGGCCCCGCATCAGGTAGCCGTTACGGCCCCGCATCAGGTACCCGACACGGCCCAGCATCAGGTACCCGTTACGGCCCCGCATCAGGTAGCCGTTACGGCCCCGCATCAGGTAGCCGTTACGGCCCCGCATCAGGTACCCGACACGGCCCCGCATCAGGTACCCGACACGCATCAGGTACCCGACACGGCCCCGCATCAGGTACCCGACACGCATCAGGTAGCCGTTACGGCCCCGCATCAGGTACCCGACACGGCCCCGCATCAGGTAGCCGTTACGGCCCCGCATCAGGTAGCCGTTACGGCCCCGCATCAGGTAGCCGTTACGGCCCCGCATCAGGTACCCGACACGGCCCCGCATCAGGTAGCCGTTACGGCCCCGCATCAGGTAGCCGTTACGGCCCCGCATCAGGTACCCGTTACGGCCCCGCATCAGGTACCCGTTACGGCCCCGCATCAGGTACCGATACGGCCCCGCATCAGGTACCCGTTACGGCCCCACATCAGGTACCGATACGGCCCCGCATCAGGTACCCGATACGGCCCCGCATCAGGTACCCGACACGGCCCCGCATCAGGCACCCGACATGGCTCCGCATCAGGTACCCGTTACGGCCCCGCATCAGGCACCCGTTACGGTCCCGCATCAGGTACCCGACACGGCCCCGCATCAGGTACCGATACGGCCCCGCATCAGGTACCCGTTACGGCCCCGCATCAGGTACCCGATACGGCCCCGCATCAGGTAGCCGTTACGGCCCCACATCAGGTACCGATACGGCCCCACATCACGTACCCGACACGGCCCCGCATCAGGTACCCGACACGGCCCTGCATCAGGTACCAGATACGGTCCCTCGCCAGCGCCTGTCAAACTTCGCCTGGAAACTTCCCTACGACAGAAGCCAAATGGCTCATAATGCGCCGGTTGACGGCAGTGCCTCAACATCAAGAACATCACGTACCTCCGACCATGAAGTTGTAGGCGATGACACTGTATCTTTTTGACTCTTCCAGGCCCCAGCGGCTGTAGACTTTCGTCTGGCTCGGATAGCAGATGGCAGTCGGCACTGGCGGATAACACGGTCTTGACATGATGCACGCATGGACGGTCTCGGTGGGATGCAGCACGCAAGCAGAGGGGGCGCTGTATAACCCATGCAGTTGATGCGCCCCTAAACCCCAATAACAACAATAACGCGAGCAGAGGGCAAATTCAAACAAAGCACAAGGAGAGAGCGTTTGGAGATGCACAGGTAAGCTGATGATGGAAAAGCTGATAACCGTGCCCACGACCCAACGCAATCCATTCAACTCCCACCTCACATCTTGTACCAAGGACAAATCCAGGATTTACAAATGGGAGAGGACGAGCCCTTGTACATAGGGGACAAGGCATCGAATACGACCGACAATTCGGTACGGATGCTGGAGCGACGGTCTCGGACGCGACCCAACGACTAACCCGACCACGGCCAGCAGACTCGGGGGGCACGTATTGGCCAGGTCGACCACGGCAGGCGGGGTCGGCACCGGCGAACTCAGGTACCAGCCGAGTCACGGCCCAAGGGGCCGGGAGGTGAGGAGCTGCGCATTCAGGCGCCACCCACCGACCACGACCGGCAGGCCGGGAGCGGCGGTTTCGGGCACCACCTACCGGCCAGGCCAACACCAGTGTACAGGAGCCGCTTCACGAGGCCTCGTCTGCGCAGCGCTGCCACCAGCAGACCGGCCAGTCCACCGGCTGTGACGACGCTGGCGCGTGCCACCAGGTTCGTCTCGTCCTGCAGACTGGCCAGCGCCCCTGCCGACAGCAGAGGCGCACACCGGCCGGCCGGTAAGGCGGACACTGATCAGCTGACCACTCGCGACGATTCTGAGGCGGCCAATCGCTTGGAGGCCCGCCAAACCCAAAAATACAAATAAAATACGCTAAATTTGATCAATGTGCTTGCTACAAGTCCTCCTTATCGCAATCAGGTGACCGTAAGTCATATATCCAGTGTAACAGCGCGCTCACTACATATTGGTAAGGCCACGTGGAACAGTACGATAATTGTGTTGGCCATCCGGGGATGTGGGCGCTGGAGCATCAGAGCAATATGTCACTTCGTGAGTCACTACACGTTTGGCATCGACCGAGAGGTCAAAACCAACACCTGGTCGGATGCAAAACCTTGTCTAGCACTACCATCAAAGAACCGAAGTTCGTCCATTGGTTATATATCCATCTGCGCACCCAAGGGGTAATGATTCCAAAGCCCGCTGAGTTAAGGTACTATTGCTCCCCAAGAGGGATCGGCGGAACACCTTGATACACTAGATTATCTCAGTTGCTATGGACCTCTCAAAGGATGCCGAAGAGCAGTCGTTCCAAGTACTACCACTGGTTATGCTATTTCAATACAATTATTTGAAGAGCTTTGGTTCCTTCAAGTCATACCGCATGCAACGCGTATATTCTCAATCTAGAACACCACTATCTTGACCATCACAAGTAACCTCGACACTAATCTACATGTCAAAAACAAACTAACGGCATCATGAACACCGGACCGTCGGCGACCGAACAAACCGAATCAGAAGGGACACTACCAACACCGGACACAACCAAACCGAATCACAAGGAACCATCTCAACACCGGACCGTGGGCGCAAACAAACCGAATCACAAGGAACCATCTCAACACCGGACCGTGGGCGCAAACAAACCGAATCACAAGGAACGTTGGGCGCAAACAAACTGTACAACACAGAACAATGACCTATTATCAACTACATGCTATTTAAGAGCATCTTTTTTTTCTGAAAACTGCGTCAGTTCTACCTGCACTATGCGCCTTGGCAGTGCTGTACAGGTGTTCAACATAGTCGGAGGTATCTTTGTACTGCCAGAAAAAGTCGGAGATGTCGCGCCGCAGATCTCGCACCGATTCCTCTAGAACGCCTGCCGGCTGCTGTTGGTACTCGAATCTGAAAAAAAAACACACCGAATACAGACACATAACGTCACTAGTTCATCGCTTCCGTAAAAAACACAAGCGGTACTGATACCGGACGATGATTGGTGGGGCACAACACAAGAAGGTAATGGGCGTGGCCAAATGGACTGGGGGTGGGAGGGGGGAAGGCATACTCCACAGGATCCCATGCTAAAAGTTGAAATTAATGGGAGGGGGGGCAAAGCGAACACTGAGGAGGAAACTTACCCTCAAAAGCATACAAAACAGCAAACGTGGGCACGGCGCACGCAAATTGCGCCGCTGCGCCGCTGCGCCGGCGGCGCACCTTAAAAACCGGCGGCGCAGCGGCGCCGGCGCGAATTCTAAAAAAACCGGCGCGACGGCGCGCGGCGCAAGTAAAAAATCCGCGCCACTGTCCGCGCCGCTGCCCAGCTTTAGCGAGCGATAAAAGACGACCTAAGAATCCGACGCGGCAAACACATATGTACCTGACTACCTGTTACGTGTAGTATTATAAGTAATTATACTAACCATATACATTAGTAAAAGTAACTACCTGTAAAGTTCTATATACATTACTAAAACTAGGATCGTCATGGAGCTCAAAACACTCATGAAGTCACAGGTGGGCAGTTTATTTGATATTGAAAGTAGTAACATGGTGTATGACAATGTAAATAAAATTCGAGTTTAATTTAGTAAATTTAATATTCAGTATTTCTTTATTCTACTCAGGTGGCAGAGGAAGAGGCTGGCCCCTCAGTCATTTAGTAAATTTAATATCTAGTATTTCTTTATTTTCTACTCAGGTGGCAGAGGAAGAGGCTGGCCCCTCACAGCCCAGACGCCAGGACATTGTCGACCTACTCATGGACGATGAGGACGCTCCTGAGGAGGGGAGGCAGGACCTGGATGAGGTCCTTAACAACGCCATGCGGTCCTGGAAGCGGGCTCACAATGAGGACCCCCTGACCATCAAGATGTTCCCCATGGAGCACAGGGAGGTCTGGGTGGACATGTTCATTAAATACAACACTGCCCTCCCCAGCTCTGCTGCAGTGGAGAGGCTGTTCATCGTCGCCGGGGACATCTTCAGGCCCAAAAGGGCCTCCCTGACGGCCTGCAACTTTGAGCAGCTGGTCTTCCTCCGCGGCAACCTGAAGCTTATGGGGTACAAGTACTTGGAGCCTAACATGGAGGACAAGGAGGAGGAGGACATTGAGTAGAAGGATGAGTAGAGACAGAAACTCGGACTCAGTGGGCGGGGCCAATCTGGCTAAATTTACCGCCGCCGAGCAATGTAGCTCATGGGCCATAGTTTAATCTTGAATGTGAATATAGGTAACTGTGATGCCAATTATGAGCTGTATTTTCAATAAAAATGACTTTTTATAGCCTAAAATTGATTTTTTGGGGGCTATATAGGTAGAAACTTTGGCACTGCAAATAGTTTTTGTATAGGCATACTTAATTAATAGCGGCGCGCGGCGCAGCGGCGCGGGGCGCAACTGCAGGGGGCAAAAATATCGGCGCAGCGGCGCGGGCGCAGGTGGGCATCGCCGCCGGCGCAGGGGCGCGGGCGCAAGTACCAAAATTCAGCGGCGCGCTCACCTTTGCAAAACAGCACCCATAGGTATCGGCCATGTGACTATTCTGGGGCCATACTGGACTCCAGCGATTGGAGCAGCATGGTGATCGACATTTTGATAGCATGCAAAACAAAAACGCAGCTCCGATACCATACACTTGTCACCAAATAACTAAAATATCCGGAACAAATATGGTTGTTTTTGTCACCTTCTAAATACTGCATCATGACAAGGACTGCTCTGGCTAATTTGAAGCAGAAACAGGGTTGAAGACATACCATTCCATGATTCTTCATAATCGAAACGCTATGGGTTTCGATGGGTCCATGGGTCTGTTCCCGTGGAGCCACGAGAACAGACCCCATGGGTCTGTTCCCGTGACTCCACCAGAAGGAACTCAGTGGAGGCTAGTTGAGGATAGTTGAGACTGGCCCACGGGAACGACCGGTGGAGCTTGGTGGAGAAATCAGCTGACAGCGGTGTGAATTCCGCGACAAAAAGGAAGCGTTTGGCGCTGTATTATAAATTGGTCAAATTGCTCTTCGAATGTTTGTCCAGATGGTCGCACAATGTGCATGGTATGCCTTGTAATACAAAGTCCCGAATTTGTCTTTATTTCTGGCAATGTATGTGTCCTCAGAGACTGCGGGAAGCACAAATGTTATTTTCGTCTATGGGATGAGCCAGGCAATCTCTCTTCCCTCTCGGTTGAACACTAGGCATCGTCTCCCCTGTTTTGCGGTTTGGCCTGCCTTCTTAACGTACAGCATATAATCTCGTGTCTGGACCCGCCGGGCTCCCTCGGCCCGAGGCGCTTCTCTACCCGGTGCTGACTTTTCCTCATCTCAACTTGCCCGACCTCGTCGATCGGGCTCGACTAGGATTTTAGTCGGCTCCGGAGAACAGCGGTACGTCTGGGCACGGGAATTGCGGCGGATCCGGCCGGTAAAGAAACATCTTCCCTTAGGCCGAATGACGTAGATCAAAGGCCTAAAAAACATGTTTCGTGGTCTGCATCTGTGACTTCGATTATTGTTCATAGTTGTAGTAGTAATTTCATATTTCCTTTGCGAAGGATGATCTTGGTATTCAGTTGATGCATGAAGATGAGATTCATATGATGGAGGACGTTGTTTACGCGCAAATATATGGCGCAAGTGCGCCGTGATTGAGCTCAACTGAAAAATTACAATTGGACCCTGGGTCTGTTCCCGTGGCTCCACTAACCTCCACAAACCTCCACTGGTCGTTCCCGTCGCAAATCCGGTGGAGATTTGTCCTCCACCAACCTCCACCAGTGGAGCAAAAGCTACACCAGCCCAGAAGCAGGGTACGTCAAAATTGGTCCACAGATAGGACTAGATGCACTGATCATCATGAACATAAAAGCTAAGAGGGGCGTTCATAAACAGCTGGATTATTCCGGTCAAAACTTCCTCCCGTGCGAATATGCAGCAATTATAATACGCACGAAACGAATATCAATCTGTACGTCAAGCTAGATTGATATTCGATTCTTACCGGTGGAACATCGTGAAAACGAGCATACTGGTAGAGCTGGGCACCCTGATTATCAGGAACTCAACCAAGAAGCCGTATTACAAAACACTACGGAGATATTCGGGGTCAAAGGTCAGAGGTCATCGAGATCGGACTCCTCTGATTTTCTTCAAAATAGGTACACGGGTAGTACTTGACGCACTGATCATTATGAGCATAAAAGCTAAGAGGGGCGTTCATAAACAGCTGAGATATTCAAGGTGAAAGGTCAGAGTCCATGAGGTCGGACTCTTCAGATTCACTTCAAATTTGGTACACAGATAGTACTCGATGCACTGATCATCGCGAACATAAAAGCTAAGAGGGGCGTTCATAAACAGCTGAGATATTCAAGGTCAAAAGTGGTGGTCATTGTAGTCGGACTCTTCAGATTTCCTTGAAAATTGGTCCCCAGATAGTACTCGATGCACTGATCATCATGGGTTAAAAGCTAAGAGGGACATTCATAAACAGCTGAGCTATTCAAGGTCAAAATCAGACTCCATGAGGTCGGACTCTTCAGATTCCATTCACAATTGCTCCACAGATATTGCTCGATGTGCTGATCATCATGAGCATAAAATCTAAGAGGGGCGTTCATAAACAGCTGGATTATTCGGGTCAAAACGTCTTCCCGTGCGAATATGCAGCACTCATAATACGCACAAAACGAATATCAATCAATCTGTACGTCAAGCTAGATTGATATTCGATTCTTACCGGCGGAACATCGTGAAAACGAGCATACTGATACAGCTCGGCACCCTGATTATCAGGAACCCAACCAACAAGACGTATTGCATACATACATACATACATACATACGTACTAGTTTGACATAACGAATACAGATTCGTTTCGTGCATATTATAATTGCTGCATATTCGCACGGGAAGAAGTTTTGACCCGAATAATCCAGCTGTTTATGAACGCCCCTCTTAGTTTTTATTATCATGATGATCAGTGCATCGAGCACTATCTGTGGACCAATTCTGAATGAAATCTGAAGAGTCCGACCTCATGGAGTCTGACCTTTGACCTTCAATAGCTCAGCTGTTTATGAACGCCCCTCTTAGCTTTCATTATCATGATGATCAGTGCATCGAGCACTATCTGTGGACCAATTCTGAATGAAATCTGAAGAGTCCGACTTCATGGAGTCTGACCATTGACCTTGAATAGCTCAGCTGTTTATGAACGCCCCTCTTAGCTTTAATTATCATGATGATCAGTGCATCGAGCACTATCTGTGGACCAATTTTGAATGGAATCTGAAGAGTCCGACCTCATGGTGTCTGACCTTTGACCTTGAATATCTCACCTGTTTATGAACGCCCCTCTTAGCTGTTATGCACATGATGATCAGTGCATCGAGTACTATCGGTGGACCAGTTTTGAAGAGAATGTGAAGAGTCCGACCTCGAGGACTCTGACTTTTCACCTTGCATATCTCAGCTGTTTATGAACGCCCCTCTTAGCTTTTATGCTCTTGATGATCAGTGCATCGAGTGTACGTATTGTAGTTGAACGTTAGAAAGAACTGAGAGCCATCCGAACCCGACCGTATATTGCGGGAGACCAAAGCAGACTGCCCCCGGCCACGACCGGGGGCCATCAGCACAGCTCGGGCTGAGTCAGGGGTTCCGGCTCCGGTTCCCTCGCGTGATCGTGACTCATGACACCACGCGTCGGCCGCCGGAACCACGGCGCGCCAGACCGGCGCCGATCGACGGCCCCCGCCCTTCCGCCGTCGAACCGGCCAGGTCAACACGTACGCCCGACATCATACTACAC
This sequence comes from Ashinkailepas kermadecensis, assembly GCA_034440615.1. NCBI lineage: Eukaryota > Metazoa > Arthropoda > Thecostraca > Neolepadidae > Ashinkailepas > Ashinkailepas kermadecensis. Next base: position 10,384 of record JAOTOM010004300.1, on the reverse strand, counting down.
CACCCCCTGATTTTAAGGCAATCAAACACTCAGAACATACGCAGCCACACAACCCATTACACATGGTCGCCAGGCCGTTCGTACTGCCCGGCCGCCAAACGCTCACTCCGCCGTGGCGCGCCACGCCAACACTCATCGTCGGACGACACCGTTTCGTCCGGCACAAAATCGCCATCAGAGTCGCCACCCGTCGTCGCGTCTAGGTCCGAAAAAGTCACCGCTGTGGACTCATGCGCCGGTACAGCCAGCGGCCCCGGCGACCACACCTCTGGCACCACCCGGTTTGACGTCATCTGCTCAGGTGACCCGTCAGGCACGGGCGGCACGGTTCGTCGCCGCGGCATCGGCGTCGGGGGCAGCACACCTGCCGGCTCGGCCAAGGGCGCCTCCTCTTCCGTCGCCTCCGCATCAGAACCGTCTTCTGCCGTCTGCTGCCTCGGGTACCGGCGCCGCACGTTCCGGGTGTGCCAGGGTATACCGTCCACTTCCACCAGCGGCGGCTCCAAGACGCGGGTGACGACACCTGGCCGCGACACGTCCATACACGGTGTTATTCCACGGCGGCGAATCCAGACCGGCTCGCCCTGGCGCAGCGTACCCGCACGCAACCGCGGGGCCGGTACCGGTCCATCCGGCACGCACGTCATGTCGACTGGCAGGTCGTGGCCCGGCTCGCGCATGAGGCAGGTCAGCGGTGCAGATGACGGGACGGCCGTGTCGCTGGGCGTCGTGTTGTAGCGGTGTACGGCTACCTGCACAGGACAGCCCTGCCGCGCCACCATCACCTTTACCGTTCGGTGGTGTCGCTCGACGATACCATTGCCGCCTGCCTCGTACGCGCCACGGAACCGCAGCCCCACCTGCCAGCGCGCCATGAACGCGGCCATTTGCCGCGCGTGGAACGCCGTCGCGTTGTCCGCGAGCACCTCCTCAGGTGCTCCGAACCGTAAGAACAGCGACGCGAGCGCGTCTACAACCCGATCCGTCGTCTCCGCGCTCAGTCGCTGCCACACGGCATAACGCGACGGCCCGCAATCGATGACCGTGAGGTACGCCACGCGGCGCACGTGTGTCACGTCAATTGCCAGGCGATGCCAACACCGCGGCACCTGCAGGTGACCGTGTCGCCACCGTACAGGCGCCGGGTCAATTGACTGGCACACGTCGCACGTCGTGACCACCTCACGCACCACAGCGCGGCTCACCCGACCCTCGCACGTCCGCCTGGCGTGCCACAGGGTCCGCCTGACCCCCGGGTGGCCCACGCTGTGGTGCACGGCGCGAATCTGCGCCGGGTCGGCCGACTCCCTTGCGTCAACCACCCGCGCCGGCGCCGCCACCCCCAGGTCTTCTCCCTCGTTGCCCGTAGCGACTGCGCGCAGCCACTCACGAGGCACACGGGTCAGTTCATCCGCCGGGTTGTCCGCAGAGCGAACCAGTCGCACGCTCATCGTCAGTCGGAACTCGTCCACGAGCTGACGAATCACGTCGACACGCCGGCGAATCAACATCTCCCCGTGCGCCTTTGTACGGAGCCGGGTACGGCCGCTCAAAGCGTCATCCAGCCATTTGCGAACGGTGGCAGAGTCCGTACGAAGATCAATCGTCGTGACTCCCCACGCGATCGCCAGGTTGATGCCGCTTAGCGCCGCGTCCAGCTTCGACATGTTAATGTGAGTGGCCGCCTGCGACTCGGGGCGTAGCCAGCAGGCGTCCTCGATGACGGCACCCGTCCCGGCGTCAGCCAAGACCACACCCGTGGCCAAGGAGCTGGCGTCGGTCCAGCCCGTCATCGGGCCGTCTGCTACACACCATGTGCCGCGCGCCGGGTCTGCCGTACGCAGTCGCTCGGCCACCTGGCTCACCTGGCCGGCAAACGTCTCATCAGTGATCTGGTCGTCCCAGCCCACAGATAAGGTTTTCGCCCGACGCTTGAGCCACGCGGCCGCCGGTCGCAACCACCCTGCCACAGGTACGTGGGACACCATCTGTCCGCACCAGGCGAAGACGGCACGTCGCGTCAGCACGGCTGGCGGCGCCGCAGGCGCACCGTCTCGCCTCCACCGCAGGTCCCCGTCGCCCGTCTCACCAGCACTTACTCGCAGGCCGAGCAGGCGCGCCCCATCCCGCACCCGTACAGGCGGCTTGCACTCCAGCCCGTACTGCGAGAAGTGCTCGACCACACGCTCAGCACTCACCACCGACTCGTCCACGAGCAGATCGTCGACGTACGGTAGAACCCCGCGCACCATGTCCGCGTCACGGCGCAGTACGGCCTGCACGACGGCTTTCATCATCAGTGGGGCGATGTTCAACCCAAAACCGACCCGTGTCAGACCGTACCGTCGCCCGCGGAACTCCACTGTCTGGTACGGCCACAGCCGCCGCTCAACCAGGAGTTGCAAGTACGCCTTACGCAGGTCCACAACTGCGACACGGTCGCCGTGCCGTCTCCAGCGACGAAGCTGGGCACAACAAACGTCCGCGTCGGCAGTGTGAGCTGCGATGTACGTATTCAACTCCCGGTAGTCCAGCACAGGGCGTACCTTATGCTGGTGCGGCTGCTGCACCGCCATCAGCGGAATCAAACTGCGCGCCGGGCCATCCACCGTTACGTCGTACGGCACGAGCCATCCCTCCCGGATCCAGAGATCCAGCTCGGCCTCGTATGCTGCTCGGGCCACCGTCGGCACCGAGTACTGGGCGACCCGGTTCGTGAGACGCTCGGGACCCGCCCCGTCGCCGGCCCACTTCCAGGCGACGGTCCACCTCCGCGGCCGCGCGTCGAAACGCGCCACAAAATCCGCCGCGTCGACCCGCATGTCCTCGGCGGTGCCACGCGGCCCGTCCGCCAGCGCTCCAGCATCCGCCCCACCTGCCACCTGGGAACCCGTGCCACGCGGCCCGTCCGCCAGCGATCCAGCACCCAACCCGTTCCCGGTCGCCACGGACCCACCGTCCGTACACAGCGTGACACCGCCGGCCCGTACCGTTACGCCGCCCAGTGCCACCACGCCCGACATGCCGCAGACCACGTCCACCCCCAACGGCTTGCCCGGGACCACCAGGGCGTCGAACGTGACTCGCTTGCCCCCATACTCTATTGTCACCGCCGCCGTTCCGACACACTGCAGCATGCCGCCATTCACCGTGCGCAGCTGCGCCCGACGCGCCGTATCGCACCGCCCTGTACAGCACTCCCGGCTTACCAGTACGTCCGTACAGCCGGTATCCACTAGAGCGTGCCGCCATAACCCGTTCACGCGCATCTGGACCACCGGCAGTGCGCTTACGCCACAGGAGACGGCGCTCGCGCTGGCGCGCCCCCGGCATCGTTTCCCGACGACACCGGTCCGCCACGCCACGGGCACGCCGCCGCCAGGTGCCCTACAGCGCCGCACGTCCAACAGCGAACGCGCGGGCGCGGGCGTGGCTGGCCGTCACCTCGTCGAGCTGCTGCCGCCGCCGTCGACCCTTCCGCCGATGGAGACGCACCACCGGCCCGCGCATCACTCAGCACGGCGCGCACGCGCGCCAGGATACTTGGCAGCGCGAGGGCCTCCGCGCGTGTCCCGGCGCGGATGGTCGTGCGCACCGAGGGCGGCAGGCCGGCGATGAAGGCGCACATCAGGGCTGCCTCAGGTACGCCGCCGTAGAGCTCAGCGAGCCGCTGGAGGTCGGCCAAGTACACGTCGGCCGACTCCCCTGGCTGCAAGCGACGCTGGGCGTACACATCGTACGCCGCCAGCTGGTCCATCGCGAACGCGTCGTACAATGCGTCGCGCACGGCTCGCGTCGACCGCCGCTCCACCTCCGGCATCCGCAGCCACACAGCGAAGGCACCTCCAGACAGCCGCGCAGGTACGATGGCGGCCAGGTCGACGTTGTGGTGCCGGCACAGGACCTCAGCACGAGTCCACCACTCGACGACGTCGGTGCCGCCACTGAAGTCCGGAATCAGGCGGGCGTCGAATCGGCCACCACCACTGCTGCTCCGCACGCTGTCTGCGCCCGTAGAAGTCTCCACTGGGTCCGGGTCCGGCATGGCTCGTTAACCAGAAAGGCCGAAATAGCTTGTAGTTGAACGTTAGAAAGAACTGAGAGCCATCCGAACCCGACCGTATATTGCGGGAGACCAAAGCAGACTGCCCCCGGCCACGACCGGGGGCCATCAGCACAGCTCGGGCTGAGTCAGGGGTTCCGGCTCCGGTTCCCTCGCGTGATCGTGACTCATGACACCACGCGTCGGCCGCCGGAACCACGGCGCGCCAGACCGGCGCCGATCGACGGCCCCCGCCCTTCCGCCGTCGAACCGGCCAGGTCAACACGTACGCCCGACATCATACTACACGTATTTTGCAGAAAATCAGATGAGTCCGATCTCGATGACCTTTGACCTTTGACCCCGAATATCTCCGTAGTGTTTTGTAATACGTCTTCTTGGTTGAGTTCCTGATAATCAGGGTGCCGAGCTCTATCAGTATGCTCGTTTTCACGATGTTCCGCCGGTAAGAATCGAATATCAATCTAGCTTGTCGTACAGATTGATATTCGTTTCGTGCGTATTATAATTGCTGCATATTCGCACGGGAAGAAGTTTTGACCCGAATAATCCAGCTGTTTATGAACGCCCCTCTTAGCTTTTATGTTCATGATGACCAGTGCATCTAGTACTATCTGTGGACCAACTTTGAAGGGAATCTGAAGAGTCCGACCTCGAGGACTCTGAGTTTTGACCTTGAATACCTCAGCTGTTTATGAACGCCCCTCTTAGCTTTTATGCTCACGATGATGAGTGCATCGAGCACTATCTGTGGACCAATTTTGAATGGAATCTGAAGAGTCCGACCTCATGGAGTCTGACTTTTGACCTTGAATAGCTCAGCTGTTTATGAACGCCCCTCTTAGCTTTTATGCTCATTATGATTAGTGCGTCGAGTTCTACCGGTGTGCAAATTTTGAAGGAAATCTGAAGAGTCCGACCTCATGGAGTCTGACCTTTGACCTTGAATAGCTCAGCTGTTTATGAACTAGCTTTTAGCTTTTAACTCATGATGATCAGTGCATCGAGCACTATCTGTGGACCAATTTTGAAGTGAATCTGAAGAGTCCGACCTCATGGACTCGGACCTTTGACCTTGAATATCTCAGCTGTTTATGAACGCCCCTCTTAGCTTTTATGTTCACAATGATCAGTGCATCGAGTACTATCTGTGAACCAATTTTGAAGTGAATCTGAAGAGTTCGACCTCATGGACTCTGACCTTTGACCTTGAATATATCAGCTGTTTATGAACGCCCCTCTTAGCTTTTATGCTCATGATGATCAGTACGAGGAGTTCTACCTCTGCGAATTTTGAAGGAAATCGGAAGAGTCCGCCCTTCCGGCGAATATCAATATCAATGTGAACCTGTCGCTAGTTTGACGGACGTAAGCGTGATTTTTCAGTTGAGCTCAATCACGGCGCACTTGCGCCATATATTTGCGCGTAAACAACGTCCTCCATCATATGAATCTCATCTTCATGCATCAACTGAATACCAGGATCATCCTTCGCAAAGGAAATATGAACTTACAACTACAATTATGCACAATAATCGAAGTAACAGATGCAGACCACAAAACATGTTTTTAGGCCTTTGATCTACGTCATTCGGCCTAAGGGGAGATGTTACTTTACCGGCCGGATCCGCTGCAATTCCCGTGCCCAGAAGTACCGCCGTTCTCCTGGCGCCGACTAAAATCCTACTCGAGCCCGATCGACGAGGTCGGGCAAGTTGAGATGAGCAAAAGTCAGCATCGGGTAGAGAAGCGCCTCGGCGCCGAGAGCCCGGCGGGTCCAGACACGAGATTATATGCTGTACGTTAAGAAGGCAGGCCAAACCGCAAAACAGGAGGAGACGATGCTCAACCGAGAGGAAAGAGAGATTGCCTGGTTCATCCCATAGGCGAAAAGGACGTGTGCTCCCCGCAGTCTCTGAGGACACATACATAGCTACAAATAAAGACAAATTTGGGACTTTGCAAAACAAGGCATACTATGTACATTGTGCGATCATCTGGACAAACATTTGAAAGGCAATTTGGCCGATTTATGATACAGCGCCAAATGCTTCCTTTTTGTCGCGGAATTCACACCGCTGTCAGCTGATTTCTCCACCAAGCTCCACCGGTCGTTCCCGTGGGCCAGTCTCAACTAGCCTCAACTAGGCTCCACTGAGTTCCTTCTGGTGGAGCCACGGGAACAGACCCCCTGCTTCTGGGCTGGTGGAGCTTTTGCTCCACTGGTGGAGGTTCGTGGAGGAAAAATATCCACCGGATTTGCGACGGGAACGACCAGTGGAGGTTTGTGGAGGTTAGTGGAGCCACGGGAACAGACCCCATATGATACCGATAAAATTATCGTCTCCTGGTTCTCCCACAGGCTGAAGAAAAATGAAGCTTGGTGATGAACTAACCCAGAGTTAATACTATTTATAAGAATCGCCAAGGACAATAGCTCGGTATTTGGCTTTTGTTTAGATTTGACTAGCTCCCTGTAATGAGTAACTAGTAACACACTGATGCATAATTGTTCAAGAAGACAAGACTCTGTCTAAGCACTTGGATATTCCACAACATCCATACAAATTGTCCTATGAAATTTGTAAAATGACGTCCCATTAAAAACGCGGAAGGTTTGCGACAAACATGCGGAACTCTTCATTGGTCCAAAAAAACGTTTGTTCTGCAACCCCAGGAAGTTGAGATGCAAATTCAGCCATGTATGGACACAGATGCAGGGAAGGAGCTATAATCCCATATTTTCGATACACGGAAGCTACCCGCGAAGTAATAGTGCTCATAAAAAGCTCATACAAATAAGAGCAAAAGAGAACATGGGGCCAGATAATTCCCCCCCCTCATCTGCACCATACAAATTTTCTTAAACACATACACACTTTCATAGCTGGTGCTCATTGGCAATCTGCAAAAGGTGTTATGTGCAGGCATATAATAAATAAGCATAAGAGAGCACATACATCAAAATAGTGGGTATAATTCCACTTCAGGAAGGCATGACTTGAAATACTATAAATAAACATATCAGAAAAGTTAAATAGCTTAATTGTTGAATTAGGTGAAGCACTAAAAATTATATTTTTCACCATGTGCATCAGCAGAATTGCTCGGGCTTCACCTTCACTTGTGACCACATACCTATCAGATGCTGATGGTTCGTCATATACTGGCAGCTCAGAAGGGCGAACTAGCGTCACCAGATCACTCCCAGACTTCGGCTTGGCTCTGACCGTAAACATGCTAGTTGGTTCTCAATTCCAGCCTGCAAAACCGATACAAATTAGATCGATCAGAAACAACTGACACAGGCAAATTACATTGTCACCACAGCTGCATCACGCTGGCCAACTTTACACCAGATTATACACCTGTAAACAGTGTTTTCATTGCTTTGCATGCTTATATTCCTAATTCAAGGGTTCTACCAAGGAGGAGAGGAAATTTGTAAATGTGCACGGAAACCCTTGTTCAATATTCTTCACATTTAGCGCGATGTTTATTGGTTACTAGCAGTGCTATCAGTGTACACAAGTGTGACTGTTACATACACTGCACACGTAGAGTGCACCAGCCATGCCTCTTGGTGTACAGCTACTGTACCCTGTGCATGCACAAGATTACACCCTGTCAAGATTGCCATACCTTATAGACTGACACATGGCATCCTCCGTGGCCCAGTGCATCATGAACAAATGGTGGGACCAGCAAACACTGTTGAGTATTTTTGTATTTTTATGATACGAGACATGTTAAAAGGTATCCATACCTGATGTTTCTCTGATGCGATAAACACTATATTAAGCACTCCTCCCCGACACAAATGTTTAATTTCCAGCTTAATCCACATGAATTCTGCACTGCACTTCCAGCAATCCACTTTTGACCAAATTGGACTCTACACTGATGAAAAACTGACACCAGGCAGTGCCATCTTTGTGAGGTTGGAAAAAACAACTTCTTGTGGTGGGGTATTACAAGAGTATATATGGCTTACCGGGCTAGGCTTGCTGATACCATCTATTTATTACATTGATAGGTTAGCTTCGGTTATATTTTATATTTCTGCATTACTTCATGCACATATTTTGTCTACTTGTCAACAAAATCTATACCATATTATTACATGGCTCAGGCAGTGTCATCTTACTGTGGTTGGGATAGACAGCATCTTCTAGTGTGATCTTACAGCAGAATATATGATTCCAACTACAGCAACTGCATTGACTGGAGTTGGCATCCCAATGAAGGACTCTGTTGACGAAAACACTAACGACTCACAATCAGGACCATCTCATTTATGGATGTCAAAGGCTTCCAGCTTGAACTATACAAAGCCCAGCAATTATATAGAAGCCATTGGACAAAAATTGGAAAACAATGTATTGACTGGACTTGTTCAAGCTTACCTAGCAACTTCTTCATCTACCATTTTTTTGTGAAAAATCACACATATGCAAGATACTCACTATTTAAAATCATGCCACTTGGAATTGATGCTGGAGATCATGTGGACACCTTTGGTGGCAATAATATTAGGATATCGTTTATAAAAAACGATTAGTACAAATGACTGATCATATTCTGCCTCAGCAATCTCCAGAACCGACTGGCCACACAAGACGAACCACACTCGTCCACCTCTCTCGAGCCAATCCTGTTTCAGTTCTGCAGGCCTCACATTCATCACACCACTCCAGGCTCTGCCTACCAGCAGGCCAGCCCACCACACACAACTACCATATGCACACAACAATATTATCAGAGATCCAATTGATAGGTTTTGGACAATCCAGCATCAGTAGGTTAGATTAGGTTAAGTTAGGTCAGGCAGACTGGTTTGTGAAGTTGGGTTAGGTTAAGTAAGGTTAGGCTATGCTAAATTACATTAGGTAAGGACAGGTCAGGTTGTATTTTTGTCATTTCACGTCATTCTTCATTATATATTTATCCACCCAAAATGTTTTTGTTACATATTTTCCCTACACTTTGATGAGGGAGAGGATAACATGGATCTGCACTGCAAAAATTCTTCATTGTAGCTTTTTAATGTTATATGAATGATCTTGATGTTCTTTTCTTGATGAAATGACTGCTCATTGAGATATAAGTATGTCAATTTGAATTGCATATACCTTGGAAATGTAAGGTTTTCATTTTCCAAAGAAATGGATATCAAATTCATTCAAATCAAATTAGAGAACACTTCATAAATACATTTTAAGACCAAAAATTGACTTAGAGCAGGGGCAAAGCTAGGTTTTCTTAAAGGGGCACAACTAAAAAAAATACAATAACAGATACCACTTCTGGGACATGGAGCAAGCAGAAAGTTTCAAGTTCTGCATGGTAAAATGTCAAAATATCATATATTTATCTAGTATATATTTTGTTGTCAAGGGGAGAAGGGGAAGCCCAGAATTGGAAATAAAAGGCTATTCTGGATGCACTCACTGGAGAGGACAAGTGAACAAATGAACCATTCTTGCATGTTGCATCAAGGTCGAATGAACAACCTTGACAGGTTGCCACACAGCTTCCTGCCATGTGAGCCACCAGGCCAGCCAGGTGGCAGTGTGCAAGTATGTACTATGCAACTACTCTTGCTATCTAAAATATACATCCAGAAGTGCCCAGTATTTCCAGTATTGGGCAGGCCCCCCATGGCTGTGCCTCTTGCCTAGGAGCTTCCGTATATTACCCAAACTGCTTCCTATCATCAAAGAAGGATGATGCAGTGGTTGGTTGCCAACTGAAAAGCATGACTTGTACAGGAAATGAGTGGCTACATCATCTTAATCATGCTAAGAAACATGTTATCACCATAATTTTTGAAAATGTGGAATCCAAACTAAAATACAAACTTATCCACTATTGTGCCTATATGGTTCAAATATATTCCAACTTCCAAGCAGCATAGCCATATAAACCTACTTTCAGTATAAAAGATTGCTGGATTCCACCCCAGAAATTTAAAATACACCAAGATTTATAATTATTACAGTCTAAGGTATCCATGATAAATGTTTTAGACATATTGTACCTCCATGAAGCAAACAAAAAGGTTCAGTTTGGTTTGTTATTGGTTGGAAAGAAAAAAAAGTTAGAAGAAATTGGAAATATAAAAGAAAAAATCTTAAGATACAGATCAGGCTATATATGTTAGGCAAAGTTTTTAGTTAGAAAAAATTGGAAATCTAAGAGAGAAAAAAAGAAACATCAGGCTAGGTTAGATTAGGCTATATTAGGCTAAGTTTTAATTTGCAATTTTTTTTAAAGAAAAATAATTGTCTGAAAATTTTCAATGCATAAAAAGAATGGGTA
>JAOTOM010004299.1:207500-260671 GCA_034440615.1 Ashinkailepas kermadecensis | reverse complement strand
TTTATGAACCAGGCTTCTGTTGCTAAGCAGAGCTTGTTGCAATGAACCCAGGCCCCACCACTTGATCCATGAATTCAGTTCAACTGCATAATTTTGCAATAAGTTTAATGCACCATCAATGCACAGACATGGCCACCCTGGTAGCCTCACCCCTGGCCTAACCAAGAGTTGCTAACTAACCCTCTCAGCTGGGGGGCTAAATGTGAGTGTGTGAAGTGACTAGCACTCTCTAACCAACTGAGCTACTGGGGCTGCAATTAGTGCATTTACTTGGCAGTAAGAATCATTGACTCTTCTCAGTACTGAATGCCTTCCCAGTAGCTACAAAAGAATATCAGCTGATGCATGAACAATTCACACACATTTGCTCAGTGGTAACAATAATTTACTCTTCTTGAGTAGGTACTGGATGACTATCCTGTAGCTACAAAAGAATATCAGCTTATGTATGAACAACTCAATACAATGAAGAATGGCTCTTAGATGCTCCTGGGTTTTAGACATTGCGTGCAAGAAAACATACAACCTTCAATATACCGGGAGGTGCTGAGTTGACATCAAAAGTAGCGTTAAGGATTATACTTTATTACTCAAATAATATTTACGCAATATTTACGAGTAATAAAGTATAATCCTGACGGTTACTTGATGTCAACTCAGCACCTCCTGGTATATTGAAGGTCACACGTTTTCTTTACACGCAATGAACAACTCAAGTTTATTTGTGCAAACCACATTGGGAGGAAGATAGTTCCAGTGGTTATCTACCAATTGTTCAACAAGTTCAGTTAGATATGATTACAGTTGAAACTCTCCAGTTTCATTTGGATAAGATTAAGTGTAATCAGGTGCCAGCATGGGTGTAACCACAGATTCGAAATTGGGGGACAAACCAGGGATGCAGTAAGTTTGAACAGGATAGAGGGCCTAGCCCCACCTACCCCCCCTGAAAAAATCCTTGGATTTCAGCCACTTCTTTTTCAATGTCATTTTCAGCCACTTCAATTAAATGATTTACCATGGTTAAAAATGATATTTTGGGGACTGAAAGTTCTGCCAAAATTAGCAAGCTTCACTACTTATCACTGCCTATGAACACCTAGCTTTATGTCGTATGTGCTGGACCCGATTTCACCATCATCGTAGATAGATGCTGTAAGTATGTTAAACGTTGCCCTCTTGTAGCAAGAAATACATAAAATATTGGATGATGGTTTTATGGTAGCAAATATGGACACACCTTTCCCATGCTTTCCTGTTTTACTGGGACACCTTTTGATGCAATGACAACCAGGGCAGATAAAGGGTGTGGCACTTAGGGTGTGTACCCCCACCTGGAAGGTGGCGTCCCTCAGGCCGGGAAAAGGCGTCCATCTGAAACGGTTCCATTGTACCCACTCGAATTTTTCAGCCAGAGGCGCCCCTATAAAATAAAAAGGCATCCCCTTGGAAGGAAAGGCGCCCCTTCAGGAAGGGCCGAGTGCAATCCGCTCCTCGAATTTTGCAGCCAGAGGCACCCCTCCAGGTGCTTTTGCAGTGGCGCCACTCCAAAGAAATGGCGCCCCTCCAGACAAGTGCCCCCATGACAATTCCTGGATCTACCCCTGAGTACAATATTGCTCTCTGGCGGTTATGAACTCTGGCTAGTAAAAAATTGTGCGCATTCACGTGTGGTTTCTCTTGCAAATTTTACAACTTCCGTTGAATCATTAAGAGGAAAGCGGACAATTTGAAAAAGCTCTATATTTTATATGTCCGGAACAGCAATGTGGCAGTGTAAATAAAAACAAACAGCAATGAGAGCCCCATCCGAGCAGGTTATGACGGATTTCTTGGGGAGCCCCCAGTGAAATAGGATATGAGTGCTTACTATCACAACGGCTGCAAACAAAAATAGATTTGACCCTCCTATTCCTATTACCCTCAATCATTGTACACACGCCGAACCTTCGACACCTTTAAAATCATTTCGATATTTCAACATTCTGATACCGTGCGTGACACGTCGAATGACACCCACATAATGCAAATTGAAGCCATAGCCACGAAATGTGAGGACTCTGAAAATTAAACTAACATTTGACCTTGAGGCTTGATCTGACATGTCCCGGCTTGAAATGTTATTCGAGAGTTACCCACGGGCTATCTCTTGATACCAAGCATGGGTAGCTTTGGGAGAAAACTAAGAAACGCTGGGCGACCGAAGAAATGAGTTCGACCTTTGACTTTTAAAATTAATGTGATTTCTGAACAGTGTGCTAGAGTACCACACAGCACGTCGAATGACTCCACTTGATGAAAATTGAAGACATAGCGACAAAACGCGAGGACTTCGAAGAACTCAATCAAACCTTGACATGTCTCAATGTTGACTTTGACAAGTCTCGGTTTGAAATGTTGCTCCTAGTCAGACTTGTGCTCGACTCAAATTTTTTTAATCGGCTCACATTTGACTCATAGATCTTGAGATCCGATTCAACTCATGATTCACAGCAGGTCAAAATTATTTGATTCGACTCAATTCAGACTCAGCTACAGAGATCTGATTCAACTCATGACTCAAACATAAATTTGAATCGATTCAGATCCGACTCAATGGTATCAAACTCATAAGCCATATGATTTGGTGTGCACTGCCCACACACTATATATATATATACATCTAAAATATAATATATATAATATAATAATAATAATATATATATATATATATATATATATATATATATATATTACATCTGGGAAGAGGGGCGGGGGGGGGTCCTGAACACTTAAGGCATTATGCAAGAAATAGCTCTACTGCTGCTTCTGTATGGCTGAACCAGTAATTGTACTGTGTTTACTGAACACAAAAATGAACAAGCTATCCATATTCAAACAGTTCCTTTCAATGAAAATCCTCTAACCACTTGCAAAGAGCAACTTTAAAACCGATGATTATTTTATAGCGGTGTGCCGTATCCTGAACATGAAAATGTTGTTGCTCAGGATTACCTCACTGTAGCTGTTGTGGTACAAGCTATTAGTAGCACTAAAAAATGCTGGTGTAATTGCAAAAAAATTGGAAGTCACTTCCTTATGGTTTCCTAAAGCCAACTGCTCTTCGAAGCCTACAATGGTTCCTGTGAACTTCGCAACCTCTGTACACAAAGTATATGTATAATTATGTGATCAGACTTTCATGTTTTGGTAGCGACAGGTCCATCATTTATGAATACTACCATCTTTTTGTTATTTATGCACTGAACATGATGTGGAAGACGACAAAAGGTAGGTGTTCAGATATCCCCCCTCTTCCCCTATATGTGATGTGAAAACAGTTATTGCAAAAATGATTTATTCGACAGAAAGTTTGATGTCTACGCATCTTCATCTGTGTCTAATTAAAGAAGGGAATTAGTATTTATTTAAACGCCAATGAAGATGCTCTAACATTGAAACATCTTGATCTGTTGAATATATTATTTTTGCTAAAACTTTGGGTATAATTGGAGATCAAGGTAAATTTTGATTCTTTGGAATTTTTATTTTGAATGCATGGTATTTTAACGTAAAAATGACGATGCGACCACTCATTTTCCCTGCAAATGATAACTTTTCAGTTGGCAAAGAAATAAACAATCAAAATCTTCACTCTACAAATATAGCACATTGTGTATAATCATCCGTACCTGGTGTGTCATAGACGTGATAAAGAAGAAGTTGAACACTTCATGCACTCGATTTAATACTCTTTGACATCGAAAACCATATGTTTCTGCCTTAATTCGGTATATATTAGGTATATGTCGCCTTGGGCACAGCCTCGACTCAATAGGCATTGGGCACAGCTGTCCAATACATCCTCGAAGGTTTAGTATGTATATTTACTAAGAAGGTAAGTGTGTTTAGTAAGGATATTTCCTAAATTTCTGGAAGTTTAATAGGTATTCTTACTAAAGTTACCTCTACAAAAGGTGGTTTTACAGCGGATTTTTGCTCCCAGGTCAAGTGGTCTCAGGAACAATATTGAGGGAGAAGACCCATAGTTAAATTATTTTCTTAGACTGATTATAGAAGTATCACTTGTTCTCACTTGTTCTCTCATGATAACCTCTCCTCTATATATATAAGTTTGAGACATTGCTTAGATTACACAGGTCAGGACTTCGAGCAATCGTGCTCAAATCACGTGAACAAAATCTATATAATGCCACGCATTCCAAAATACTTGATATTTTCATCAATAAAGTTGAACATGTGTTGCTATAACAAGAACAATGCTATTTTTCACAAAAAAGATCATGCCTGTATTCCAGACTAAGTTGTAGGATATTACAGAAGACATATAAACTGGTTAAAATATGTTATATCCAGTACACATTTCCTTCATATATAGGAGAAAAAGTAATCTGCAGCCAAATTGATACCAAATGAACAAAATTACACAAATTGATACCATATTTTTTTTTTAACCTTCGGATGACGTCATGCAGGCTTGAGTTAGTTATTAGGGCTTTAGGGCGCATCAACTACATCGGTCATGTAGGAATACTTCCACCTACCTTCTAGTAAAGGTACCTTTGTTTGTTATTTGTCACATGCACGTCTGATATGATATCAGAGGCGCAGGTGACAAATAACAATCCAACGGAATTGTATTCAGTGCAGATGCCAATTCCAGTGCGGGACAATGTCAGTTCCATATTCTTTTTCACAATTACAACCAATTTATGTGTTGTGCTCCTGGTACTAGGATTGACTCGTGCATGATACTGATTGTGGATAACAAGCTTAACATTAATAATTATATGTAGTTATTGTAATTGTGTTTTGGTAAATAACTTCAGTACTGGTGCCCTTCATTCTTTACTCACTGGCAGATTAGAAGTTGACAATTGTATTGCTAAGCATGAATAATTATGCTGTGTTTTTACTCCCTACTTCTGTCATGACATAATATTCACACAGATACATGCTTCATATTATTTGTTCATAACATGCATTTGAGTCACAAGACTCAAATGACTCATTGCGATTCAAATGATTGACTCATGATTCAACTCATTTATTTTTTAGAAAGTTTTGATTGAACTCACGACTCAAAATATGTTTTGTGGAAAATAATCGATTCAATCGACTCATCCAAAAACGATTGATTCATGAGTCGATTCTTGATTCAACTCGCGTCGAGCACAAGTCTGCTCCTAGTTCACCACTGGTTATTGCTTGATATCAGATTTGGATAGGCTTGAGATAAAAAAATTAGGCGACCGAAGGATCAGCTTGGCTTTTGTCCTTGAAAAATAATTCGATTGCTTAGCTTTCTGATACTGCAAAGCAAGCCACGTCAAATACCCATTTGGTGGAAATTGAAGCGATAGCAACCGAACCTCGCGTTCGGTCGATATCGCTTCAATATCGCCATCTAATAAATCAAGCTAACCTTTGACCTAGAAGTTTGACCTTGACATGTACCGAATTAAAATGTTGCACGATGGTTCACCACAGGCTATTATTTGATACCAGATTTGGGCAGGTTTGGGTGAAAACGAAAAAAAGGGAGGCGACCGAAGAAACCGGTTTGCGTTGAACCTTGACCGTTAAAGTGGTAATGTGAGACCTATGTAGTTCCTACTAGCGTGTTCAGTACAAGCAGAAGCATTTGTGGTAATCGATTCGAACGATCATAAACCCGTCGCTGAATGCCGATGCCAATACAAATACGCCTCTGACGAACTCGTCGCTTAATACGAATACGAATACGACGTTAACTTGACGTACGTGCCTAAGGCTGCCCATGACTTCCCTGAATGATCTTGAAGATACCCAAGGACACCGAGAGTCTAATTTGTTCAAGATATATCAATATATGAGCGGGGGAATGCAACCTAAGACGTATAAAGCCTTGTGATAATGCAAATTTGTTGCCTAGCAGAGCAAATTTTTCCACCCAAGCGAAAACAGAAGATGGCCAATATTCATGTATTCAAGAATGGCCTGGAAGCAGAAATTTGTGACGTTTGCTGATTTACTACTCTGAAATTTTGTGACAACAGATAGCCTGTGAAGCCCGTTGATTGGCTAGATCGGCTTTTAGTATTTTTGGTAATTCTCTTGCATATATATTTTCACTTTATAAATGATTAAGTATAATTTTGCGGCGATGATACTCAGATAGCTGAGGCTTGGGGGGACACGGAAAACAAATTGAGGGGGACAAATCACCACTTTTCAGAAATTGGGAGGACATGTCCCCCCAGCCCTCCCGCCCCCCACCCCCAGTGATTACACCAATGGGTGCCAGGGCCAGATGGTGTGTATGTCATAGCTTTGCATGAGATGAGAGGTAGGGTTTTTCTACTTTCTAACTTATTCAACAGATACCTGCCATGCAGATATCCTAAGTGGGGTAGCACAGGGATCCACCATAGGTTCACTTCCCTTGATCTTCTTTCTGAACAAAATTGAGGGAGGGCTGAAGAATAAGGTGTTTAAATTTGCTGATGACGTCAAGCTGGTATAAATGGCTAACACTAGTGATGAATCTAACAATATTCAGCTGTACCTAGAGGATCTAAAAAGTAGGCTGATCAGTGGCAGATGTCTTTCAACTAACATAAGTGTAAGATTATGCATTGGTGGTCTGGAAGTTGGACATTTAGATATACATTGAGATGTAGTGAACTTGGTCTGGATGTCATTGAAGAGGAAAAAGATGTGGGCATGTTACCTTCAAGGGACCTTAAATCAGAAGAAAATGTAATTCAGCTGGGATCATGGACATTATAATGTTAGGAATCCTTAATAGGGGAGGGGGGGGGGGAGGGGGTTCAAGATAAAAGCAATGAAGGTATGAAAAATTGTACTTTGCCTATGTACAGCTCCACTTGGAATATTGTGTACAGGCATGGAGTTATACCTCAGAAAGGGACATGCCTAGGTATGTGAGAAAGGGTGCAGCAGAAAGCCTATCAGCAGATGAGGTAATTAATTATCTGGGGAAAGGCATATGGCATTCAATGCATATTATGCACTCATTCAAGTATTGGAGATTAAGGGGTGTTATGATTGAGATGCTTAAGATGGTTAAACAGTTAGATAATGCGTATCTGAATAATGCTCTTCTATCCGGCCCATTCCACAACAAATCAACAAGGGCATACCACCCAATATTTTATATTTTGATGAAAATATTTGTGTGGGATTATCTGGTGTGCCAAATCCAGCTGTGCCATTTTTAGAAAGATCAGGTGAACAGTCAAAGAGCTATAACCTAGGGCATTTTTTAGATGCCCATAACAAGGGTGTCTTTTCAGGTCTTTACCTCAATGAAGAACAATCTGAATTGTGCACAAGTATATATCGGTGAATTCACAATGACCCACTGCATATTTTGGCTATTTCAAAATTTTCGTTTAGGGTATAATTCAAATCGTGACATCGTGACCTGGGGTCACGTAACCTATTTTACCTTTCGGGACAGTCACAATATTTCAAAAAGTGCAGAAAAGAAGTTTGATATCTTAATTTTCTAAGCAAAAAATATAAAAATTGGGTTTTGCTCCTAGAACTCTACATATCCATTTCAAACTAGGCATGGATGGCTGTTTTTGTGCTAGTTTATTGTAGCCTGTTATAATATTTGCTTAGAACAGTATATTACTGAGATACAAGCCTTTTGATGTTCGTGGCATGTGGTGGGATGAGAATGTTAGTCATCTGATCTTGAGTGTTGTGTTGCACAAGTGTTCTAACCCGTTTAAGGTCATGGGTTAAACAAATGGCAGAAGTGTCTCCAAATTGTGGTAGGTGGCCCATTCCATGACAAATCGACAAGTGAAGGGGACAAATTACACTCTATATCTCGACGAAAATACTCATATAGGGTTAGTTTGTCTCTATAATTCAGCTGTGCAATTTTGGGAAAGATCGGAGCAATGGTTAGGGAGTTACAGCATGGGACATTTTTGAGAGGTCATTGAAGTCTTTGGAGACCTGGAACTCAATGAAGAGTAACACAAATTGCATGAAGCTATATATCACGGAACTCATGATGATCTGCGTCATGATCTACTGCATCTTGTATCAATTTCGACATTTTTGTTCATGCGTTTTTGAAATAGTGAGCTTGTGACCTAAGATAACGTGACCTAGTTTGATCTTCGAGACAGTCACAATGCTGTTTTGGAAATTCAGAAGCGACGAAGGATGATTTGTGAAATTCTAGATCGTCACTTGTAAGGAGAAAAGTAATAGACATGTTTTCACCTTTTTATGTATTTCTGCCTCAATGTTAGCATATAAAAAATGTGTGATCATATTTCACCGACAACAGTGAATGGTTTTTATATCTGCCCGTCACTGTAATATCAATCTTCTGGCGTTTCAAACCCCATATTCTGGAAACGGAAAGATGAACCTCGTTGACCGAGTAATCGCATTCATCTTGAGCTGCTTGAGAACAAATTTGGCGCGGCCGCATCCATTGACACATGCTGAGCCATGTGTCACATGAATCCATGCACAATGAATGTCCATCCATCCATCCATGTCCAATGAAGCTATTTACACATGAATCGCATTGGATCATGAGCTGCCTACATCGGTGTGATAAAATAAACTAACAGAATTACACAATGCAATGCAATACAATAATGTGTTGCAGTCCAGCAGCAGTTCGTGAAATAGGGTGGAATATACCACTTTCTGAACACTCAATCGACATCCTTTTCCAAGAATTACCGACATCCTGCTTCTTGATGCGTGTTTATGAAGTCTTCTTGTCTCCTTTCTAACAGTGTCTCGTTCATAAGTACCATGCTCACGCTCTCGATAAGGGATGGTGATCCACAAACATTTCGCAATGCAATTTCTGGTAGATTACTTATAATGTGATATGGCATACAATACCAGTTTATTGCATAGTTATTTTTTTCGCTATCCAGAATATAGCTCTTCCTAAATTATGAATATAAAAACCAATGATAAAGGTACAGTTATAACTATGCCGTTGCCTCAAATTTGAGTTTGAAAGACATCAAAAGCATTTTAAATGACACTAATTGCATGGCAAATTTCGGCATCTTACTGTGCTCGTTTCGACATCTCACACCTAACGAAAAACCATTATTTTAACACTGCAGTACAGTATTATAATGCAATGTAATGATACACAGATCTACAGATCATCCTATGCCTTGTCAGAATCCCAGTTCAGACTGATGATCCGTCACTACGATAATATTAATCAACAAAATCTGTATCAGCATGCACACTAAGCCATTTCACTTCATCCAACTACCATTAACACACTATCAGTATCGGTAAGCAGTTAATGAACTATTACAGTACTGTGGGTCACTGGTGCGAACTCGTGGTACCCCTGTGTTCCCTTCACCGTGACGGCTTTCGAGAAGCGCTCGATGAGGTGGGTCGTGACGCCCATTGCCTCGTGCTTTGATACCAATGTGAACTTGATGCAGCTGGCTAGCTTGTGCGACACACTCAAGCATGTCCTCCGCCGTCAGTATCTGGTTGTTAAGCGAGCGCTTGAGGCTCTCTTGAGCCGCGGCACGCTTTGGCTGTGCCCCCGATTGGTTGGTTGTTGATTTTACGACACTTCGGCCGTTGAGTCATATAGCGTCGCCAATATCTCACGCCGATTGACCGCGGGTGAAGAGTAGCGACAGGTGAGACTCGAACCCACAATCTCTCGATTGTGAGGCGGGCAAGACTATTCGTAGACTATTTGTAGACTATTCGTCCCCGGCTGTGCCCCCGATGCCGTCGCAAGCTTCCATGCAATGATATGTGACAAGAAGCCACTCACAGGGTACCCGAAAATCTGCCTGATGGTGACACACATTAACGAAGTCATATTTATTCGGATACTGCCGTCTGTGAAATACATATTTTTGGAGGTCAGGTACTGCGCTCCGAATTTCTGGGATAAGCCGTTGCAGGAACGCATGCACCATGTCAGTGTTGTGCTTTGTGCCGTCAGAGATACAGCAGTAGCTCTGATGGCACAGTACCTCGTTCTCACGCCAGTACACTACAAACGGGTCCCCCGTACACAGGGACGAATCCCAGTGGAAGCCTTGAGCTACATCCTGCACCACAAATGAATACTTTTCGCCGAAATCGTACTAGGCAATCACTTCGCCCTCCTTGGCAATAGTGCTGGCCTTGTTTGTCAGCAATAAAGTGGTGTCTGGTCAGCTTCACGGTTTGCTGGCTCAAATATCGCATGCTTTCCTCTGTGGTCTATACTATTTCTGCGAGTGTACAGCGATGCGTGCTCATCCACTGTTCGTACCGTATCTCATTATCCATGTCATCTGGGGATAAATCACCTTCACTCTCTTCTCCTGATTTGTCCGCGAGGATAATCCTCAGAAAGTTCATCATCCCGTCTTCATCAGGGCAGTCCTCACAGTTGTGCATCATACAATCACGGTTTTCCGTGCCATATACGGCGTGATCGAGGAGGTTACGGTATTTGAGACCGGGAAGGCCGAGAGCGGATATGAGCAGTTTTGGGTTTTGATAAGTGCACAATGCACATGCACACCGTGTGCGTTCCACTGCTGCCTGCCAAGACGCAATGCTTCGGACGAAGGGCAGCAAAGGTTAAGAAGCTGGTGCGAGGGTTTTCAGAGTTCTGCTTGTATAGATCATATATCTCACACAAATTTCCCAAAGCAAACCTTTTCTGAACTCTACTTTTGGTTCCATCAGCCTGTCGCAACGTGACATGGTCGGTCTTGCCGACACATCCGGCTGATGTGGTCCGACTCATAAAATAGCTTTACTTTCATCTGGACTGCGTTCGACACCCTCAGAAATTTCCTCGCTTCACAGGCAGCACGTTCAGCGAGAGCGAGCAGTGAGCACTGGGCACCAAAACATGGTGCCACCCCTTGTTTGTGCCCTTCCTGATATTTCACTACATTCGCAGATTTTTATTTTTGCGAGGCAATAAATGGTTGTGAGAATGGTTTCTTGGTTACCGGAATGTGATTGCTATATTATGGATACTTCTCTCTTTTTGTAATTTATGGTAAGGTATAACTCATAAATCATCTACTATCACAATTTGGAAACATTGCTGCATTTTGTTTAGCCCTTGACCTCACGAGTTAGAACACTTGTGCAACACAACATTGAAAATCAGATGACTAACATTATCATCCCATCATGCCTCGAACGTCAAAAGTTTTTTTTTAATAAATTTCAGTAATATACCGTTATAAATACATATTCATACAGGCTACGATAAACTAGCGCATAACAATTATGCATGCCTAATTTTGAACTGATTTGTAGAGTTTTGGGAGCAAAGCCCCCTTTTCTCTTTTTGTTTTGCTTCGAAGGATGAGATATCGAACTTCATTTCTGCAGTTTTTCAAATCGCATTGTGACTGTCCCGAAAGTAAAATATGTCACGTGACCTTAGGTCACGACTGGGCGCTATATGACCTGTGCAGTCGATGCGCCCCTAAACCATAATAACAACGACCTTAGGTCACGATGTCACCATTTCAATTATCCCGTAAACGAAAATGTATAAAGAGCCAGAAGATGCAGTGGGTCATTGTGAGTTCACCGATATATACTTTTGCACAATTCAGATTGTTCTTCATTGAGTTGAAGACCTCAAAAGACACCCTTGTTAGGTGACATCTCAAAAATTCCCGAGGCTATAACTCCTTGACCGTTGACCTTATCTTTCTAAAAATGGCACAGCTGGATTCGACGCATCAGATAACCCCACACAAATATGTTCAACAAAATATAAAATATTGGGTGTTATTTTGGCCCTTTCACATGTGGATGGGCCATCTTCTATCTATTGAATCGCATGAATTCAGGTTTGATAAGTCAAGGCATGGAACAGCTAAATGCGAACAAGTGCTCAGTCAAAAAGTGGTTGATCAATGAAATAGGCTTCCTGGTGATGTTGTCGAGTGTTTCCCATTTAATGCATTTAAAACCGGAGTGTATACGTTAATTTGGTCCAATAATTTAGTTTTGAATGACAAATTGTGCATTAGTGATATTCAAATGTGTGCGGATGGAGTGTGATCGATGCCTACAAGGGCCCTACAATTTATAGTTTATACCCTACAAGCTCTTCTGAATTTATGGTGGGATTATGTGGAGGTGACCTGTCATGACTGATGCTTGCATTCCCCAATGGATTTCATCAAACATATGCATGGATTCAGTCCACAAGCACACCTCGGCAGCTCTGAGGAGGGGAGCTGGTGTTATATGTTACTCTTGTGAATGAACCCCATACAACAATTTTGACAGGCAGAATTCGCATGAAAGAGCAAGTGTCCAGAAGTCGAGAGACATTGAATTTGGAAATACTGGCTGATGTCGAGCATTATATCAACCATCTCCATCCAAGAAATAATGGGAGAAAATTGTTTGTATTTCCACGAAACGAGTAAAAATTTACTTTCGGATCCTCTAGTGCCACACATCAACAGACAAATATAACCGGTGTCACTACTTAAAATTGGTAGTTGGTGGTGGACTGAACGGTCCACTAAAGGCATTCTTCTCGTTTTGGCTACGTTCCACAATTACGTTGACCCAACGGAGACCAGCGGTCGAACCTGCTGTAAAATACTCCCCACGGCCATATTGCTTGACAGTTTAGGCTTCATAGAAGTTCCCACTTTGAGCTATTAACGTCAACCAAAGCCGGGATAGGACCGTTAACATCTGAATTTTGATTTTGGGCACATGTCCGCGGGGACATCACGACCCTGCATTTGTGCGGGGCGCATTGGACAAGGCAGACTCCGTTTGCATGGGCGTCGCGTCAGGAGCCGTCAGACCTCCCGATCTCAAATACTCGGTGGCACCGGACGTCTCTTTTATGCACGCCGTCTTCAGCCAGGCCACCTCCATGGCGAGCGAGACGTTATGGCTCAGCCCGGGCACGGCCACGTCTTCGTCGTGCATGTAGTTGCGCTCGTGCGAGAACGGGTAGAAGCGGAGCATCTGCAATCGCAGCAAGGTGCCGTAGACGTGTCGGTAGAAGGTGGCGTGTTGGACGACCGGCACGTGTTTGCCGATGTGCAGCTCGATGGCCAACTGCTGGATGTTGCGGAACAGCGCCGACCGCCGGCCACGCTCCATCTGCTGGCGCAACACGTCCCACTCGGCCCCCTCGACGTCCATCTTGAACATGTCGATGGTGGCGTCGGCGTGGCCCTGAGCATGCACGGCGCTGTCGATGGTCAAGAGGCGCCATCCGCGGCCGTCCACCTCGTCGCGAGCGCCGATGCCGTGGTGCACGAAGGTGATGTCGCCGCCGGGCCGGTCCGGGTCGACGCTCGGGTCAAGTGCGACCACGCGGCAGCCGAAGGCCTCGGCGTCCCAGTCGAACGACCAGTCGCTGCCGACGCCCACCGAGTAGACGAGGCAGCCGCCGCCGGCGGCCGCCAGCCAGCCGGCAAACTCGTCATCGAGACAGACGCGTTTCCGGCCGTCCATAGCGGCGGCGCCGTCTCGTCGGCGCAGCGGTACGCCGCCGAACGCGGCGCGCTTGCGGCAGGCGGCGCCGTGCGGTCGCGTGAGATAGGTGAAAAGGTCGCGCAGCATGGTCGCGTCGTCCGCGGCCATCGGCGGCAGCGCGTTCACTCGCATGTCGGACCGGCAGGGTGACGGGGCCTGGCGGTCGGTGGCGGCGACGGCTGCGGTGGTGCTGCTGTTCACGTCGTTAGTGCTGGTCGTCCCCATCGGTGGTGGGTGGTGTTGTAGTAACACCATTGCCATCACGACCAGCATCGGCATCATCAGGCAGAGCACAGTCAGCCGCTGCAAGCAGAGCCACGTCGAAGCCATATCGCAGCGAGCTGCCCAGTTGCCAAATTGTCGATAAGAGCCCGTGCAACTGCAGGAAGAGTGACGCCGCAGCATGAAATGGCCCTGATGAAAGAGCGATCCAGTAATCACGTGACGAGGTGAAGATGGTCCTTTGACTCCGACGAGGAGTTGCGGAACTGTGCCGCAAATGAAGCTTACACCACACTTCGCACCACACTTGTGAAGCGCACGAATGATGCTGAGAAGCACGGGATCACAAGAAGTGTGCTTCCGATCAGCTCACTGTCTTGGAAGCTAAACTCAAACGCAATTCAGCGACACCCAATCTAGCCATCTGATCGTCAGTTTGAGAGCTAGTTAAAGCCCAATTCAGCACCAAGGGTTCTAGCGAGATGGAGCGATTTTTAGCACTGAACGCGCCCTGACACATCGAGTAGACGCACAGCTGTGTGATCGGAACCGGTTGGCGCGGTACAATACCGGCCGCCTGGCTTCCATGCGCCCGATCGCGGATAGGATAGGACACTGTCGGCGCAAAAACGGCCCGATATGGGCGTCGAGACCGCGCCGGTCGCCGACCCTGCGACGTGTGCAGCTCTGAATAATGCACGACTGCAGATGTGAACGAGGCTGGATGTCTGAATCTACCCTCTTGAGCCCCTTCAGGTTCAAAACTAAGCGTACTCGAGCATTCGGGCTAAAGTCATAGGGAAAGTAAACGAAAACATCCGGCAATTTAATTATTTGTTGAATTATCCGTTCGAAACAGACTACAGAAAGTCCTGCACTGATAAATTATAATCAAAGATCAAGCCTGCTCAAAGTATGCTTTGTTGTGTTTTATCGTTCACATTGGTATGGTGTGATTTGATGTGTGAGATTCAGGAATACTTCTTAGTAGTGGGTAATGTACGCCTGCCCCCTCCAATTTGTTTTGTTTTGCTTGGATTCTTGTCTGTTCTGTTACATCTTATGACTAATTCCATTATCCAACATTTCGCGGACGTCCCACACCGATCGTCAAGGACACAATCTGTGATTCTGACCTGGTGCACGATAACCATGTTTTAGCTGGTCTGGAGCAGGGCTGGACTTGTATTTGGGAATCCTGGGCTTTAAAGGTTAATTTTTGAGTCGTCACATTGTGACAGGGTATTTTTTTGGACACAGAAGCTCCCTTTTGTACTCTCGGACTTTGCGTACTATCCTGCAATATATATTTGTATCCTGTAATATAGAAATGATGGCATGAGGAATATCAATTAACAAGTGGACTAATGCAGCTTCGTGCGTATGACATGTAGTCATAGTTTTGTTTTGTCACAACTATGTGTACTATTGCTGAAGTGCAGAAATGGTGCAGCCTGTATAGTTAGGAACCCACAGGACTGGATATTTTATTTTTCAAAGCAACACCTTTGTGCAATTCCATTGCAAGAAAAACATCATTCAGCCAACAGTGAGGAAAAAGAAGAGAACAATTTAATGGAGAAAATAATGTTATGGATGACGAAAACCCAGAATAATGTTGTTTTCCCAAAATTGAACTGCTGCATTAAAAAATGCGGTACTCGCTCACAGTCTTGAGACAAATATGAGTATCATTTGCCTAATGATATTCGTTGGAAGTAAATATCATCAAGTAAATGCCATGAAACCAGATTAGTCGGCCATAATGTACTGGTGTTATACTTTCACCATTTGCCTTTTACTTATATTTAGTACTGTGAGATGTTTCAACGAATGGTGCCAAATTCTTCGATATCTTGCCAGAATAAGTAAAACAGTTGCGGGACCAGGAAAAACAGCTGGTTGGTGGTCAGTTGCTGAACTGGAGAAGCTCATAAATCTGAAGCTGTGCGATAGTGCACCTCGCATGGTTTCTGAGGCCACGGCTGAACTCTGTCAAATATATTCAAAGGTATCGAGCTCCTGGGAATTCGCTGGCTTTTTTTTAATAGCGTGACGTACTTGAGTTAAGCTGCTTTTCGAGCGTAGTCTCTTCTTCCTGTTCTGACAGTCGGCACAAAGTTTCAGTTCCTAGAAAGCTGATAGAAAGTTTTTGATCTCAGGCCGCTGGTCTGTTATTTGTAGAATCCTGGCCGTCCGTTGCCGTTTTGAACTGTACTGTATGAACCTGCTGTTTGGAGTGCGGTTCCCTGTTGGACTAGCTTGCCGGTTGTGGGTCCGTTTGCGGATATAACTTCCTAAGAAGAAGTAAAAACAACATCCCGCCTCTGCCGTTCGATGTTCGGCTATTTACGGACTGTTTGTCTGCTGTTGTGTTTGCAGACCTGCGGCCTGTTGGCCTGTCAGCTGATCGCCGGCCCGTCGAGCTGCCGGTGGAGGGACGGCCGTCGGCGCGATGGCGTCTCTGCCGGTGGCGTGTCGTGTGGTGTGGCTGTCGCCGCGGGCCGCGCGCCACTGCTCGGCGGCGGCCGGCCCGATGGCCGTCTACCGGCGCCGCCTGGCCGACGGCTCCCTGTACGCCGACCCGTATCAGGAGGCGGTGGCGCAGCGGCTGGACCAGGTCCACGCCAGCCTGGTCGACTACCAGCCGCCCCGGCGCGGCCCCGTCTCCCGGCTGCTGTCGCTGGTGGCACCGCCGCCGCCGCCGCCGCGCGGCCTCTACCTCTGGGGCACCGTCGGCACCGGCAAGACCATGCTGATGGACCTGTTCCACGATTGCGTGCCCACCGACCGGAAGCGCAGGGTCCACTTCAACGCGTTCATGCTGGACGTGCACCGGCGTGTGCACGCGGCCAAAATGAACCTATGGCGGCAGAGTGGCCACCCAGATGGAACGCGGCCGCGCCCGTTCGATCCGATCAGACCGGTGGCCGAGTCTATCGCCCAGGAGGTGTGGCTCATCTGCTTCGATGAGTTCCAGGTGGGAGGTCGGATGTGCTGCTTGTTGTGAGGCACCACCACATGGTGGACACTGCGCTCCTGTTGTTTTTGACGATGTGAGCGATGTTGTGAGCTCGTGCCTGTAGTGGCGGTGGATTTCATCGGATTATTACGTCGACACTGCCGTGCTTTCTTTCAAAAGTAACCTTTATTGGTAGCCTCTATACGGCGTGCTTATTGTACTGCTTCCTGACACGAGCTGACAGCATTGTTTTATGGCGAGGGAACATGCCCGTTGTTCCACACAATGTAACAAAAGCCAAATGTTTACGAAGGAACATTCCACCACGGATTGTCAACAGATAACCTTTTTGAAGGTGAGCGCCTCTGGCATGAAAGGCATGTTGATGTGCATGACGACATGTGTCCGTACCTGAGCTGAGCCTGTTGCATAATTTTCCCAAGACGTGCGCCTCCGACATGGAAGACTTGCTCGTGACCGTGCTCGGCCGGTACCTGAGCCGGGTCCGTGCGGCCGCCAGGTGACCGACATCGCCGACGCCATGATCCTGAAGCGGCTCTTCACGGCGCTCTTCAACAGCGGCGTCATCATGGTAGCCACCAGCAACAGGCCGCCCAACGACCTCTACAAAAACGGCCTGCAGCGCGCCAACTTTTTTCCCTTCATCTCGGTGCTGAAGACGCGATGTCACGTGCAGTGCCTCGACTCGGGCATCGACTACCGGCTGAAGGGTCAGGCCAGCCAGCAGAAGACATACTTCTTGTAAGTGCTGAGATCTCCGATAAAGCTGTTCAATTGTTTTAGCATTTTTTACTTAATAATTATCTCTGCATGTGTTCAATGGTGTAATTTACATTGTTCGTTTCCTGAAAACGTCCACAATCAGTAATCGTGTCTTTGTATTTTAAACTCGTATCGCTTAGTAGTGTGGATATGCGATTTCATTAAAGTTGATTGTGTTTTCGGAAGGGTGGCCTGATTTCTTTTTAGGACACATGTCGCCAGAAATTGTTATCAGTTTTCTTTGAGGCATTCTCAACAGGAAATTCGACCATGTTGGTGTCGATGACTACATGTGTTCGTACCTGAGCCGGACCTGCTGTATAATTAGACCAAGGTATGTGCCTTCGATATGGAAGACTAATGCTTTGTGATCGCTCTCGGTCTGTCTTTTCCCGCAGCCACGCTGACGATGTTCCGTTTCGATGGGCAATCTGCTGGGGTGGTTCCCCGCAGGAGGTCAGATTGCGTTCTGTCCCCTGATATCATCCCTGTCCCTATACCTGATGTCATGATGTCACCTGCCCCCCACAGGAAGGCTGATTGCGTTCTGCGCCGACAGGAAGCCTCACGGTGATGCTGAGGCCGGCGTGAATCGTCTCTTCAAAGTGCTCTGTGCCCAGGAGACTGACGTGGTTCGTCCTCGCGTGCTAAACGTGCTGGGACGAAACGTTGACTTTCAGCGCACTTGCGGCCAGGTGGCCGACTGCACATTCACCGAGCTTTGCGACCGTGTGAGTGGTTGGCAAAGCTCTCTATTCTGGCCGGGGTATTCAGCCATCGAGGCCTCCCTTCTGACTTGGCCAGTCACCCTCCGAGACCTCCATTCTTACTAGGTCAGTCACCCGCCAAGGCCTACCTTTTGACCTGCCCAGTCACCTTCCGAGCCTTTTTCTGACTGGGTTAATCACCCTCCAAGCCCTCCCTTCTGGCCTGGTCAGTCACCTGCCGAGACATCCCTTGTGACCGGGACAGTCACCTGTCGAGACATCCCTTGTGACCGGGACAGTCACCTGTCGAGACATCCCTTGTGACCGGGACAGTCACCTGCCGAGACATCCCTTCTGACCGGGACAGTCACCTGCCGAGACATCCCTTGTGACCGGGACAGTCACCTGCCGAGACATCCCTTGTGACCGGGACAGTCACCTGCCGAGACATCCCTTGTGACCGGGACAGTCACCTGCCGAGACATCCCTTCTGACCGGGACAGTCACCTGCCGAGACATCCCTTCTGACCAGGACAGTCACCCGCCAAGGCCTCTCCTCTGTTCCAAGCCGACTAAGCTGCATGTATCACATGCAAGCATAGCAGAGAACATAGGTATAATCTGCGATATATTTGGTGCGCATTGCCCAGCGTGCGACGACAAAGACGCCATCTGCCGTCAGAACTGTGTGTTACACTAGCTTGACACTGTCAGCTGTGCAAATGGTGCAGTTTTGGTGTTACTTAAAACGCCACGTGTTACCTTACACACACTCGGCCCTGCCGACTGCCTGCCAATGGCACAGTTCTGGTGTTACTTAAGACGCCACGTGTCGCCTTACAGCCGCTAGGTGCTGCCGACTACCGCCAATTACGCAGTTCTGGTGTTACTTAATACGCCACGTGTCACCTTACAGCCGCTGGGCGCTGCCGACTACCTGACGATGGCGCAGTTCTGGTGTTACGCCACGTGTCACCTTACAGCCGCTGGACGCTGCCGACTACCTGACGATGGCGCAGTTCTGGTGTTACGCCACGTGCCACCTTACAGCCGCTGGGCGCTGCCGACTACCTGACGATGGCGCAGTTCTGGTGTTACGCCACGTGCCACCTTACAGCCGCTGGGCGCTGCCGACTACCTGACGATGGCGCAGTTCTGGTGTTACACCACGTGCCACCTTACAGCCGCTGGGCGCTGCCGACTACCTGACGATGGCGCAGTTCTGGTGTTACGCCACGTGTCACCTTACAGCCGCTGGGCGCTGCCGACTACCTGACGATGGCGCAGTTCTGGTGTTACGCCACGTGCCACCTTACAGCCGCTGGGCGCTGCCGACTACCTGACGATGGCGCAGTTCTTCCACACCGTCATCATCCGTGACGTGCCCCAACTGAACGCCAAGAAGCGGGCCCAGGCGCGCCGCTTCATTACGCTGATCGACACACTCTACGACCACCGGGTGAGCTCCGACGTATCTGCTGATGCGGGCGCTTGTCGTATCGCTGAAGCCAAGCTGAAGCCAAGCAACACGACAGTTATCAGTGAAAGATGGTTGTCACAGTGAGGTTGGAATTACGCCATGTTATATGTGTTTGGAGAATGATGGTGTTGCGAAGTGTGAAAAATAATGTGCATTGCTGAAAGGGTGGTGCTACCACAACAGAAGCTGGTGCTGCAGCTGCGACGTTCGCCGTATTACGCTGGACGATAGTTATCACATGTAGTGATGTGCAGCATTGTATGAATTTGTTGTCTTGTATTTTCCTAACCTGAGGGTGTAACATAACTCTGCATGTGTGCATTCAGGCAGCGTCTGTACTTACTGATAACTGCTGGAGCTACATGACCACTGCAGTCGACGCGCCACTAAACCCCAATTATGACTGTCGGATATTGACGCTTGATTCATCGAAAAGTTATATTATTTACTCAGGTGGAACGTTTTATTTATATCTTGAGCCTTGGGCCCCTCCATTGTTCCATAAAGCACCTCAAATAATTACACATTTTAGCTCTCGCCAGTGCACGGCATTGTGCCGCCTTCGGCGGAATGGGGGGAGGGTTGTTGCATGAAGGCATCAGCTATGATTAACAGTTTAATAGGATTAGGTATATTAAATATAATTTAATATAATTTAATAAGAAGTATACAAAGCACAAGCGAAATTAATGCTATGAAAAAGCTCCATCACAATATTTCTATAAATGTGCAGCAGAAGTTGTGAAGTTATTTTTATTTTCATTGGCTCTAAGGAATCGCTCGCTTTCTAGCGCAGAAGAAACGGGAACAAATCAACGTCAGCCCAAATGTACGTAACCGCAAATTCCGTGGACGGAAGAGAACGCACGTATTGGCACGTACGGTTGTTGCGTTCCTTTGAGGGTGTGCCCTCTGATGAACCGTATCCGGGACAAACTTTTTTTAACAATGTATTTTTATCCATGATATTTAATATTGGTGTATTTGATATTTGTATACGTTTCAGTTCAATTGATTCAGTGCCCGTGTGATTCAATGTTCGTTTTTGTCCCTGTAATGGTTCGTATGTCCATGTACTGTTAACGACTGAGTTCATTTACGACTTCATTTCTTCCAAACAGACGAAATATTTTCCAGCTATTTCCGCCCTTGTCAAACCATGAATGAGAGAGAACATCCATCGCGAGTTGTATAGCCTCGAAATTGAGTTGATTTGCTGAACACTGGTGTAAAGAATCTCACACGGTGTAATAACTTTTAGGACACATTTCTAATGGATGTCGGATGTTTTGTCCGTATTAGCCAGTTAGTAAGAAGTCGTTCAATTTGTACAGCCTCGAGTGTCTTCTTGCCCAATCCGAGATCCTTTAGTGGTAAAGTTATAGTACTATGATCAGTTCTGTGTCGGGCGTCTATGTCAGCTGCTGCAATGTCACTTATAAGATCACCACCTAAGCATGTGAAGTCTCCCTCATGTCCAGGAATTTAACATCGTTAAAATGAACACCTCTATGTTGGTGCGAATATCTTTCGACTATGTTTTTAGACCGTTCAAATAGTCTGGGCACTAAAGTTCACTGCGATTAAAGCAATTCATAGCGATGAAGGCATTCGAGGGTCACTTTTCTGAGTTACTTTAGGTCACCACTACCTATATATTCTGTGGCACCCTTTCCAACAGTTAACATTTTTCGGTCTAAAGAAATTCGCGTCGTAGATACGGACCAAAGTCAATATGTTCGAGTTAGTCCTACGTACTACATTGACAAAGTTCCCTTCTGGGCATTACTCCTTTGGTTGGTTATTGGTTTTACGACACGTCGACCGTTGAGTCATAGCGTCGCCAATCTCTCACGCCGATCGGTCGCGGGCGAAGAGTATGGGCATTACTCCTTCATAATGCAGCAGTTGTGCAATGATAGTTCGATACAATTGTGGTGCATCGGCCATTTCATACGTTGTATGCTTGCTAACATTTTCCTTGTCAAAGTGCACTTAAATACATAGTTCCTAATGCACAGTAATGCTGCTGGTTGTGGCAGGCCGAGTAAGGATACAACAATACCTGAAGTGCCTGAAGATTGGTGAAGTACAAATGTAGTACCAATTTTCAGGAAGTGAAGTACAAAGGGTGTAGGAAATTACAGGCAAGTCAGCTTGACTTCACTAGTTTGCAATGTACGAGAAAAACTTGTCAAGGAGAATGTTCAGGCTCATCTTAATAAACACAGCATTTTAAAGGATACTCAATATGGATTTAGATCTGGGATATCTTGCTTAACTAACCTGCTGGAGTTCATGGATTATGTAACTAGAGAAATAGACTATCAAAGCAGGATATATGTTGTGTACTTAGACTTTAGCAAAGCTTCTGATATAGTTCCACACAAGTGTCTAATTCATCACCTAGAGCAGCATGGGATTCATGGACAAGCTATATGCTGGATCGAAGCATGGCTAAGGGATGGGAAAAAATAATAGTGTTAAATCGATGTTAATGAAATTAAATTCAATTCTATTCAATTAAATGGAATAGGAAAATAAAAATAAAAATATTACATATTACACACACACACACACAATATATATATATATATATATATATATATATATATATATATATATGTATAATACGACAAGAAAATACAAATAGAAATTGTATTAAATGGAAGGATGTTTTGAGTGGAGTACAACAGGGCTCTGTCCTAGGTCCACTTCTCCATATAATATTTGTGAACAACTTTAAGGTAGGGGAGAAATATTTGCTGATGGCATGAACCTGGTAGGATTGGCTAGTAATAGTGATCAATCTGGTAATATTCAACCAGACTTGCAGGACCTAAAAAGTGGGCTGATCAATGGCAGGTGTCTTTCAACTATGAAAAGTGTAAGGTTATGCGTCTGAGGTCTGGAGGTGAGGCATTCGGATATACAGTGGGAGGTATGGAACTGAATGTCATTGAAGAGGAAAGAGACTTAGGTGTGTTAGTTTATAATGTCCTTAAAACAGAAAGAAAACAATGTACCTTAGCTAGGAACAGGGCAACTAGAATGCTTGGAATCATAGGTAGGAGCGTAAGGTATACGAGCAAGGAAGTGATAAAAACTGTAACTAGCCTATGTTCGACCACACTTGGAATATCACGTACAGGCATGAAGCCCTTACTTAGAAAGAGGTGTAGATATGATAGAAAGAGTGCAGCACAAAGCCGCTGTACTCATCAATGAGCTAGGAAGCGTAGAATGTAGAGAAAGGCTTATGGCATTATAGATGCACCCGCTCAATTATAGGAGATTAATGTGTGATATGATTAAAATGCATAGGGGTTAGGTAATATCAATCTGAAAATGCTCTTCTATCTATAGTACCGCATAGTTGTCATCAATTCAGGTAGAACATGTCAAGGTGTAGGACAGTTAAGCGCCAACAGGTTTTCAGTCAAAGGGTGGTTCATTAATGAAGTAGGCTGCCTACTGATGTTGTGGAAAGTCCCTCATTGAATGTATTAAAATATATCTATATCAATACAATCAATAAAATATCAAGATATAAATATTGAATACATTATAAATATTAAAGGGTAGATCATTTTTAGGTTGGAGAATCTTGCTTTTGTGTTCCAATTGGTGGTCGATTGGGTGATTTTTATGCTAGTAGGTGTGCACTTTGCAGGCCCCTTCAAGCAGGCATGGATGGAGTTGGAAAATTATTGAGGATGCACTCGATCCACGCGTGTGTTACGCGAGATCGAGTGAATAGGGCTAGATATGTTGAGGTAGATACGTATTGGTAGTTGTGTAGGATGTTGTCGGATGGTTTCTTAGGAATTTAAGATATAGTATTGGGTAGGGTGTCGAGTATCTTTTTGTTCAAGTTCATAGCATCTTCCCTTTACAGGCCTAACCCTGATGGGATCATGTGACTCTTATTAAGTCTGAACACTTTATGTCTTTATGACTTTAATACGTGATACGAGCTGTGTTCACGCCAGTATTACCGCCAGGTACGTGTTCACGTCAGTATTACCGCCAGGTACGGGTCGTGTTCACGTCAGTATTACCGCCAGGTACGGATCGTGTTCATGCCAGTATTACCGCCAGGTACGGATCGTGTTCACGCCAGTAATACCGCCAGGTACGGGTCGTGTTCGCGCCAGTATTACCGCCAGGTACGGGTCGTGTTCACGCCAGTATTACCGCCAGGTACGGGTCGTGTTCACGCCAGTATTACCGCCAGGTACGGGTCGTGTTCACGCCAGGTACGGGTCGTGTTCACGTCTGTATTACCGCCAGGTACGGGTCGTGTTCACGTCAGTATTACCGCCAGGTACGGGTCGTGTTCACGTCAGTATTACCGCCAGGTACGGATCGTGTTCACGCCAGTATTACCGCCAGGTACGGATCGTGTTCACGCCAGTAATACCGCCAGGTACGGGTCGTGTTCGCGCCAGTATTACCGCCAGGTACGGGTCGTGTTCACGCCAGTAAACCGCCAGGTACGGGTCGTGTTCACGCCAGTATTACCGCCAGGTACGGGTCGTGTTCACGCCAGGTACGGGTCGTGTTCACGTCTGTATTACCGCCAGGTACGGATCGTGTTCACGCCAGTATTACCGCCCGGTATGGGTCGTGTTCACGCCAGTAATACCGCCAGGTACGGGTCGTGTTCACGTCAGTATTACCGCCAGGTACGGGTCGTGTTCACGCCAGTATTACCGCCAGGTACGGGTCGTGTTCACGCCAGTATTACCGCCAGGTACGGGTCGTGTTCACGTCAGTAATACCGCCAGGTACGGGCCGTGTTCACGTCAGTAATACCGCCAGGTACGGGTCGTGTTCATGTCAGTATTACTGCCAGGTACGGGTCGTGTTCACGTCAGTAATACCGCCAGGTACGGGCCGTGTTCACGCCAGTATTACCGCCAGGTACGGACCGTGTTCACGTCAGTATTGTCGCCAGGTACGGGTCGTTCTGACGGCGGACACACCCCTCAGTCAGCTGTTCTCTGCCGCCAAGGACGTGGACATCAACGACGAGAAACGAGCACTCATGGATGACTTGGCACTTGGCAACGAATCGGTGTGTATTTGGCGATGCTTTTGCCGCTCATCGTTTTGAACGTTTTGATGTCCATTGTGTTTCTGATTTCCCCTATGCCATGAGCTCCGCCACCATACAAATCAAGCGGATAGTGCCACCCCTGGAACATTTTTTATTTTACACCATGTCTATGTACATTGCACCGAGATGATGAACCAAAACCCCCAAACACCTCTTTCAACCATGATGTCGTGGTGGAACCTTGAACTATATGACTGTTGCTATTGGGCAGTGGTGATAGGAACAATTGTTAGCCCGCTCATGAACCTGCGCGGCACTTGCTATCGTGACTGCAGGGCGCAACAAGTGAAACAAACTAATCTGACCACAGCATACAAATGCTCCCTATCCGGGTGATCGCATTTTTATCAGAAATATCAGGTCGGCTGGCCTGTCCTGCAATCCTAACGGAACACCAGTGCAGTGCATGTTGGCGGTGAATACAGGCGAGCTCGCAGGATGGAAACATTGGATTGGATGAACATTATGACGTGTGTGCCCGAGTGGTCGGGTGACCTGACCGGAAGCGATGTTGGGCGGGAGCGATGTTGGAGCCGCGTGTTCGGAGCCACGCGTCGCCGAGACTGTTCTCGGTAGACGCACACCACCAGGACGCCGACAAACATTAATTTGGTGGTAATATACCGCATAGTCAATTATCCTGCACTTTAGGCCGGATGAGGTGCACAATTGGTGTCTAAAAAATATGAAGTGTCTTGTGACCATTTGATTTCGGGCTTGTTTATGCTAACATCCAGCCCGGATGGTGTGTGCCGGTGTGCTGACGTCACCCCGGCTGTTGACAGTTGACGGTGGCCAGCATATTCACGGGCGAGGAGGAGCTGTTCGCGCTCGACCGCACCGTCTCGCGGCTGGTCGAGATGCAGACGGCCGACTACTGGGCCCTGTGGCAGCGGACCGCCGCGTGATGCTGTGCCGCCGCCAGCGCCCGGCGGCGGCACGCGCTCTAGCTCACTAGCCAACACTAGAATACTAGCGAACACTAGCAGATCGGTGCCACATCGGTTGGATGTGGCACATCACAGCGCGCAGTGGTTGCTGAGGCCTCGCGCCCGACTAACGATGGAGCGCACGGCGCCTGACGCTGGTCATCGACCTACAGTTTGGTGCCCACGTGGGCCTGTTATTGGTCGGAATTGTACGTGTGTTCCTCACTGGATGTTATTGGAATGGAAATGCTATTACATTGTTATGTGCAAGGTTTCTCTAACTCGGATATTAAAGGTTGACAGTGAATTACGAAGGGCCTGTTTGCACTATAACCAGTAGCGCATTCAACGGACGAAGGCGCTGGGACCCCGACCCTGCCCGGTCAGGTGGTCTAGATTTTGATAAAATCGTGTGTTTGTGCGATTTTTGGCAACAAATCTGGGAAAATAAAAAATATGACACTCCTTGTCGGGCACCCCGAATAATTGTTCGGGCGGTGC
The DNA here is from genome assembly GCA_034440615.1 of Ashinkailepas kermadecensis. Taxonomy (NCBI): domain Eukaryota; kingdom Metazoa; phylum Arthropoda; class Thecostraca; family Neolepadidae; genus Ashinkailepas; species Ashinkailepas kermadecensis. The sequence continues at coordinate 234,447 of JAOTOM010004299.1, read as the reverse complement.
ACCTGTGCGTAGCTCTTAAACTGCAGCTCAGCAGCTCTTAAACTGTTTTGGGAATACCGCTTCCTTGTGACTTGGAATATCAAATCCCACACATTCCCACAGAGCACAGCGTGCAGTCTCCGATATAGCACCTTTATATGCATTCATTTTTCAATGCCGTCACCCTCACTGCCCCTCCCCGAAAATTCGCGTACTCAGAAGAAGAATCCCTGTCTAGAAAATATACTACTTGCCCTGTATATTGTGATAATGGTAGGTGCCACAAGTCATTTCCGGGAATGAAGCGTCGATAATATCGAAGTGTTGCGTACTCCCCTCCCCCTAGCGCCATCGTATACTACGTTTTCCCCAGAACACTAGACCTTCCAGTGAACGTATATGCATAGCGAACGAACAGCAGTGCACTGTACAAAGCCCTACGTCAGTGAATGTTGAGGTGTATTCGTAGCACGGATTCCATGTAATTTTTCATGTATCGTCACGAGATCTACGGTCCGTATTTTTGGCTCGTTCCAAGTTGTACAATGCTTGAAATGTTTTGTATTTTGAAACTGTTTTATCCAGGGTTTGCCTGTATTTGCCTATATTTGCCTATGTTTGCATGCGTGTCGCAAAGGTGTGTGTGGCCCATGGCTATACAGCAAGGCGGATCCAGCAATTATGGGGAGGGGCGCCATCGGCTGAAGAAGAAAAAAAAACGTTTGGGGAGGCAGGGGAAGCGCTCGAGCATATTCGAGCTTTTCGTCTAAAAGGGACGACTTTGGCTGAAAATGCGTGGAGTGAGACGGGGTGCAGTCGGGCCTTCCTGAAATGGTGCCTTTTCAGTCCGGTGGGGCGCCACTTCTCTGTGGGGTGGGGCACATGTTCCCAGTGCCGCCCTCTGTATCCACCTCTGCAACACAGTATAGATCCTGTTCACAGAAAACCCGAGTGACTTTCTGTCGGGATTTTGGCGTAAGATTCTGGTTGTCATTCTTAATCGACTAACATGGGCTTTCTTGTCCGCCAACAGGGGCGGATCCATGGAGGGCAGAGGGATCATGCTCCCCTCCCCAAGGAGCCGATTTTTCCGATATTTTGCACTGAAATGGAATGTTCTCGAAATCTAAGAACATTTTATAGCATCAATGTTGTCTTAAGCAGACCTAACGAATGTTAGCTGTTCAGATCGAATTACTTTTAGTTGCCCCATCCATGGTTCTGGAGCCGGCACTGCCCGCCAACATGTTTGACTAGGTCACATCTTTTCATATTGCTCAAACTTTTATTCAATTTGAAAGTTATTCTCACTCATGTTGCACTTCCTAAACATAGAAATCGAAGATAGAGCTGTTTCTTCCATGCATGGCTCGCTGTCGGCGGATCCAGTGACCAACCGAATGCTGGTCGATTTTTCTTCGGTTACGAAAATTCTCCGGACCCAAATCTACGCCAAGGTCAGTCAAGGCTAAAACCAGCTCGGAAGTATTCTGATTTTGATCAGAAGATAGCCTTGTATCGGGGTACCACATTTCGGATTTTAGACTGCGAGTTTGAAAACTTTGTCTGGGATAGCTGAAGACGCTTGTGCAATTGCAGCGCAAAGACGCCGGCCACATACTCTAGGTTGACCCGGGGCCTCACCCTGCCTTCTTTGACCAATCTCCGCTTCATAGACCCATCCACGCCTCGCTCAAGTTGTCTCGAAATTCCTCCGTTTAACCGTGCTCAACCGCCCTCATGCCTCCACAATCAGTTAATCAAATGTCAAATTAGGGGGCCGCGGTAGCTCAGTTGGTAGAGCGTCGGACTCTTGATCGCATGATTGTGGGTTCGAATCTCACAGCCGACGGCGTTTACTGAGTCAACCCGCGACCAATCGGCGTAAGAGGTTGGCGACGTTACATGACCTAGCGGTTGAATGCGTCGTAAAAGAACCCAATCCTCGACAATCGATTGGTAGCTAGACAAGCCCCTTACCATCGGATTCATGAATGCCGGCCGCCTCCCCAGCTTCCTGGTCACTCCTCTGGCGGACAATATTCCCTACTCACTCTCCCTCGACCAGATCTAGCACTCTGCGTTTGCGTTCGTCGGTGTCGGTATCGAAGACATCAACTCTACGAGATACATAATACATAGATCGTTCGCCAATCGATGAGGCATGCCTGGTTTGAAGACGAGAGCCGAAGTTTTGTCATTAGCTTACTGCGACAGAAGAAGCTTTTTGTTCCATTGGCTCTGTTTGAGATCGGCACTCGGTTTTAATCTGCATTTGTACATCATTCTGAGCCCGACCACGTTTTTGCCGGGCATAAGTGGGATTTGATTGCCTCCTGCTGTTGAAAGCTCCTCCCCGTCCAAGCTTATAATTTGCCGGATTTGCAATCATCTGACTGAAAAGGAGGGCAGAAAAGGAGCAATTTCAGTTCACATTGCTAAAGAAGTTGGAGCAATAAAGCAATACAGAAGTTCATGCTTTGCGAAGTTCAGGACACTGTCAAGTCGGCCATTGTCGCCGATGGTGTATGGAATGCTGTGTCTGCCGGGGACAGCTGTAGCCAGTGGTCACCGGCGGCTGCTATTTTGGTAGACATGATCATGACATGGCAGGCTTCCTTTGTTTGTTTACTGGGTGGTTCAAGATGCACTTTACGCACAATCACGGCCGTTGGCGCCGCCCGCACTGCTCACCAGTGGGCTGCGGGATTGGGAAGTTGGGGATTTTGCCCCGCTACCTCGTTTCCCCAACTCCCTTTCCCTTACGTATCAACCATACTTTTAAGATTACTAGGTCATATGTAAGGGTCGCTAACTGTCGCTATGATAGTATAAAGAGCATGATAGTCATTTGCTAACGCCCCATAATAGGGTGGACCGGGTCTAGTTGATACAATTTTGGCGAAATTGAAAATAACTCATCACTTCGGAAGGGAAGCGAGGAGATAGCTACACCTACGCCACGCCTAATGCTTCTAGTATAATCCCCGATAATTATTTTTCGTGGCATCCTCTGGGCTTTCCATCAAAGAGCAAAACATAGCGCAACTACCGGTCTATCAAGTTACCCCGCTGAAGGGGTAAGTTGTTGCTGACGATGGGGTATGTTGATGAAATGTAAGCAAAGTAAGATACATCACCTATGGGTGGCATTAGTTTAAGCTATCTGAAAGGTCCACATTTCACGCTTACAGTAATAATACTTGTTTGAGTCCCTGCTGATCATCGCTCATGGTTTATGCCATTTATGGAATGTGCAAACGTTCATTCCCTACCTGCACCTTTTCCTTTGTTCAGTCTTTTCCATCGGGTGATAAATGCCCGTATAATTATTGGACAAGATTATTTTGAAACAGTGTTTGCAAACACATTGATAAAAATAGGCAATTCTGTGGTTATTTTACGTCATTACCAATACGCAAAATGTTGATGCAAGCTGATGTTCAGGTATAGGGGTTCATTAAGTTGATGCAGGCTGTATCAATTTACCCTGCAGGCTTTCTGCTGCAGGCTGCAACATGTTATGCAACATTGCGAGTACACTGTAGCGGCAAACGATGAAAGCATTTCACCGTTGCAAAGCTGAGAGGACATGGTAATGATGACAGACACCCAAAACGTTAGCAAGTGGGCGACAAATTAGAAATTAAGGCGAAGCACAGGCATTTAAATTTTACTTTCGCTTCAAAAATGTGTCACGTCGTCGCTATTCCGCAGCCACGGGCCGAAATGACTTGTGCTTGTTTTTGCCGGGAGAAGAGGGTGCCAGTAGAAACATGTGTGGTAGCCATGACAATCGGCTTCATACTTTTGGAGAAAATACTGTTGTATAAACCATCCCGTGTATCAACTAGACCCGGCTCCCCTACTTCGGTGCACAGCCATCACCAAATTTAAAGAAGTGTGAAAATGAATGAATGTAGATTTTCGAACATTTATTGACCGTCATGTACAAGCCAAGATTGTGCCAAGCCAACAAAGATTGCCTTTTCCCGGCACCTGCGTAATTTTCCGGGTCCGGCTTAACTTTTTTTTAAATCCTGGTACGTGTTTTGGAACTCGCCGCGTTTGTTGGTACCCAAGCGTGAGTTTTCGGTGAACCAACACAATGTATTCAGAGTCCCGGCACAAATCTTTGGGGCCCACCACCTCTCACGGATGGGGAAATTTCCCCTCCATTTCAGTCAGATCCGCCCGCTGTCCGTACTAAGCGGGTATCCGTTTACCCCGGTAAGGGAAGTCGAGGTAAGTTGAGACAAATTTTCAGCTAAGACGGCCTTAAGCTCATGTGATGAGACTTATTGATTATTTGTGCCCATATTCTGAAAGGGTGATGCTTTTGGCACAAATGAGTCGCATAAAATCACACAATTATAAATCGGTAATATTTCGAGTTGTCTGACGTATTGCCCATGTCTCAACTTATCCCAGGCGTAGTGCAAGTTGATCCTAGTGGTAGAGTAAGTTGTTTACGAGCCGTATTTATGTAAACAATTGTTGTGACGACCACTAGGGAGTGTTCCTTTTAGTTTTGCAAACTTTTTTAATCACTTTTTTGTCACCTCATGTGGTCTGGTGGAAAAGCATGAAGCAATCAGAAAATACCGCACAATGTACTTCGGACTAGATTTTCACCGTCTATTTATATAGTATTGTCACACCATAACTGATAACATAACAATCTGCTCAACGCAAATGTATTTCATGTTCATGAGAATAAAAACATCAGCAACATACAACACATTAATCAGCTACGGCTCAACCGCGCCTCATCTTACCCAGGTCGCGATTGCTCAACGAGTCCCATAGGTACCTACCTCACTTCCAATACAATATGGCTGCCCATCTCCGGATCATCCCACGCCAAAGTGGCTTGGATGGATTTCAATATAGAGCACATGCCTACAATTGTGAGCTATGTTCCGAAGCTTATCTGTTACAAATTAAGGAAAAAGAATATAAGTAATTAAGGAAATTAAGGAAAAAAACATTCCTAAGTGAAAGAAAAACTACGTCGGACCTTAAAAACATATATTTGTTCAAGGCTCACCAGATATCTACCGCCCCTGGCCCCCCGTCCAAACAACAATGAAGATTTTCTTCGAAGTGTCGGCAGGTGGATTGAAAGTTTCATGACACCATAGGAGGTTAGATAATGGGGATGACTCAACTTACCTGAAGGCTGAACTAACCTCACTTTCCCCTACATCAATCACTGAGGCTCACAGGGTGTCGATGAACCGTGACGGGGCGGGTGTGTGTTGTCGCTCGTGACCTCTTCTCACTGCAGGGGCGGATACAAGGGGGAGGGCACAGAAGGCATGTGGCACCCCTGGAAAGGTGACACCACTCTGCCCAGGAAAAGACGCCTGCTGTAAATTATCGGGTACACCCCACCCACCCCCCAATTACCCATATTTTATGAAGACCCTTCTGATAGGAAAAGCAAACATGGTAACTTAGAATGCAAGTCCCCTCCCTTCAGCGAAAGTTTTAGCTGAAGGCGCCGATTCAAGGACTGTCGCAGCAGCGCCTCTCCGAGAAAATAGCTTCCCTCCAGGTGAATGCACCCCCAATACAATTGCTAGACCCACCGCTGTCTCACTGAGGCTTGGTGTACGCATGAATACTGACAGCGCACCACCAGTCAGATGCTGCTCGAGGCTCGGAATCTGAGACGTTGCTATATTCAGATTTAACTTCAATCCTGTCGTTCGGTACCCAAACATTACCGATCACCTCCATGGCCACCGGATTGCCGTGTGACCACCGCTGACGGCGCCGGTGACCGATGACAACTGACTCACCGTGATGGGCATTCAGCACCTCTGACATTCAGTGCCGGCAGCCAGTGCCAGTGCCGACATGCAGTGCCACCAGGTAGAAAAAGCGCTATCCCGTTCGCCAGCATTGCGGGAGAGGCTTATTAACAAATACCACGGTAGTTCCTTGAGATGTCACCACTGGCCAGGTACATGATGTTTTCAAATTTTTCCTTGGCCGGGGGTGGAAGGCAAATTAATGTTTTTACCCATGGACTGATCTTCCGGCTCCTAACGAAGGCATGCGGAGCAATGGCCAGGGTTTTGTAAGTGTCCGCTACAGCAAGGAAGTTTTGGTTGCAGCCTTGTGTGCAAATTGTTTTGAAGACATTTTACAGCATAGGGGAGACCGGGCTAGTTGATGCAATTTTGGCGAAACTAAAAATAACTCATCACTTTGGAAGGATAGCGAGGAGATAGCCACACCTATGTCAAGCCTAAACTTTCCAGTATCATCCCCAATATTTTTTTTCGTGGCATCCTCTGGCTTTCCACCAAAGCCAAACATCGCGCAACTACAGGTTCATCAACTTACCCCGCTATGGGAGTAAGTTGTTACTGACGGTGGGTTAAGTTGATAAAATGTAACTTAAATAAAATATATTATCTATAGGTAACATTACTTTACGAAATTTCACAGGTCCATGTTTCACAGTATACTGTTACAGTAAGCAGTACTGTTTTGAGTCCTGGCTGATCATAGCTCATGGCTTATGACATTTATGGAATGCGCAAACGTTCATTCCGTAGCTGCACCATTTCCTTCGTTCAGTCTTTTCCGTCAGATGATAAATTCCCGAAGAAATATTGAATAAGATTATCTTTAAACAGTTCTAGCAAACAACTTAATACAAATAGGCAATTCTGTAGTTATTTTATTCAATTACCAATCCACAGAACGTTTAAACAGGCTGATGTTGATACAGGTTGATGAAGTTGATGCAGGCTGTATCAACTTACCCCGCAGGTTTTCCGGTGCAGGCTGCAACATGCTATGCAACATTGCGAGTACAGTGTAACCACAAACGATAAAAGCATTTCACCATTGCAAAGCTGAGAGAACATGGTAATGATAATAGACACCTAAAAAGTTGGCAAGTGGGCGTACGACTAGAAATTAAGTGGGATGCACAGACATTGCAATTTTACTTTGGCCCAAAAAATGTGCCACATCGTCACCAATCCGCAGCCGCGGGTTAATGCTGTTGAAGCAACCATCCCGTATAGCATACAGCCCTGGTCTCCCGTACTCAATCTAGACAAAACTAAAAAATAACATGTCACAGTCATAGAGAAAAAAGTAGGCCCACCATTTCAATATCAGATCATATTCGTGATGCGTTGTTTACTCCATGCATTCATGCACATAGAAACCATTGGGAGAAGCTATCTCGTCCACGCTACTTTTCAAGATCTGAATGAAGGTGTCCCCTTTTGCGAACTGCGATTGATGGCTGGTTGAGCGCTCCGAGGCTTGAAACAACGGTCTGGAGGATTGGGATAGCGCCTCTGACGTTTGAAGGGTGTTTAGAGACTTGAATGGTTGTGCTGGAGGCCTCAAGATGTCCCAAGGCTTCATGGGCTATTGTCAGGCCTCAACGGCGCCCCCAAATTTTACATGACGCCAAGGAATTTTACAGGGAGGTCACAATGTTGAAAACAACACCCACATACAACAAAGGTGTTCGAGTTCTGGAAGAATGCTCAATGTCCAAGGGGACATCTAGAACTGAAAACTCAAACGTCTACATTGATGCACCATCGAATGAACGTTGCGATAAATTTGATTCAATGTTATTTTCTTAGCCACTTTCGACATTGATTCAACACTTAGAAGATATATTGGATGAATGTTGAAGTCCAATATTGAATATATTAACTGAAAATGATATTGCTAATGGTGTATTATGCACACTGATGAGCAACATTATATTTCTACCAGTTTTGACCAACATACAACGTGAATCAATGCAATGTAGCATTGATTCGATATCGATTCAATGTAGAAAGGCGATCTTACATTTCTACCTGATTTCGACCAAAATGCAATGTCGAATCAATGTTGTGTGCTATTAGGGAAGTGCCCTAAGAAGCTTGAAAGCGCACCCTACACCTAAAGGTGCGACCCTTTGGCCTAAAAGGATGTCTAGATACTTCGAATGTTCCCAGAAGGTCGCAGGAAAAGTAGCCACAAACTACCGCCAACCTGAACCCTGGTGTCGCATGGACGAAAACGTGGCGCTTTTTGATACGTGTATACGTCGCCACGTGCAAATTTATCGCACACATTTTCCATGTTTGGGCAATAGAGCACGGTCTAAATATCGCCGAAAACACTTGTTTGTCTCCATTAACAAGCTTTCCGCGTCATTGAACTACATACTTATCTTTCCAGCTTGATCCCTTAAAAAAATATACCCGAATTACAGAGCACCTTCAGCGACCAATTGTCGCTTCCATTTGCTGATCGCTGACATTCAACGATCATAGGTACCGTTAAGGTGGTAAGAGGTAAGAGTGTACCAGTGATCACAGGGTAGCTGCTTTTACGATGCATAACTAGGAAATTCCTTCCTTTGATGTTGCTAATTAATGCCTTGCACTGATTGCTCGAGGGTGGTGAAAATACGTCGCCATCCTCCGCGCCAAAACTGACAATCTTACCCGCGCCGGTGGATAAAAACAGGATTCTCCCAATGAAGCAGCGCGGTATTAACAGATGCCTTAGATAAACACTATGGATGTTGCGCAGCACTGATGACGCGACGGCAGTTCCGTCGCGATATGTCGCGTGACTTGTGGTCCCGGCACGGATGCCACGGGCTGTACTGTGCATCGCCGCCACGGCTGCCGTCCCCACCGCCATTGACTGCCGAGGGAGGTGATGACGTCAGTTATACGCCATGCCATTTCGCCCTTCCTCCTCTCTAACGTGCTGTCGTAAGTATGGCGCGGCACCAGATACTGTACTAGATATGAGGTCAGTGACACACGTGCATTCAGAGTGCTGGTGTATGTATTGTTGCGTTCGTTCCACGATGCACCGGCGCTATCCGTTGTTGCGCTTGACCATATACCTTTGTCGCTTATCGTGTCATGCATTTTGCTAACTATTTCAATCATGCCTAATTGTTAGATTTCTTGAAGAATATCACGCTATTCAGGACTGAAAGAGCTCTTCCAGGGGATAACTCAGGGTTGCTGACAGTTTTTTTTAAAGATCGTATATGATTCAGTATTCAGGTCTTAGGTTGTCAAATTGTGTTTGAGTATCCAGGACCGAAGTCTCAATTTGTTAAGATTATGATTTATGGAAGGGTTCCTTTAGAATCAAAGATCAGACACACATTTATGTCAGGGATCCCTCGGCATCCATGGTACATTTCTGGGCCCCAGTACCGGATGGACAGAGGCCGACAACATTGGGCCCAATGCAAAACAATGTTATTTTATGCCAACAGCTGTCTGCATTGCTGGGGTTGAGAGGTTCGAAAGACACCGCGTTTCTCAAAGGATACCACTCGGCCCTACCGGCGCTGTCCCGGGTCCACACGGGAGCCACTACGGCCATCTTCAACCGGATATACTTGCGGTCGGGCTTCAGTGTGAAGTTCAACTTCACGTCACTACTGAGACAGCACTATGTGGTCGGCGTAAGGATGTTCTCATCGGGGGAAGAAGGCGCTGCCGCCATCAACAGCACCGAAGCTACCACTACAAGGAACCTCACAACTTGGTTTCGCCGCAGCTGATGAACCAAGCGACGCTGATGCTAGTTGGCACACTCTACTTCAAGGGCCAGTGAAAGACTAAATTCACCAAGAAGCCTGCGGCATCGTTTCTCACTGCTACCGGAGAGCGTGATGTGCCAGTGGTGGCCACAACGACAAGGATATCGTACGGCGACTTTCCGTTGTTCGATGTCGTCCCGCTGCTATACACCAACACCGACTACAGCTTGCTGATCCTGAGGCCGACACCCACACCAATGCAAGCAGTCGACGGAGGACGACATCAGTCAGCTCAAAACACATCCACCGAACGTCAGTGAGTGCCCAGCTCACGCCCAAACCGTAGAGCGCGCTGTGCAGGCGGTTACCAAGTCATGTGCGGCCTTAGTCGGAGACAGAGCGCCACCAGCGAGCTGACTTGCGCCAGAACCAAACGCCGTCAGGCGCTGCCAATGGTCAATCAAAGAAAGACCTTGTTGTTCTCCGATTATCGTTGCAGCGTCTAGTTCATTGCACGAATTCAGTAGCATGCAGTAAATGGGAAGGCCTGTGAAACGTGTTGACTGTGTGCATTACACTTGGCGTGTGAAAATGCGTTTTTGCAAGTAATAATGCAAAGAATGCTGATATATGGTACCAATAGTCCCATTATGATGTGAGGAATGCAGCGACACCAAATCAGCAAACTTTCGTTTGATAAGTTAGCCTAAAACGTGCTTTACACAATTTAGCCGCATGGCGGCAGCACCGTTGCCAATGCTCTTCAGTCTTTCCAGTTGCGCTAGATGGGGCTTTTTAGCTGCTTTTTCTGGTGTACTGTAATTCTGGCCACCCAATACACAAAGTTATGGTGTGCCTTTTTTGTTCCACCAGAAAAGTGCCAACGTGGTACGCCCTAATATATGCACTACAGAAATAGGCGCACAATCGCTGAGTTAAACACGGATGTTTTGCTTGTGATGGATAAGATCCTCCCTGTGAAGCAGAGTGGCACCAACATACACATGCCTTAGATAAACAACACGGATGTTATATGGCACTGATGACGGGATGACAGCTCCGCCGCCGATATGTCGCCTGATGACGGGATGACAGCTCCGCCGCCGATATGTCGCCTGATGACGGGATGACAGCTCCGCCGCCGATATGTCGCCTGATGACGGGATGACAGCTCCGCCGCCGATATGTCGCCTGATGACGGGATGACAGCTCCGCCCCCGATATGTCGCCTGATGACGGGATGACAGCTCCGCCCCCGATATGTCGCGTGACTGACTTGTGGTCTCAACATGGACGTCACAGGCTGTACTGTGCATCGCCAGCACGGCGAAGGCAGCGGTCCCCACCGCCATGGACATGCGGCTGCGGAAGCGACGTGACCCGTGGGTGAAGATTTAGTGGTAACATGTGATGCCTGAGCACCACTTATGAGTCGTTGAGCACCACTTAACTTTTTAAAATTAAACAATAGTGCCAGTGCGGATGTGTGGAAAAGCACCACCTAGAAATCACAAGGCCATGAGGCCATGCAAAAGCACCACCTGCGGTTTTCGGGAAGACTGGAAACTCCACTGGTGAGGTAGTCAGGTCAGCTTCAAAGGATAACCACCGTTTCTAATTTCCTCCTGTCCAGCGTGCGTTGGCAAGTATGGCTCGTCACCACAGGCCGCACTAAAGATGAGGTCAGTGACACATGTGTCTTCGAGTGTTGGCCGTCCTGTTCATTATGTCAGGTATTGCTATTGCATATTTGAACGATGGTAATGTCGACCCCAGGAACCCAAGATCTCGACAGCTGACAAAGCATCAAGAGTGATTTAAAAAAAAACACGCCTCTTGTCATCCCATAATATATCAGGTGAACTATGTTCGCAGAAATTCAACATCACAGGTCCGTAACAATTTCGAAAGGTTCACCATTTTTTTTGCATGTTTTGCCGTCAACACCAACGACATATCATGTGCTGAACAAAAACTACGCTATACTGCAAGAGGGTAAGTTGTCCAAACAACACATGACGTTTGTATATGACAATTGTTGTGAGGGTTTGTTTCTCAAAAGGTGCCCGCCCGTGTCGGAATATTATTCGATACATTTATGCTTTTTCGAGCCACCCTGCAAAGCACGTGCCTCTGTGACTGCGACAAAGCGGTTCATCTCCCTGCCCTTCTCCCACAACAATTCACCCGTTGCAGAGCACGGGCCTGCCCCGCCCACGTTATCCAGCCTCCCACCCCACCCCGCGTGCCCACCCCGGTGGCCGCGGCCGCAGCAGATCGGCGGAACCCAACGGTGATTCGGTGGCACGAGCGTCCTCCCACAGATGCCCCGCCCTACGCGTGAGACGACATCTGTCATTGGCTTACGCGTCTGAAAGCAACGCAGCAATTGGGCGAGTGTGGTGCATGCCTACTGACGTTGACAATAACCTCGGCAAATTAAACCATAATCCTCCTGATTGATGTCTATTTGTGACCGGTATTGGATAAAGATCTGACGCGTCGGGATCGGTTGCTGAGAGAAGATCATCGTGGCACGACAGTCGGTCGTGGGCAGAGGCCGAGGACGGTGGCACATCGTGGCACGGCAGCCGAGGACAGCGGCACATCTTGGCACGGCAGCCGAGGACGGTGGCACGGTAGTCGGTCGTGGGCAGAAGCCGAGGACGGTGGCACGGCAACCGAGGACGGTGGCACAGCAGCCGAGGACGGTGATACATCGTAACACGGCAGACGGTCGTGGCCAGAGGCCGAGAACGGCGGTAAGATGGCTCGGCCTATCTGTGGCCACTCGGTATACAGCATTGATCGTATCCTTGGACACGGGCCGGACGGAGAGACACCAGATGTCCGTCAGCAAGGTAAGCAGCAAGATACAGCCAGAGTGAGTCGTCCGATAATGTACTCAGCCTGTTTGCGCGGATGAGGACATGGGTGTCACTTGATGGAGTTGGTTGTGTGGGGGGATAACCTTTTTGATGGCCAAAGCTACCCTGGAAACCATTTCTGTCTAGCATACGCACATGGGCCAATGTTCAAGTTTCAGCCTGACTTGGGGGGTGGGGTGGGGTGAGGGTCAATGATTGATGTGGCTAGTGGCCCCCTTTGCATATACAAAGTGACACACCCTGTTAAAAGACCATGTACACCTAAATCCACCTCAGAAATGGCCTTTGAAAAAACAAGGCATGAACGATTCCAGTGGAATTTGCAAAATGATTGTCAGGAAATTTTACCAGGTTTAAATCCGTATGTTAAATACTTTTAAAATGGCAAGTGAAAAAGAACTTCAAGGGAAGTGCACATAAATAGCATTCATACGGGGCACTTGAATCCAGCTGACCCTATTAGATTAATTAATCTGAAATGGAAGTTGACTCATTCTTTGAAAATGCTTCCCCTAAAAACATATAATTTCCTATGACGAGGGCTAGCATTTATATTGCAGTTATAATGCGGTGAATAACTGAGTACGATGCAAACAAACCTGACAAATTAAAGTTCGTGGTATGACAATACTTTTGTATTCATTAACATCATGTACAGACAACTTCAAAATGCTTTTCAAATATTGTCTTATCTGGAAGGGAATCCGGATTACAACTGAATTCGCGTTGGCTTACAATGAAGTCATAGGCGCTCACCTTTACTTTGAATCCCATCATCGAACTATCCTTTTAATAAATGAGATTAAGAAATGAACAAAATAGCTGACATGTAAGTACAAAAAATGGGTAAGCCGAACACAGCGCGTCATCTTGTGTTGATATGGTGATGAAAAATTAATTCTTATGCGGATAATTTCGAAGATCGATTGATGCGGTTTGACATAAAAGCACACTGCATATTGGATGAATAAATGAACATCACTAGCCCACGGCGCCATTCGGGGCACCATGCGAGTGGAGAAGTAGTGGGCTATGGGGCTCTCGTGGGGGGCTTTTGGGCGCATCGACTGCATTGGTCATTTAGTGGGGCTCTCGTGCTCCATGTATTGGATCAAGCACCATGCCCGCGGATTTAACTTATGGACCGACCGCAGCTGTGCTCTCTTGGCAGCACATGGACACATCTTACTTCATACAATCTTCGCGAAAAGGCTGAAATTTCAGAAACAATGAAACCGATTTCGACAATCCTGCACACTGCACAGTTCACTCAGACTTCCGACGCCCCATACCCGGCACAGGAACACGAGTGCGAAAATAGTGCATCTAATGCCGAAACATGCAGCCGATTAAACAAATCCGATTCAGCCGAAATCGGCTGCAATTTTGCTGAACTCGGCTCCATCAGCAGAATATGGTATACGTACCTAAAATGTATATGTACTATACCCATGATTGTCGAATCGATATCGGTGTCACTGATGACCGCTGTGTCGCGGTCCTTTTCATCTCACCCTTCCGCTCAATTTGTGCCGCATACAACGGACCAACGAGACACCCTCCATCTGACGGACCTCAGCCATGCAGTCGCCCAGCCTCTGGGTGTGCAGGTCACATGGCATGACGTACCACGTAACCGGCTGATGGGTCGCTGGTCCTTAGCGGTGTTGACGTGACGCCGGCACGAATCATGCTCCTCCAAGAAGCCTTTTCGTTGAAAAAAATGCGCGCGCTTCAAAAAAAAATTACGAAAGGTGCTGAATATAAAAATTGAAAGAGCAGGTATAAGTGAAGGACATGAAATGTTGAGAAAAAAAAATTACTGAAAATTCAAAAGCGTGACGATCGGGCCCGGCCGGGTCGCTCAGTTGAACTGCTGCTGCATATACACTGGAGCATACTCGCTCGAGCTTCACTCTCGCCCGTAATTAACATTTTGGACAGAGTATTGCAAGAATATAAGCTTTCGGGACCAATTCAATTTCTTCGGTGTCCAGAGGCGCAGCCAAGGAAGCCCCCCCTCTCCCCCACCACAAAAATATACTAGATCAAACAAGAAATTTGGGATTTCTATATATCCAAACGATAGATTTATGGCGCGCTTCGAGCATCGAGAGCTCTCTCGACGAGGGAAGATTTGTTTTCAGTCGGATCCCCTGTTAAGAAAATCCTGGCGGCGTCTCTGCATTCATCATATTCGTCTCATAACGGTAGCATATTACCGCACATGCCATGCCACGCAAATAAAACATTCGGCATCATTATCATACTGATACACATACTTGCTACTTACCATATGTATATAAAATTCCCTGGGTCTTAGACGGGTTATCTGTACAGAAAGTTTGCACGCTGAGCTGAGGTCCACGCGCTGCGAGTGTAACGGTAATCGGGTGGTGTCCCAAGTCCGCCAAAGTATGACCAATATCCAATAAGCCGCTGTATATGCCGACTACTCGGCAATATTCTGGTCGGAAAAATTCAGTTGGGCGACACGCCAACGCTCCAACCAGCGAGACATGCAGTCACGCTCAGCGCCTTGATCCGCAGGTAGTTACCCACGTGCTATCGGTCCAACCAGCGAGACATGCAGTCACGCTCAGCGCCTTGATCCGCAGGTAGTTAGTTACCCACGTGCTATCGGCGACCACGGTGCACTGCGACCGACCACTGCGATTTTCTAAGCATCCGTGCGGCAATAGCCGGGCCGGAAATATGCAACATGTCCATGTATCCGCGCACCCTCTTGAGGTGCACAACGCACAACCGATGCACAACGTGGTATCAGCCAGGGCATTGCGTTGCGAAACATCAGCCTGAATGCGGTACTGTTGGATATCACTCTGCACATGACCAGGGGCGCGGCTACAGTTTTCTTAAGGGAGGCCTGACCCGTCCAAAATGGAACTTTACCGAGGTCGCTTTCGGCGACCTTCGCGTACCAAAAACATTTCATTTGTGGTGGTGCAATTCCCCAAATTTCTTCTCTGATCCGGTGTATTTTTTCGGCAGAGGGGTGGGGGTACCGGGGCCTTGACTGCGCCTCTGCACCCGATAATGTGAGCGATCTTTCTGCGCGTAATACTGCGAAGTGTTAGCCCGTGATCGCACTGCAAGATCCAACATGGACACGATACTGCCATTCGCTTCATTTGGTACTATTGCAATGCCTGTCAGCCCGTGGAAATGCCAACTGTCAGTCTGAGCATACTGTCAGGTATCTGTGCAGGGTACTGCTGCGGAAAATGTCTTACAAATTTCGTAAGATATGAAGAACCTGCACTCGGTTTAAAGAGATCGAAAATTTCAGAACATTTGACATAAAGACCTACGAAGGTCAACATACGCAGTGTGCTTTCTTTTTTAACATGAGACTTGCTTCATGGAATAATTTTATATATGTCACGTACATAGTAAAATATGTGTAATGTGCACCGAATAAGCTAACTCAAATCAGCATGCGTCAGTAATGTATTGTAGATAGAAGACATAAGGAAAGGAACACATAAAGGAAGGATTCCTTTGGTATGATTTAGGAAAAACAGAACTTCGCTTACACGAAGGGGATCGTCGTCCGTGCCGTTTTCCGATCGGGCAACAGTCCATTCAGTTCCAAACCTGATATGCTTATGATACAAATATATATATTTTTTTATTTATTGTTCAATTATAAGGACACAACGTATATGTACGATAGGCGTGGCTACCTTCGGGCACATTAGTTACATTCAATATCGGCGGAAATGCAGACATTTCGGCCATAAATATAGTTCTCCCTTGCAATCTGGGGGAAGGCGATCGGTGGTAGCATCCCAAAACAGTTTTCTCGCCGCCACAACACAAATATGGTGCGTGGCACCACATCACCGTTTGCCATGACTGATGGCACATACGCTGGAATGTTGGAGCGTGGCTATGACGTCATTTCCTGAGAAATAGCACCTGGTTGTCGGACTTATATTTTTATTTTAGTATTCTAATGTGGCTAATGTAGTTGGATTGCGGAAATCTGATGGCCATAAATCTCCGATCACGCTGTCTCACTGATGAATTCAAAGAAAACGTCATGAATCTCGACTGGTGATGGATTTCGGTTCATGTGGGATGATCTTTTTCGACGAAACTTGCATCACCGAATTTTTTTGCAATCTGAACTGAAATGCAGCGTCAATGCTTACCCTTTTAAACCCCAAACAAATCATTCGCAAGATTTCACCAGGCTTTGTATAGAAAGCTCGGTGTGAAATGCGAGGGTTTGAGCTGGCCGGACCTGACCACACGTTAACAGATGAGGTAAAATGTTAAGAGATGTTTATACGAGTTTAACTGCATTGGCGCTTTGTTCACAGTTCTACCCGAAATGGGTTTGGCTCGCCGCCAGATTGAACCTGCTGATGACCAACGCTTCGGATTAAACAAATATTTTACCTACTCTGGAGGGTTTCTGTTTGATTAAAAATATACCAAGTGGATACCATTGGGTTTTCTTATGACATAAATCACCTATTTCCCCCCACTCAGTTCGGAGCGAAATGACGAAGGTGTGGTAAAGTCCTTTTCCTCCCCCAGATGAGAAAGCCAAAGCTGACGAAATCAGATGTGCAACGTCAAACTTCTGAGATCGGTCTGCTCATTGCTGAAATGCGTGAACCTTTATAAAACTATACACAAGGAGCTATAGCTAGGGGTGTCGAAGCCCCGTTGCTCGGGCTTCGGGACTTGAACATTTAAAGGCATTCAGCTGGCATTTAAGATCATCTTGTATTGTTAAATGCAACTCCAACAGCTACTTATTCTAAATATTTGATGAATAAAGGGATCGGATTATCTCCCTTAACAGCATAATTTTCACCACCGAGCTCCAGGGATTCGTCTAGGATATTTTGAGTGTGTGTGTGGGGGGGGGGCATCGTCACCGCCCAGCTGACTCCGGCCCCGCAGAAATGCTACAACAATGGGTGTTGTCCTGTGACTGCGGGGGCGCAGTATCCGCAGTTAACATGCTAGATGAGTATCTGCCGAGCTTCCAGATGGATTTGCCAATGACCGGTTTTTGTAAGGCTACACCTAACCGTTTATAATCCGTGATATATAAGAGAGATTTGAGTCACTTGACTGGCTTACTGACACATGTTTCAATGCCGAATGGCCATTGGCTATTAACAATGTGGTTCAAAGGCGTGCTGCTCACATCATTGCATTACTAACATTACTGCGAGATTGCAGTGATGTAAGCGTTGCCTGGATGAAACATTTAGGACATAGGGTGTGGTCAGCTCGGCCTATAATGGCAGCGAATACTTGTTTATGATGGTAACGTGTCGGCTGGTAGCATGGCACAGGCTTAGACATGGCAGTGCATTGGTTATTGGTATTACGACGCTCCGATTGCTATGGTCATAGAGCGCCACCAATCTCCCACGCCGATTTTTCGTGAGCAAAGAGTAGCGACAGGTGAGCTTCGAACTCACAACCCTTCCGTCGGGAGACAAACATCCTATCTTGGGGCCACTCAACCCGGAAGTGTGACGTTATATCCTGTATGTAAATTTCACCCGAGTTGTCTTACCAGATCCTACGTGAGAAGCGACTTTCGCACAGGTGCACAACGGCATTCACATCTTGGGAATGAGATCTAACAAAATAGTGCGGGTATATGCATTGATAATCGCATAAAACGTGCCTAGACTCGTACTTGTTCTGAATGCAATCGCTTAGTTCCTTTCATGAAGCAGATTCGCTTTGACATTTAGCCTTAAGCGCCTTACAGTGTCTCTGACGTATATCATCAGGTACCTCATATGATAAGTAGCAACAACCAACCTATGACATTGACTCTGGGAAATGGCTTCTTGCGTCATTCAGGTCTTGGGTACAGGTCTGCTATATGCCTTTAAAGATGGAATTATATGCATCCGTGCAGCGTACTGGCCAAGCGTCTCATTGCACAATGTACATAATATAATATAGTAGTCCATCTACTGTTCTTAACTCTTGTTTTTGTTTGGTAGCTTTCAACTGATTGGCAAAACATGCTTGACCAACCGGAGGCATTCCTGAAGACCAAACATTTTTTTTTATTTCGCCTCTTGTTCCAACAGACATAACAGGTGAAATGGCAAAGTGTTCGCCCTAATTCAAACTGCGAAGAAATGAGTAGCAAGATGTAATGAAAGCTAACTCCACATAGACACCGCACCGAGGAATAAAAACGTATAAAAATTAATAAGTGAAGTTGTACTCACTGCTTATCATCGCTACATGATTTAACCTCTTGCATGCTTGCATTTCCACGTTCAATAAAGTAATGCAGTTTGGTATTACGATTATTACGAGCAGCATAATGCATTTATTCTACAAGTAAAATACACCAAATAGCACGCCCCGCTAATTTGACGCAAATCGCAGTTCCTTAGTTACGGAACGGCTCACAACGCCAATTTGTCAATCATGACTGTCGGGCTCATTACAATCAAATCAGCAGTGCTCGGCGGGCGGCGCGCGATTCTGTCCGCCGGTCGGCCGTCATCTCGGTCCCCTCCCCACCGTCAGCTGCTCCCGCTTCAGCAGCTCCGTTCAGCGCGCCCAGTCGATTGAGAGGAGCAAAGCAGTGTCGTCTTTTGTGTGCGCTCAGGTGTGAATGGCGTTAAAAGAGAACTAATTAGGTGAGATCGCGTGCGCCGATTCGCGCCACGCTCGGCGCCCGTCGACCCCAACAGTAGCGGTTCTTGCGCCGGATTGCGCCACAGTATTTCCCAGCGGCTGAGCTGAGTCTGTCGGTGGAAACGAGGGCTGAGGGAGGGATGGGCTTGGTTATGGTCAGGTGTGGACTGCACCAGGGTGGGCATCCCAATGCCTGGCGTGGGCTGCGCCCATACTGGGTCTGGCTTGTGCTAGGAGTAGACTGCGACTTAGGTGGACGTGGTTACGGCTATGCCTAGACCAGGACCGGTACCGCAGCTGGTTGGTTGCTTGGTTATTTGAGCTTCAAGGCGCATCGACCAGACGTAGTCATCTATCGCCCATAACTAGGTATTGATACTTTTATACTTAGTATAAATAGCACATCTACCCTGTCGTGCTGTCTACCTCTATTCAAGTCACATACATACATACACATAAAATGTCAATGAGCTTAAGCGAGGACGTGCTTCGCCAAAAATGTCAACTTCGCAGTTCTAAACGAGGGCATAGCACAACAGCATGACGTGCTATTGGTGGGACTTCGATCGTAAATTTGAGCCGCTCCCTTCATCAATAGGTGCCTATTGGTGGCACATGTATAACCTATCTTTCGCTCAGCGATTGCTATCACTTCCTATCGTGATTTTCTTGCTAATGGGTACCAGGATCCTAACCGTTTCCGTCAGTGCTATATAATTGTTACGCCCATTGGAGTCCCATGCGTGCAGCCTCCCCCCCCGAAAGAGGGTGGTGATTGTCTGGTTGAGATGAGTGGCCGGAAGACCGGAAGGGTACGAACACATGGTTTCCGTGCTGCTCTCTTAGTCGCTGCATCAGCAGTATCGTTTCCGAGGAAATGTGGTAACAGTACTGCGGCGTGGGTTGCACCTGGGCTGGACCTGGGCTGGACCTGGACCGAACCCCTGGGCAGAATCTGGGCTGGACCTGGGCTAAACCTGGGCTGGACTTTGGCTGGACTTGAGCTGAACCTGGGATGGATTTGGGCTGCACCTGGGCTGACCCTGGGCTGAACCTGGGCTAAGCCTGGGCTGGACTTGGGCTGGACCTGGGCTGAACCTGAGCTGAACATGTGCTGGACCTGGGCTGAACCTGGGCTGGATCTGGACTGGAACTGGGCTGGACCTGAACTGGACCTGGGCTGGACCTGGGCTGGGCCTGGGCTGGATCTCGACTGGAACTGGGCCGGACCTGGGCTGGACCTGGGCTGGAACCATCGGTATGGCGGCATTGGCCGAAGCATTATGCTCTCGAGATACAAAAGCGCCCATTATCTGAATTGTTTTAATAAGTACCAGGGAACTACAGGGAACAGGTAAGGACAAAGCACCTATGGAGATTCTTTCACCACATAATTCAAGGTCAACCAGCAACCCATTGAATAATGTTTCACTGGGAGGGGAGGGGTGATCAAGTGCTCCAGAAATATGCGCGCATATGAAGTATTTTATTATTCTAACAAATCGTAATGCCTCAAAAAGTGACGAAATGTTCGGCTTACTGAACGCGGGGAAGTAATTTCCCCTTCAGCTAACATGTTATTCGAGCCTCTGAGCTCAACTACAAAAAATGGCAACAGTCAACGCAAAGAATGACGCTGCAAAGTGAATTCTGGACCACCTTATGATGACGATTAGCACCGGCGTGAAACATACTTTTCTTTCTGAACGAATGGATGAACATTGGATTTTTACGACGCATTCGACTGCCATATAGCGTCGCCAACCTCTCATGCTGATTGGTCGCGGGTGGACTCGATAGTTATCCCTCTGGGATTCGAACCCACGATTTTACCATCAAGAGTCCAACGCTCTACCGACTGCGTTCTTGCGATCTCCTTTCTTTTCTACGGCCCGCTCCTCAGTTATCAAATGCGCGTCTCCATTGAAATCCACAGTCACCCCAAATCATACGTCATATTAGTATTTCGGCCACGGACCGTTAGAAACAACTATGACATAAAAGCTTCCCGTTCGATGGGAAAGTTACTCCATTCGGAGAAACAATTGCCCCTCTGTATGTTAATGTCCTTTTACTGGGTATTTGCATTGGTCGCTCAAAACTGGTTACACATGACCAGGTTTTGCATCTATCCCCAACCACCAATAATAACGTGCAGATGATTGTCTATTGGCCTTCCTCTATGGTTTCATATCGTATGGTGCCGCATGGCATCGCAAAGTTCGCTGCGGTACAGAAGTGATGGAAGCGAAGCTAGTGTCGTATCGTATGGTATCGCATGGTATGGCATAGTCCGCTACGGTACATAACTGATGGAAGCGAAGCTTGCATCGCATCGTATGGTATCGCATGGCATGGCATGGCATAGTCCGCTACGGTACAGAACTGATGGAAGCGAAGCTTGCATCGCATCGTATGGTATCGCATGGCATGGCATGGCATAGTCCGCTACGGTACAGAACTGATGGAAGCGAAGCTTGCATCGCATCGTATGGTATCGCATGGCATGGCATAGTCCGCTACGGTGCAGCACTGAGGGATGCGAAGCTAGTATCGCATCGTATGATATCGCATGCCATGGCAAAGTCTGCTGCAGTACAACACTGATGGAAGCGAAGCTAGTATCGTATCGTATGATATCGCATGCCATGGCATATTCTGCTGCGGTACAGCACTGATGGAAGCGAAGCATAACCAGCTCACTGCACTGGGCTGAATCACTCGTCAGAGCCACAAGAGGGACAGGAAGCCCTTGACTCAGCGGAGGGGAGGTGAGAGCAGCACCCTCTTTTGAACAAATGACGCTTATACCACAAGGGCCGGGGCAGGGACGCTATAATAAAACAGGATCAATTTGGCGGCATTGTTTCTGGGCTATTACAACGTCAAGGGCCATCGAAGCCAGCTGCTGATGCCGCTTACATTTCAATCATCCACTGCTTTATTGGAACACGACGGATTTCGACGTGGTTTACACCCTTACCCTCCTGGGTGCGTTAATACGAGGGTCCCAAGATGCATTGTGGAATCAAATTATTCACCACTTACATTTCTGAGAGCATAAGGAGGCACGATACTTATAGATATGTAGATAAATACCGAATGCGCACCCTACCATTCGGTAGGATGTGTATATATATATATATATATATATATATATATATATATATATATATATATATATATATATATATATATATAATATATATATATATATATATATATATATATATATATATATATATATATATATATATATATATATATATATTATCTTACGCAAGGGGTATTCTATATTTCTTGTTTATTTACACTGTCGGTGTTAATCGACGTCCGCTTTCACCACGTCATTGAACTTCGCCAGGAGTATCTACTGTTCTCATTAATATGAAATATACATATCGTCGGTAACTCGGTAGAGTCCAAATCTACAATAGTGATCTGAAGATGGTAATATATGGTGACATTTGTTTACAGCAGGTAGCCCGAAGGAACACGCGTCGCCCAGTTCTCCCCAGTCGGCGAACAAGACAGACTACACTGATGGCGATATAGAGGAAGACGCACCCGACAAAGCAGGGTAAGGCAAAGTAGTTTTCACTCATCAAGTAGTAGCAAAGTAGTTCTACTAGTCACCACGATTATATTTCTTGTTCGTTTTGCTTGAGGCGCCGACGTGAGCGAAGGTTATCATAAGAAATATTTCGAATATCCCGGGGCCGAGGATATTGTTATGTTACTTTTCCACATATCACCATATAACTAATAATATAACTGCCGAATACTCCAGGGGCCATCCTGAAATTCAGGGGGTCATGATCCCGGGAACTTAATTACTTAATAACTTAACTTAACTTAAAAAGAACTTTAAAAAGAACGGGAAGCTACACCCATGGGTGACAGAGTCGGTTTCATATGCATTCGGAGTTGTGGAGGTTATACAATGTGGAGGCTATGACCGCTTCGGAGTTGTGGAGGTTGTGAGCTGTGGAGGCTATGACCGCATCGGAGTTGTGGAGGTTATGACCTGTGGAGGCTATGATCGCTTCGGAGTTGCGGAGGTTGTAAACTGTGGAGGTTATGACTTGTGAAGGTTACGACCGCTTCGGGTATGTTTAATTTGTGGATTTTATGAACCGTGGAGGTTATGACCTGTGGAGGTTATGATACATCTCCGTTCCGAATGAAGCGGAGGAAGCGAAGGGTGATTGTTGGTTTTACGACACGTCGACTGTTGAGTCATGTAGCGTCGCCAATCTCTCACGCCGATTGGTCGCGGGCGAAGAGTTGCGACAGGTAAGACTCGAACCCACAATCTTTCGATTGTGAGACGGGTAACTTACCCCTAGACTACTCGTCCCCGATGAAGCGAACGGCTGAGACGAATTAGCAACTGCTGATCGAAGCGGTGCAAGTTTGCGCACACTGGCGGCAAAATTAACTCCCATAATTTAAGTGATGGCGTATTTTTATATGCTTGCTCCATGCAACACCCGTAGACATAATGTTACACTATAGCACAATATTAAGGTCTGTCCCTCTCGCCCAAATGGTGACGGTATCCAATGTCAGGGTAGGTTTCTCGTGACGTTCTCCATACTCCCGTATATATTTTATGCCGCTCAGTGCTGGGATTATAATTGAGTATATAATATAATTGAGTGTGGCTAGTTGTAATCATTTTTGCTTGGCATACTTCCTGCTAAATAATACCGCATACGTACATACAGAGTGCACTTGTTGTCATTGCCTGACGTTGTTTACGTTCATCCATTTTATGCACCACTCACGGCTGGTATGAAGCTGTTCATGGTAAGCTACAAAGGAGTACCCTAGTCAGCCAAACATAGTCATTTTCCCCGCACCACGTTTGGGCTTGCTGCGCTGTTTTCGGCACTTTGTGTGCTCTCTGATAAGTGCTCATACGCTGGTGTAAGTCGACTTGCTGTGTCACTTGTGGATGTCAACCAGCATTGGTTGGACTCCACATGGATGCAGACCAAAAATGGGTCCTCGCAGCAATGCAGACAAAAAAAGTTTCAAAGGTCTGGTAGAACCAGAGTGCGTTATATAGATGGCTTCGAGGATCGATCTTATGAGGGTGGCGTTCCACAGGCGGAAGATTCGTCGTTCCCGAACAACGTTCACCACGTTCCAGCTGCACGCACTGGAGCATGCCTTCGAGAAGTCGCAGTACCCGGACGTGTTCACCAGGGAGGAGCTGGCGCTGCGACTCGACCTCACCGAGGCCAGAGTGCAGGTATGTATGTTTATTTATTGATTGAGTGATTGATTGATTTATTTATTTGGTGGTTCACGACGCACTTTATGCACAATCACGGCTAATGGCGCCACCCACACTGTTTCGCCGGTGGGCCGAGGGATTGGGAAAAGTCCCGAGCGGTGCGAATGTTGAAACTGGGACCTTGGCATCCAGAGCTCAAAACTTTAACCACTCGACCATCCCCACTCCGCAGGTATGTATGCAGAAGTGACCCTGGATATGACGTCTTCATGTAGTGGCACCATGCACAGAGGCACGTGTCGCATTGTGAACCCCGTGACCACACGGTCCTGTTGCGACGCTCTACCCTCACCGAACTCCAGCTTTGTGAACTCTATCTGTGTAACCGCTGGGGCGCCGATGGCTGGTGATCCGAAGGTCAAGAGAGGATGACCTTGAGAATGATCAAACCAGCCGGTCTCAAAATAAGCGCCGACCCGGGCGCCACGTGGCTAGAGAACAACGTGATGATGCCCCTGCGACCAGAAGCAAGTCCGTCATCAAACCCATGGTTCACCTGCACCGACCTCCCGCGTAACCTGCCACACCGCAGGGTATCGGTCACGCCACAACCAATCGCACACCATCACTGGTCAGACCAGCAGGGGAAGGTCACGCTCACGACCACGTCTCAGCGAGGGTCTCACAGGGGCTCGGCTCGGCCTGACACAGCCTACTGCGTCGTTAGTATACTCTTCGAAAGGTTACGCCTCACCACATCATTGGTATGCGTCTCTTGTGACCAGAATAGGCAGCGTGAGACGTACACACACGCGCAGACAATGCACTCCAACGCAACGTGCCCGTGTCGAGAAACACCATAAACAGATGGCTAGAACAGCACAGTCCCCTCAGCCACAACACCGATCCGTAAAATCCCTTGGCACCTGATCAAATCGGTTAATTATAAATCGGCATGCCCGATCGGGTGATGGGTTCAGGATCACGCAATGAGCTCTGCTTGGCATGACCCTTTAAGTTATTCAGTCACAGCAAAGGTTCGTGTTGGAATTCTTCACTCTTTAATTAAGAGTATAAAGGAATTCAAATATGTAGCAGAGGACGGTGAGTATGTTAAATGTTTGTATGTTAAATTGCTACATCTACGAGGTATTTTTAACTTCTTCGATACTCCAACATGGGTCCACCCTGGAAACGTCTTCTGCAATTTTGGTAATTTTGGCAATACATAATGCAGAACTTACTCCTGTTAAAAAAAAACTGTAATGCAAACCTGCACAGCTATGAATATTGTCGAAGGCTTCGTCAATTTTCACTTAAAGCGACGTATGAAAATGGCTCGAATTGCAACAACCGGAAATAGCTCAGTTCAGTTATTTACGAGACCACCTCGGTCACCCACAAATAATGAATACTATTGTATGTAGGCACCACCCACAATCGAATATGAATTATCACCAAATAGCACTCCACAGGCTTTAAGCTACAACGGAACTTTCTTGATTGTCAAACGGCCTCGGTGTAAGCTTGCCCGAGCGTGCAGTGTAAGGATATGACATAGTCACTCTAAATCCCATCTACGATTTTGAATAATTCCGATATCGAGCATGCTCCTGATCGCATTCAAAATCTCCTATTTGGTGTCAGATCAGTTGTGACATTTGATCTCTAAACTCTTTATAGAGTCCGAACTACGAATTTAATGCTTTCGGCGCTAGTTTGGTATTTGGTTGTGTAGGTGTCAGTAAGAATAAACTGTGCATTATAATTGGACACTTTGAGGGGCCAGAACATCAAGGAAAGGTAATGAGATCATGCATTGATCTGATCAGGGAAATTAATTTGCATTAAGCTGCTTGTGCATAGGCATCGCCACAGTGGGGGACGTGAGAAGGACATGGGTGTCGCCACTGTGTGGGACGTGGGGAGGGCATAGGTGTCGCCACAGTGGGGGACGTGGGGAAGGCATAGGCGTCGCCACAGTGGGGGACGTGGGGAGGTCATGGGTGTCGCCACAGTGGGGGACGTGAGAAGGGCATAGGCGTCACCACAGTGGGGGGACGTGGGGAGGGCATGGGTGTCACCACAGTGGGAGACGTGAGAAGGACATAGGTGTCACCACAGTGGGGGGACGTGGGGAGGTCATGTGTGTCGCCACAGTGGGGGACTTGGAGAGGGCGTACCGCTCCCAAAATTCGTTAACCTTAGCAATACGCCCATGACGTTGAATGAAAAACGGCCTAAAACGCCCTCCCCTCCCCCACCCACCTATCCCAAACATGTGATAATGCGAAGTGCATGGAGCTTCATATGCTGCATCATAAATTACACTTAATTTAATCCTGGGAATTATAGGGTGACATTGATGTTCCACTACCAGATCACATGTGTGGCTTGTTCGCCCATCCGACCTATATGACTCTATGAATTCCAAAGTAGAAATCAGAGCCCAGGATACATACTCAATTTTATTGACGTTGGAGGAGGTATTGAAAGCTGGATTACAGTTATTCTACTGATGCCTCATATTCACACACACACACACACACACACACACACACACACACACACACACACACACACACACACACACACACACACACACACACACACACACAC
>JAOTOM010004299.1:105000-202500 GCA_034440615.1 Ashinkailepas kermadecensis | reverse complement strand
GGCGGGGGCGGCACCAGCGCGCTGTTTGTGAACGCCTTCGCTTCAGGTAACACGCTGTGGCCAACGAAATGCATCTGGTGCATTTACAACACATCTTCATATTATTGGCTTGCAAAACGAACTTGTCGACCTTCGTTTGATAGGAGAGGGAAATTTGACGTCGACACTATTCAACACATATCTTCAACGGTTCGAGCTGTGACCATGAGCACGGACTTACACACGCTGATACAAACCAAAGTTTTACGGGCATGGAAACGTCACGGCATAAGATCAAATAATGACATCACTTCTTCCACAGCACTCAAAGTAGCACACACAAAATACGTCATTCAGCAGTGTGCAATCTGACACATAGATTATATTATTAAACGTACCACCATGCATTCTACTGATTTAGCGGTGGTATG
Organism: Ashinkailepas kermadecensis; assembly: GCA_034440615.1. Classification (NCBI taxonomy): domain Eukaryota; kingdom Metazoa; phylum Arthropoda; class Thecostraca; family Neolepadidae; genus Ashinkailepas; species Ashinkailepas kermadecensis. The sequence continues at coordinate 202,090 of JAOTOM010004299.1, read as the reverse complement.
TGATCACAAATGTACATACATCAAAACATTGGTCGCTGGCTGACGGCTGGCTTGTGTTTCCCCCAGCTGGGTCAGAAGCGGTGGTGACCGGCCTCGGCCATCTGGCGGGTGTCGAAGCGGCTCTCTGCCGACCCATGCCGCTTCTGCTCCCATCGCTCTTCCTCGGCTCTCTCCAGCTGCCGCGACTGCTCTCCCTGGGGCCGTGTCCGCTTGGCCTGTCGCCGGCGGCGGGGCAGAGGCGGCACGCAGACGTCCGACACCCGTTCGATATTTCCAGTCACACGCAGCGCTGATGGCTATTCCAGTCACACGCAGCGCTGATGACTGTCCCAGTCTCACGCAGCGATGATGGCTCTTCCAGTCACACGCAGCGCTGATGACCGTCCCGGTCACACGCAGCGCTGATGACTGTCCGGCAGTCCCAGTCATACGCAGCGCTGATGGATGTCCGGCAGCTCAAGTCACATGCGGAGACGAAGACTGTCCGACAGTCTCCTGCGCAGCTGCAGCACTGAGGACTGCCCCTCAGTTTCAATCATATTCACCGTTGAGGACTGTCCTCCCCGGTAATGACCGGCCGAACACAACTCTGCGGCCCGGTCCCCTTCAGCGGACCCGGACATACCCACTGGACAGAGTGTGCGGACACGCTCGCTGGTGTTGGCGCCCAGAGCTTCAGTGGGCACTGGCGACACAATGACCATGTGGAGCAATGGCTGTTGATTGTGCTGGTATGGAGCAACAGCTGTGGATACGTGCATAGCAATGCGTAGAGCAATCCTGTACTGATTGGGTGTTGGCGGCCACGAAGAGAAGAACCCATAACATTAATGTAAAGTGATTGTAGCACGAGCGTGTAGTTGAGTCAATAATTGTGTTGCGCACCGTGGTAGCTGGTGCAGTCATGTTGCCACGCCTTTTGGGGTGATCCAAGAACGGAGCTCACAAGTCCGGCCAAAGCCTCGGGCAACTGCCGAAAAGTGACGGGCACTCGTCTGCTGTGAGCTCCTGTGCGCCTGTGCTCCGGTGCTCGTGGGCTCCCGTGCTCCTGTGCCGGCTAGCTGCTTAGTGCGTCTGTGCGAGTAGTGGGAAGCCGGCGGCGGAAGGTCACGACGGGCGGGCACATTTGCGAGACGTAGATGTGGAAAGTGTATACATGGAAGCTGCGTTCGTAGTGCCGCAGATCTGTTGGCGGGTGACGGACATCAGTGGAGCAGCTGGACCCTGCGTCACTGCATTCCCTCTCTGTCGAGTGCAGCCCACTTGAACTGTTCGTATGTACCTCACCGATAGGGGATGGGAGGGAGGTGTATTTCGGTCTGGTCGTCAGATCAGCTCTGGACACCCACAGTAAGCTTCTGTCTGATCCCGGCGATAAGTGGAGAGATGGAAACGTCTGAGTGAATGCATGTATATCTATTCATTCAATATATATACATATATGTATATACATACACATGTATATGTATGTACATAAGGTATGTATGTTTGTATGTATGTAGAATGTAATGAGGAAATGAATGTATCCGTAAAAGGCTGAGTATAACGACATTACATTTTAGTGGAGGCGAAGCACAGGAAAATCTGTAGTGAGAAGGTAAGGCGACAAGTCAATACATTGTTCGCCAAACGAAGCATAGCCATCTTCATCGAACTTCTCATTAATTTTGGCGTGATCTGGCTTCATATGTGATGTAATCTACACTGTGCAATGAGAATGTAAAAAGTAAGAAGTAAAAGGTTGTCCGACCAGACAAAGATAATTTACCGTACAGTAATTTGGCTTCGATGTCAGAGATGTCACGGCTACAGCACATCAAAGCATCGGCTGTTGCTCGGATTTGAGCCGCTTAGAGAGCAACACCAAATGTGAAGGCCCATATCCTTCAGCAATTGCAACAAATTTCTGAATTTTTAAAAGATACAACCGCTGGTTAATTCAACTTGCGACAAAATCAACTTAACACCTGCCTTCACTCGAGATATATTTGCGAAATGCATGAAGGGAGGGAGCTTCGTTTGCGTCCACAGTGTTAGCATGAGTAGGCGACACAATCATGTGATAGTGCACGCGTGAGTTATGATGGCGATGTCTGTACAGTCTGAGCGGAGTGTTTCACGTTAGCAGGTAGCTCTGGTGCGACTGCCTCGTTAAATGTCCGTGGCGCAAATACCAGCAGAGCCCGTTGGTTCCCACAGTCTGAATGGGGTGGTGGTCTAGATGTTATAATAGCACAACGCTACTGACATAACCACTACCTGTGCGTCTGAATTGACATTTCTATCCAACTAAGGGGCTCTATGTACAGCAAATAAATGCACTTAGTTGGTCGCGGTCTCTATTCACCGAACTAAACCTGATTCTTCCCCGGCTCTTTGCATCCAGTCGCTTCTTCTGTTCGCTCTTCCATCCACACATGTCGCGCACCATCATTTGCTACGTTTTATATTCACGTTATTGTCAATTACGATCAGATAAATAAACCGCCACCATGCGGCGGAAACTGAATCCGTCTCATTTAGCGGCGGCGGCCGGCGGCGGCGGCGGGCGCTCACCATGCGGCCGGTCCATTCAGCGCGCGCGGTGTGCGATGTCGCCACCTACTCACCACGCACCGCTGAACGTCGGCTAATTACCGGTCGGACACGCCGCCGCCATGGTCTCGCCGGCCGCCACAGTGTATCGCCGCCGCCGGGCGGGCCCCCGCCGGAGCGGGCGCCGTGCCGCGCGGACGCCGACCGGCGCCCAGCTGCGGTGGGCGGCCATTGTCGCGCGCCGCCCCCGCTGTGCACAACATCCGCGTGAAAGGAGATGCTAATGGAATGCGCGCTGTGACTCAAAGGAGCGGAAAAGTAAATAAGCCCGGTTAGGCGCCCGGGATAAGGACACGGCGCGCCGCAAATGGGCGCAGTTGGCCGGCGAGTGCAGCAGTTTGGATGTTTCAATTAGCGTTATCCGGCCGATCTGACGGGCTGGTGATGGATAAAACGCGCACCCGGCGCCACCCGGGCGCCGCTCCTGCTCCGTGTACGGTGCACGCAGCTGGACGCCTTCAGATCGGCTGACCCTGCTCCGGCGCCGACTCACAATTCCGGCGACACTCCAGATGCCCGCAGAGGTCAACACCCTCCTGCTACCAGCTATTTCACCATCCTAAGAACTTATAATTGGGGTGCAATCATATCCGTTTCGCTACAATACCATATAAATTAAATGCGTCTATCTTGCTTTGGGGGAGGAGTTGCGGAGCGTGGGGTCGAGGTGCCAATGGATGCATGCAGCTTGTAGGATAGATCCATAGCCACGGACATGGATAAAGCTTGCGGCCACATCGCCATGGCCGTTGAGATACACAAAGTTCGTGGGATTACATACAACCTGCGAGTACATGTCGGTGGCAGTCGGAATACATACGGTCCCCGGGGGTACATACAGCCCGCGTGGACATATACGTGGTCATGAAGATACATACTGCCCGTGGGGATACATCCACACCGAATATTCGCACGATAGTATGCGCTCAGCCATAATCGAAAATTGGAGGGGGATTTTCGCACAAGCTGTTAGATGCGCTTGCATTTTTTCATCAGTTTTATCTTTGTCTGTCAGGGCGGTCGCCTGGAGGGTCCCACCGGACTCGTCAGGGGCAGGTGGCTGGTGGCATCGAGCGTCAAGGGGGCTCTTCGCCCCTTGGAAACGCCGCTGCGTTTTAAGAGCCCTGGACCCTCCATAGGCCCTTTACGTTGCACCGGGAACCCTCAGCTTCGGCCCGGATCGTCTCCGTAGCTCGGGGGCCTTTTTATCGGTCTGAGGCCCGCTGCCATCTCTGAGCTCCTCTCTATCAGCGTGAGGGAAAACCGACCCAAGGGCTCTCTTTCACGACTCAGGACACTCTCCGGCCGGTCGGGGTCCCCTCTTCAAAAGCTTGGGCCTCCCCTATCATGCAAGGGGCCCTTGTGCGGTTCCGACCCAGGGGTCCTTCATACCGGCTCTGGGTCCTCTCCGATGGCCTGAGGTCCTCCCGTGACATTTGTTGACTTTATGATTTCGTTATTTAATAGTCGTTTAACAGTCGTTTAATCGTCCAGCTGAAAGTAAATTCCCGCTCCAGTTTTCTCATACGATTTGTTTTGGTTAGGTTGCAAGTCCGAGAGTACCTAATCGATACCACAAGCGATCATAGTGAACTCCCGTACCCACACGACACAGGATGCTGACGGAGTACCGTGCCTACACGACACAGGGCAATAACGACGCGTAGTACCCTGCGACACGGCGAAATAGCGGAGTACCATGTCCACACTACATGGCAATAACAACGTACCGTGGCCACACGACACAGGGCAATAACGACGTACCATGCCCTGCGACAATGGGAAATAATGGGGTACCGTACCCACACGACACAGGGCAATAACGACGTACAGTGCCCTGCGACACGGGGAAATAGCAGGGTACAATGCCCGCGGATATCGCCACGGTGCAGGATGGAGAGTCGTGTCCCCCAAGCTTCGTTAATTTGAATACTACGCATGTGACATTGCATGAACAATAATCCACTCCAAAACGCTCTCGTACAAACGTCTCGTCTCCTGTAAAAATCCGTCGCGACCTCCATCACCATTTACCGGGGTTAAACGGTAAGTGGTCGCGAGGGAGGGCGCATGTCCCCAGTTTCACCTGAATCCGCCAGTGCAATTGATGCATCCACAGCCATCGATAAGTTGGCGCACAGGGCAGGTTATTGGGTGCAGGAAATAATTATGGTTCAGTTCCTCGGTTGATTTCCTCTGTCACAGACTGGATTATAACGCGCTCTGCACCTGCCTGATCAATGATTTCCCTCTGTAATAGTTCACCAACCTGTGATATGTGTGCAGCTTCCCGGTGACATCCGGGATGCTTACACTCATTCACCACAAGCGATGCTGAAGTAATACCCGACTTATTAAATTTCCGACGCCTTGGCGTGGCTATCATCCAATAGATAACTGGTTTGTGTTCGAGGAATGGACGGGCCAATGAATGGCCGCGGCGAGAGGAGAGGGGGCGGAGCCTCCAGTGCGCCCACCTCCGCGGCGAACCGGTACAGGGAGGTGAGGTGCTCCTCAAATTGTAAGTAAGCATGGCACTGTTATAAACCAGGAATGCAGACCGCCTAAGCATGCATCTAGATGCAAGACGTCAAAACTTCATTGGAAAAGACGTCGATTCAGTATTCGGTAGAGGATAAGTAGACGTTTGTTATTGCCTGCAGACTACCGTGAGGGCCAGCAGGCATTCATAAGGGCTCGTACACGTTAGGAAGTGCCGCAGACGTTCGTAAGGACTTGTACACGTTCGTAAGGGCCATTCAACGTTTGCAAGAGCCGGAAAGCTTATTCGCAAAGGCCAGTAGACGTCTGTAAGGAACAGCAGACGTACGCATGGGCCCGCAGAACTTCATAAGAGCCCGTAGACTTTCGTAAGGGCTGGAAGAAATTGTTAGGGGCCCTACAACAGCCATACGAAGTGTTTTCGGCCTTTCTATCTCCACCATGGCGGTACCGCAGGGGATTACGTACGGGACTCTGGCACTGCCCTTCGGACCGCCCCAGGGGCCCCGCCGCCCCTTTGTATACGTCCATGTTCCAGCACCAAGGGAATCCAAGGGAAATTTCTGAATATCAATGCGAGGGAGGACCAATACATGTGGCAATGCGATGGCCGAAATAGATTGGGGCCGTCCATAGGTTTCCAGTTCCCATAGGTTCCTGATGCCATTTTAATATGCTGACCGGGGAAAGCCCTCCCTTCTCACCACCCCAGTGATACACAAATGTCCTCATACTTGGGGGAAAAATCGCCGATCACAACCGAATATATTTCCGTGCCTATTTGTTGCCCTCGCCCCTATAAGATTTCTTAGAATATTCCAGTAGGGTCCCATGTTAAAAATTAAAACTATTGGAGTTCAACAAGCTGAGGCTGCAGAACGCCAGAACGCAAAGGGAGGAGGCCAAACTGGGGGCCTCCTAAGGGTCTTCCCACCGGAAGGGGGAGTTCCGTAGTGAGTAGGTCTGCTAGATCTAGACATACTAAAGCACTGGTACATATTTTGAAAACTGTAACCAACTCAGCGTAGTGATATTTTACAAAACGTTGGCAGACATCGAGTAGGAACTACATGGGGCCAATGCATTTCCTGATGGAGGGGAGGCGGCCTCATGTAATCCCAGTGGGACCACATGCAGCTAAGGATGGTGAGGGGAAGGGGCCTCCTGTGACCTCAGTGGGACCTCCTATAACATCAAGGGGCCACATGTGACCCAGGGGACAAGGCTGGAGATCCCTCACCAAGCCAGTAGTGGTCCAAGTCCTTATTTCCAGGACACATTTTCAGATTGAATAGCGAAAATGACAACATGACATTAACAGGGTACCAAACCAGAGGGTCCTGACCACTCCCCGACGACTCACCCGGAATCTCCAGCCATGCCCAGGGGTCTTCCGCAGTCCTCGGGGTTCCTGTAGTCCCAGTGAGGTTTCCTGTAATCCCCGGGGCCCAGCTGGTGCCGCCGTTTCTGCAGCCGGAAGTGCGTACCCCCCGTGCAGTCTTCCCTTAAAAAATTGTCGCGTTATCGACAGGTAAGCAATATGGTGTCGCTGAAAAATCATTTTAGGTGGTCTAAGGAGGTATTTTTACATTCAAATACAACCTTGTTGTGTGTTCTGCTTAACAATCTCCCGTACCATAACTTGTGTGACAAACGAAGGGAGAATTCTGCACAATCATAAGGCAGCTTGTGCTGGCCAAAGGCTATGTTAGTGATATATTGTATGTCTATGGTAAACATAATGTCGTTTCGTTTATCACTGCATGCATCATTTATGAGCAGAAATGAATGCAATGGCTGCGGGCAATGCCAATAGCAGCAAATAGATTTCAGAATGAAAGTGGTGGTTTGTGTTTTATGCCAGTATGTATTAGGAACATCAACAAGTTTTTTTCTGGTAAAATATGGTAACCAATAGACAATAGGCAAATAGACAAAGCATGAGTTGCTCGGCGTTCAATAATCAATATCCAACTCTTGAACACTCACCGAACGCTTATCTCCGTTTCTGCATAACGCATGTCCTACAGTTGGTTCCAGTCTCAAATAATATGACCACAAATATATGATGTTGCAATTTCCCCATGAGAGCGTTGCAATTGGCCGTAGGCTCGGGGTCCATTGTAACAGCAGAACAGACGTTTTCAACGTCATATTTACATGTTTTATAAAAAGATGTGTAAGTAAATTTCAACGTTAATTGACAAAGAAAACCATGAATATTTATGTGATACATCGATCATAGTGATTGATTGAAACATTCGGTAGGTATCTTAAAAAAATGCAAGAATTGATACAATTGACCCCGGTTTCCCTTAAATAGCATGTTCAGTTGGCATACTTCAATAATGAATAGAGAAAATGAGAAAGAATGTTTTTTTTATTACAAATGTCAGAAAATTGAAGACAACCCAGCAATTCCTAAAATAAAACGGGGTGGGGAGGGGACTAGTCACAAAACTGGAGAGGGCAAATTAGGCCTTACTAAAAAATGGGAGGCAACATGCCCCCCCCCCCCGAACAGGTTAACGTTACCCACATGGCTGCTACAGATATGTGTCGGAGTGCATGTGAAGTCAACCCTATCCAATTAGAACCTGGAGCGCAGAAATGTCTTCAGAAATAAGGGAATGAAAAAAGTGAGTTAATTCCCACTCTGCTATCTACTGCAGATCCACCCATGGCTGGGAAAATCATGCATACAGCTCTCCTTCAGGGAGCCTACCTAATGACTACGATTGGTTACTTTATGACTTTCTTAAACTGAAATAACGGTCTGGCCATCTTCGAGGGCCGTCTGCAGTCCGATAGTCTCCGATCGTGCGAGACAAATCCATCCCATTAAATATGGATCCCCTCGAGAAATTCAGCCATCCGTAATGCATAAACATTGTCGAATCCTGGGGAAATCCCATCAATAGCTCCAAAGCGACCGACAATTATGAAAAGCTGGCACAAATTATCACGCCGATCGAAGCCTATACACAATTCCCTGCTTTTAAAACCATGACTAGCATTGAGTCATCGCCATCCGAATGGTAAAAACGGACTATACTTAATCCAAAATCTCCAAAACGAGAAGGAACGAGTTTCCGGAATACCTACGCAATTTTAGAGTGTCTTCGAGGTCTTCGCAGGCTAAATAAGACGGATTTATTCCGACCAGGCGGGCAACATATCAGACGGAAAGCTGGCCCCCGTGGCCATCTCTCCACTTCAGAGGCGCTGGACTGTCTGTCAGCACACGGCCGAACACACATGAGCCCCGCTTCCATGACACTAGCAAATCTGGATTTCCTTACCAATCCGGATTTCCGAAGTCATGGAAACGTCTTCGTCGGCTAACTGGATTGGATTTTCGAATCCGGCTTACAAAGAAGACTTCCTGAGGAAATCCGGATTTCCCCATGAGTTGGAAGCATAGGGTAGCACGAATCCTATCGCGACGAAAGCATCACGCGGGTAATCTGAAGAAGACGAGGATAAGGACAAAGGAGATGCGCAATAAACTGAGATTGAAAGCGGTACGTCACCGGCTGAGATCTTGCAGTACGGACGACAACGGTACACATCCTGACGGTGGCTGCGGAGCAACACCGGGCAAACGGAGACCAATAGCTGTTCGCACACCTCGTGTACCACTCAGAATCACAAGCACGTTTCACTGATCGGGTATCACTGTTTGCACCGCTTGATCGACAATAACCCAGGAGCAGACGCACGACCCAGATATGGTACGTATGCTACGTATTCACCTTCAAACCCCAACGTCCACCTCCCGCTCCGCAAGCAATAAACTGACCACCGCATCGTTCACCCGCCTCTCCGCTGCCAAGTTCCGTCGGCGTGGGCGCTCGTGCATCCCAAGATACCTTGTGCATCCCATGCTTGCTTGTGAAAACGCCTGAGGGCAAGGCGGGATTAGTTCCCGCGGTTCACCTTTAACCCCGTCGGAGATTATTGTCAGGTGGCTCTCTCAGTTCCGGAGAGATGTGCGTAAGCATGTTAGTACTTGAGAGTAGGTTGAAACTGAATGTTTGTGAGCGGATGTTCTCATCGCATACGAATAAATATTTGCACGCCAGGACCCAGCGAAAAAAAAACATCCGGCCCGACAAATTATGGCCGTGCCAAAAAATATTTCGCTGCGTTCCCCAAAAAAGCAACCGGTGTCCAAAAAAGTGAGGCCTGTATGTCGTCCCCGTGATGACTCCTGTTGTTAGTTAATTAAATTGGCTTTAGGGCGCTTCAAACAGTCTTTGAACATTCGCGCCCATGTGATGCTTCCTGTAATCCCAGGGGACACCCTGTAATCCCAGGAGGGCCTACAGGAGGCATGTAGGCCCCTGGGCACCCAATAAGCCAAGAGGGTCTCCTATAGACTCAGGGAGCCTTCCCAATGTAGGCTCATTGACCAGGGGTGCCAGGTCCCATTGTAATTTTGGTGGGCACAAGCCACTTGCCCCCATTCCGCCGCACCTGGGGTCAAGTCAAAATTGGGAAGGCACCCAAAATGTACCAAAATTACACCCATGAATGGTATCCTCTGTTCGTGTTAATCACGAGTCACCCGTTCTATGACTTTTTTTTTTTTTTTTTTTTTTTTTTTTGTTTTTTTCACCAAAGTTTCGTCCTCAGCGTGGGAAACAACATATAGCAATGCTGTTCACGCGACCATTAAGTGGCTTTGTCAGTCTTTAACCAAGCGACATTACGCCCGTTTTATTATCCCTCAGATTCGCCCGAGATCTCTGTAATTCCTTGATGCCAGCGCGCCATTCCCCGGATCAGCGTAACAATTACACCGGATTATGGGTACCACCACATGCGCGGTACTAATGTGGGCCAGCTAGCCGACGTAGCACCGCTGTAGCACCGCATCGACTCGAAGTAGGCGCAGTCTGGTTCATCGAGGGAAAACGAAGCTTCACCTCACTGAGTCAACACACGAATGTCCATACCAAAATGGAGGTGTCTGAACGTCTGAACGAAGGTATAAGCCTCAGAGTACCCATCTGCCTGGGTACATCACCACGCCCGGCAGGCATGGTCCTCAGGGACATACTGCGGTCAGCCTCAGGCAGAATGACTCGACCACTCTGACCTTTCAGAGGAACACCTGCGTTCGCTTCTGTACACAGTCACTTATCTGCTTCCTTCCAGTGGCTCGTCTGATATGCCAAACGGTGGTCCAAACCAGTGCATTCGAATGCAGTCTCATTTTTCTTGCGTTAGATGCAAATAGAACTCTAATGTTGTCGTCGAAGATACAGGAATACAAACGTCGACTGGTATATATCGGACTTGTATGCAATTGTTTTGCGCGATTCTGGGCCTGTGTGCTGCTCAGCACCATTAAACAAAACATGTAAACAGTAATTGAAGGTCATTCATGTCAGGTTGCTTTACGATCACGCGTTTATTTCTTGGGTGCACTGATACCAACAGAACCACGGAAGACGTCACGAGCAGATACCAATCTGAACGTATTTTTTTCCTGTCGCTTTCCACACAAATTACTGAATTTAGACATACTGGACAAATCGGAACATACCTACGGATGAGTGCGCCATGATGAGGCCGCCAACTCCTTTCATAAAAAGAAACATTACACATAGTATAATTATTCGAAATACCAATGCCACATACCTACCCACATCAGGCTACGCAGCATTGTCATCTGCCAGCCCCGACTAACGAAAAAAAAGGTGCTTTCAATGAAAATAATTCAGGCGCGAGATAGAAATACGCAAACCGCTGTGCTGCCGGTTAGCTAACTCGTTGACCGTAAATGATCTGACCTCACAATTTTCACACATGCCCAATTTGTGTGGGAAAAACGTATGCCATATTTCGGTGTGCTGCCGCGCACCGTTTTGTCACCATCTGCGAAAAGCCTTAGGGGTGTGTAAAATGACCCCCAAAGACTGGCTAAGCTTAATTGACGGAATGGGGAGGGTTAAGCTTAATTGACACAACCAAATCACATCTACTATGGTGTATGAAAGTTAATTATACGAAGCATGTGCCTGTTCTAATTTGAACAGGACTGACGTGAACCGGGGCATTGCATCTTCAAGATGTGCATTTCTATCACCCCGGTTAACACTTCCAAACTTCGCCCAACTTCGCAGAATAGACCCAGATACAAGAAGAGGAAAAGTATGCTCCCCCTCCACGCACCAGCGCGAGCCACTTTCAGAGGTCCACCAGTGCGTTTAACGAGCTCTTCAGGCTGTTCTCTCTATTCGGATGAAAAACCTTATGCAGTTCGAGTCCAATGATTAATAACGCCGTCGGCCCGCTGGCTGTTAGCAGTCAATGCTAGTAGAATAAAGATAACTACTAGCTGTTGTTACGGGTGCAACGATGTCCTTAATATTGCAGATGGGCTTGGTTCAAACATACTGATTTAGACATTGTTTTAATGGGGAGAATACGAAAAGCACCACTTTCCATAATATCGAGATTCATGTAACCACAGATGTTACAGTTGTTACACCCGTGGTTGCCAGTGCCAAGGCTATTGCTGGTGATTAATGGCTCTTCCGGCCAATCCTTGCTCCGAGCGACGCATACGGAAGGAAGATGATTGGCAAAATATCTTCACGTCGATGTATTCGTCAGGAAGGGTGGTAATATCATTGTCCATGACATGCAGTAACGGTGTCATTACTTCACTGGAGCCACCATTGTATGGAAAGCTCGGACTGCTCTGACCATATGGACCTGGGTCACGGCAAGGCCGGGCAGGCGAACACTCCGACAGTCCGTGTCACTGGGAATGGCTGGGGTGATCGGTGAGGAGCAACACCCGCATCGCGCGACACACTCTCGTCTCCAATATTACCACCTGACAGCACCGTTATTCACACCCCACACGTAAGCACAACACGCGTCATCACAGGCCTGACATCGTTCGCATTCATCTACAACACAGCCCGACAGAAGGCGAATCCCATTTGAGCTAGCGACGTAAGCCATACGACGGGTTTAACACGCTGCCACTGGCCTCTGCCACAAGCTCTCGGGACCGTTTCACTTGCGCTGACGGCTGAGCGCCCTCCCTCACACAAAACAGCATATGATTGTCAATTGTGATCGACAGATCCTCCCGTACCATGTTAACTAGAGGACTGCAACGCACGCAGTCAATCCTTTGTCCCACTGATTCTGAAATTAAAATGAACACGTCGAAGCATTCGAACTTGAAAGGCAGTGGAAAGCCCATATTTCCGGCTCGTTGCACTCACAACTCTTTAAGCGAGTTTCTGGATTGACATTGTATGTATCTTTGGGAACAATAATATTGTAAGACGTTCTACAACAACCGTATCAACATATTCCTATTACGACTTTTTTGCTTCTCTTGCTGGATCTGGCTTCATCAACGTCTGTAGTATTCACATCGATGCAAGAGTTCGTCAACATACATTTCTCGTTCGCTGCTGAAAACTTCCAGCGAAAGCAAAAGCGTTGGTAGTGCAACACCGTGACGACCCCAAACACGTCCTTTCTAATTATATTGTCCAGTAAGATGTTCACTGCACGGTTCTTCAGCACCGATGGTAGTTCGCAACGTCACGGAAAGGCCATCACACCGGGCTGCGTGACGACATGACACGTGCTCCTGAACGTAGTCTCAACAGCGGAGAGCACGCGACGATGATCTGAAAACCACGCAAACCCCAGCAGTCGTGCTATCGCGATGCCTGTCCATCCGCCTATCTTCACATTAAAACCTGCCAGTTAGACTGGGAACTGATGAAATTGTTACATCGCGAGCTACGAAACGTTGCAGTGATACATTATTCGTGAAATACTGTCGACTGTGCCACCTTCATGAATACCGAATAGACATCGGTAATTTAGGTATCCCTATATTACGTGTCTCCCTAAATTGACGAAAATAAGTTATTTGAGTTTTGGGGCGCATCGACTTTATTGGCCATATAGCGTCCAAAAATAAACGAAAACACTTCTTGGCTCAAGAGTGGCACAAGTACAGCACTGGCTCAAAATTCAGCTTACATGACATAAACGACATCTTGAACATGTTTCCGTGGCAAATTTCGACATACTACTGTACTTGTTTCGACATCTCACACCGAACGAAAAACCATTACTTTAACACCGAAATGTTGTGGCTGACAAATAATGACACGTGTCATCGAATAGAAAACAATAGTAGCATGGCAGCCGTGATTTGAACTGAGGAAGTTATACGCAAGAAAGAAAGTGGCATGTGTGTCACACACCATGCAATGGTCCGTCGAATCAACAGCAGGATAACAGCGACATACTCGTGCAGTCAGCACAAATGAAACAACCCCCAATCGCTCGCCCAAATACAAGCCCACACGACAATGCATACGACTGCCACATTTACCCATGGCACCCAAAATATATAGCCTTATCGTCGCATGCCTCACTGGTATCACGTACGGCGGGGGCCATACCTGCCTCAATAAGGGTCACACCTCTCTGGCCTCGCAAAGGTCGGCAGCTGACCTTGACCCAGAGGTCGGTATCGGCATAGTCTCAATCGCGTGGCAGTCAACTCATCTGGAGGCTAGTCAGCGGCCGTCAGATGGCCTTGGCGCCCGAGTCGCCATCGCGGCCGCTGTCCACGCGGTCCACGTGGCCGGACGGGCCGTGCATCTCGATGAAGAGCTCCAGGTCGCGCGGCACGGCGCCGCTGTAAGGGATCTGGTGGCGCGCCACCACACGCGCCGCCAGACACTTGAGCGACATCTTCGACTGGGTGCGCAGGATGATCTCAGCAACACCTGTCGGCGAACGGGCCAGACTGTTTAGTGGGCGACGCCACTGTCCTGAAGTCGTGGAAGGGTCATCCCGGGATCAGTATCCCCTTGTACAGCCCGGGGCCGGTACGCCAGAGTAGACGAAAACCGCGTGTTCTGTCAGCGTCGAGTCGCAAGCAAAGGCGAGATCGCGTTCGGCAAGCAGGCTCAGTCTAGAACAAATCCACTACTTTACCTCCACAGGGCTGTGGAGCGTTCGTTGGGGTCGCATCTACTTGAGCTCTGTAACATGAACGATAGGCGCGCCTAAGCCAATGGTCTGCCATCGTACGTTTTCAGTACATGCTTCCGAAAATGTTTGTTAGCCAACGGAATTTCACAGCCTTCAAAAGTTTTGCGAAGGTTAAATTTAGGAACCCACTGGATATTTCCACACTTAGCTGCCATTGCCGTTGTTCGCTGTTCAATGTGAATTTTCGAATCGCAAAGGTTTCACGCACGATAAATTTGGGTCCCGACGACTTTGTTTCTACAGCACTTCATATTCGTCAATGTACCGTCGCAGACATGTCGGACGCGCCGGGATGTCACGGACACACCTGTTGTGGCCGAATCGAACGGAGTTCGGCCCGAGCGGTTGCAGGCGTCCACGTGCGCGCCGGCCTCCACCAGCGCCACGATGATGCTGTGCAGGGTCAGGAAGTCGCTGATGGGCTTGTGGTAGCCGACGATCAGGTGGAGCGGCGTGTTGCCGTCACAGTCGCGACTGTTCACGTCGGCACCGCACCGGATCAACAGCCGGGCCGTGGCTGAGCACGGAAACCTGGACGGGCCAGACCAGTGGTCAGGTCAGCTCAGTTCCGGTCAGTTAGCTAGTTAGCTAGTTGAGCTTTAAGACGCGTCGGCAACCGTGGCCATGTAGCGTCCATAGCTGAACTAATCATACAGGTTGTCACTATTTAAGTTTTGTACTACCTCAGAGCAAGTGGAACAGTCTTAACAGACACAATAATATCCTGCTATTGAGCCAGACCGGTAGCAAGCGAAAGTCATTGAGGACACGTCCGAATGGAACCCTGGATAGTTGTATGGGCTTTGGAGCGCATCGACCATGTTGATCATATAGCGCCCATTCCGAAAGAATCCCGAAAAACTGTACAGACGCAAGAATGGAACAGGCCTTTACCTGGAGCTTCTTTAAACGTAAGCGAGCCTTGACGTCCAAAAAATTGTTTGCACCATCGTCATATCGTGGGCAGGAAACCAACCCGTACGTGCCGCACAGCTAGTGTAGCACGACACCTGGGGCAACCAGGTCACTTGCACCACGAAACAAGTAGAAGTGAGCGCCGAAAGTATGTCCAATCCGAAGCCGACATAGCGATAATTCCTCTCGCCGAGTCTTCCGGAAATATGAGCGCCAATGTCCAATGCGTGGTTGCACTGCTCTCAGCTGTTCGCATCTGGGGCATCTCAACACTTCTGCTATTTTTAAATACAAAGGTGTAAATGGCCCAGTAGTCCCTGGTGAGGAGTGACGTCAGTGTGTCAAAAAAGCAGTACGTTTCTCCGCCGCATTGGCGCGAATTGGGATCCCGAACAGATCGTTCTTTTCCCAGCCTGGTTAAGCACATTAAGCTGACAAAGGATATCCCGTATGATGAGATCCGACGGGTAAAACATCCGTAGCGCCAAAAGTCTACTTAACAAATCCTTTAGAATTAGACGATAGAGATTGTCACACATTTCAATAAAACACGTCTCAGGGAAAGCATGCACCTCGGATGAATACATAGACGCATGTGTACGTGCGTGTGTGTAGATGCTTGCCAGTAACGAGAGCATTAGCCTGATAGTGCCGTTCAGATAACAGGCGCTTTGTTTTGCACGTATCAAAGATCGGTATAACAGCATACGCATTTTCCCATCTGCACCACATGTAAGAACATACTTAAATATGTTCAAAGTGCTCAAACTCTTATCCCATGAAGTTTTCAGAAGGTGCTTATACGAACATGTCGGTCAAATTCCGCCCCTGGACATCGCATCACGAACCGAACTGATGCAATCCTCCCACATAGTGTGATTGCCATACCGGAACAAGATCGAAAGAGACAAAAATGGAGGGCGACAGCCTTCGTTCCGGAACATGAAAATTCATTGATTCATCAAAATTAACACACTTCCCCACATATGCGACTGCTAGCTGGAACCGTCCTTGCTATGTTGGTGTCCGAGAGGCGCTGGATAAAATAGCAAAATAATCCGCGAAGAGCGAGAGTTCCATAATATGCGGAATGGAAACAACAAAGTTGCCGATAATAATACCGAATAAAGGTACGCTGAGAACGCTCCCGGTGGGTCGCCGTTTTCCTATGCAAATCACTTCAGAGTATTGATTTCCAATCCGTGTACTAAGTTTTCTGTCAGTTAAACAATCGACAAGAAGGCGCCTATATTACCACGGATTCCCTTCTTAAAAACCTTCGAGAGGACTCGTTGATACCATGTTGCATTGTACACCTTTTCAATATCGAAGAATACAGCGTTCAAATGGCGCTTCCGCCTGAAAGCGACCCTGGCCTCAGGGCCCAGGGTCAAGGTGTGATCCATTGTGCTCCTTTTGTTACGAAAACTGCATTGAAAAATTACAAGACCATGCTTCTCCAGAAACCAGGGAGACGAACGTTTACCATGCGCTCCAATAGCTTACAAAGAGCAGACCATGAGTGTTGATTTCTGATTATTATTATTATTATTATTATTTTTTTTTTTTTTTGTGTTGTGTGGGGGGGGGCAAAGTGCATGAAGGCAATGGGCAAGCACA
Organism: Ashinkailepas kermadecensis; assembly: GCA_034440615.1. NCBI lineage: Eukaryota > Metazoa > Arthropoda > Thecostraca > Neolepadidae > Ashinkailepas > Ashinkailepas kermadecensis. The sequence goes on along the minus strand of JAOTOM010004299.1, from coordinate 185,401 downwards.
AATGGATGGGGAGGCACACTCCATGGAATCCCATGTCAAAAGTTTAAATTATTGGGTGGGGGGGGGCAAAGCAAACATTGAGGGGGCACTTGCCCCTGAAAAGTATATAAAAGAACACCGCTGGAGCAGACGTGAATCAAATTTGGCGGAAGTTTGGCGGGTCGGTGTCACTTTTCCGAGCCTGAGAAGCGGAATCACCGTTAATTATTTACTTCAGCTTAAGGACGCTTCGACCAAAAGATGACCGTAGCTTCTGGCATCGCCTCAAAGGAGTCCCCGTAGCTTCTGCCCACGCTGGCGGAAACAGTCTGCACTCCCATCAATGAATAAAGGCGCGCTGATGATGAAATGAATAGTAGACCAGTGATTCTGGCTAGAACGCACAGCAATGAGAACAGTCATAACAAGCCCATTATCTTCGCCATGAATCACATGGGCCTGCTCTCCCAGAACATGGTGATGATGATGAATTGGTGTTTAGGGGCGCGTCGACTGCAAGCTCTCCCAGAACAAAATGGTCTTGGGTACAGGAGGCTTCCTTGGCATACGGAATCCCGAGGCTTTTCGGTACCCTCCCCAAACCGAAATTATCGCGACAGGATGCAGGGACGCATCTGCTGTTCATAAACGCATCAGCTGGTAACACCAGACGGATCACGTTTGGGAATGATATTGTCATATATGGGCAAACCCACACCAGACGCAGGACGTACCAACAGATGATGCTACAGATGGTCCAGGAGACACAGCGTCGGTCAGTCGCAAGGCTTCCAGCTCAACTCTCCAACAGATGACCAATACTGCCCGGCCAGGACAGAAAACAGCGGACAGCCGCACTGCCCTCACCTGCAGATGTTGCTGGTGTGGAAGTCGTCGACTGGTGTGTCGGCAAAGGTCACCATATGTAGTAGACTGCGGCCACGCCGTGTCACCTGGGCCAGCTGACACAACCTGCAGCACCATAGCCATCACTCTGTGGCTGCGCAACCGTCGCACCAAGGCTAGGGCACCGTGCGGCAAGACGGCTGCTCCACCAAATAATGTAACACGCATATGTTCGGACTACGAAAGAGCAGGACTGTAGCAACAGATAAACATTACATATTACGGAGTCGGATGGCACGATAACATAAAATAGCCCGGAAGTTTGTGGCAGTATTACACACACGTCAACATGAAAAAGGGAAGCTTGACATCTAAAAGAGATGGCCAGTGCCACTCACCTTTGCATGGTACACGGGTTTGTGAGCAACATAGTCCGAAGCTGACCTGACAACCGCTTCATGCCAAAATTCCACCACACTCACTTCACGGTGGCGAGCCAAAGAGAGATGCCTCCGAGTATGTACAAGGGAAAGGATGACCACTGAAGACGTGTTTGCGAATACGAAGGTTGACAGACCATGCACGTAAATAAGACGAAATAGGAAGTGAGCGGGTTTGAAGGAAGCACACCAGGGCGTGTGGGGACCGACCTCTGCTCGACGGACCAAGGGTGTGTTTTCAGGGGACTGACCGGTAGCCGGAGCGGCACACCTCGAACTCCTCCGCCGGCGTGGCGGTGGACATCAGCCGATTGGCGATTATGAGCATGTACAGCACGGTGGTCATGTTGCTCTCCAATTCCACCTGATCCGGAGGGGGGGGACAACACCGGAGTTAGAGGAACAACCGCATAGGGAACAGTTTGATGGTAGCATCCGCCAGCGTGCTTCATAGCTGAAGGAACAGAGCACGTGACAAGTCGGGTGACAAAGCACCCATGCTGCAAAACGTAAACCATGGTATGATCCCTTTTACCAGCAACATCAGATGACAACATTTCCAAACAAGTGTTCGTACAATATCCCCAGTATGGAGGAAAAGAGATATCAGGAGAAGGCCACTTCCACAAATAAATTGTCCAAAATACGTATGTACATGACATCAGTGGTTCAGATGGGACAACAAATACAAGACTGCATGCACATATGCAGTCCCTCAGCCATCAGATTGGCTCCAGTGGCCACCAAGCGAACCCCGCCCACCACCGGCGCCAGACTTCTGACGCCGCGCACCTGCAGAGCGGGCGGGTCGTCTTTCGGTCCGGGCTTGGCGATCTTGTTGATGTTGAACTCGATCTCCTGAACGCAGGCGGCAAGCACCTGTACCAGGCAGTTAAACTGTACCGATACGCCGACAAACACCATCTGCGAGAACACCTGCCGACAGACGGTACACACGTCACAGATGGCAGCACCGTCATCGGCACTGCCAACCAAGGAGGGGTACCTAATCGACAGCCAATCAGACATGTGTCAATAGGACGACGCTACACACTTAGCATTTCGTTTGGCTTAAGACCACGAAAATTCAACTAGCGCTTCAGCAGCTTCCCACTGACTAAGCAATGCAACCAAATCCGATACGATGTCTTCCTTATCAAGTACTTATCAAATGGTGGTGTTGATCATGGTGTTGGTCTGATCTCTGGCGGATTAGATCAACGCCACCCCACCCCACACGATCTCAGCGCTGAGCGTTTAGTGTCGACAGCGTGGGCTTACCTGTGCGAACCTCAGCAGATCCTTAGAGGCGGACGCGCTCGTCGCTTGCTTGAGGCTGAGCGCGCGCAGCCACAGCTCTAGACAGCGATCGAAGCGGGCGCAGTCGGCGAACACGGCCCCGCGGTAGATGATGGCGTGCGGGATCTCCGGGTTGGAGGTACCCAGCACACGCTCCCTGATCACCAGACCCTCCATATGGAGGCGGTCGGGCTGCTGTCGGATGGCCTCCAGCTCGGTAAGCGTCTGACACTCGCAGTGGTCCCCGTAGGCGGCCACCGGCGTCGACTCGGCCTTCGCCAGTCCGTGCCGCTCGCGCAGCTGCATAGCCTCGTGCAGCAGCTCGTACGACCGCTCCAGGCAATAGCTGTCCTTGTCGTTCGCGAAGGTGGCGCCCATCAGCTCGAGCGTGTCGACGTGCTGCTCGGGCGTCAGCCGGCACCGGTCGAACATGAGCCGGGTGGCGGCCGCCTGGGTGCGCTCGGCGGCCGCCAGCAGCGGCGTCAGCCCCAGCTCGTTGGGCAGCAGTGTAGGAGCCGCGCGCCAGCAGCAGCTCCACGATCGCCACGTGGCCGCACTCGGCGGCGAAGTGCAGCGCCGTGGCGCCGCAGTTGGTGCGCCGGTCCAGCTCGGCGCCGCGCTCCAGCAAAAACTGCACGATCTCCTGGTGGCCCTTGAACGCCGAGATCATCTGCGGCGGCGGGAATACGCGGTACGGGAAAGCAAACCCCGATTACACAACAATCAGAGGCCAATTTCACTACCATCACAAGCGGTGTATTCACACCGAATTTGATGTGAATACACCTTTAGGTAATGTTATTTAATGATATTTAATTTAATAAAATGTATTTAATTAATTATGCTTAATCATATTTAATACTTAAGTCACCAACAGCTGACTGGCAGTCAGCTGATGGGGACTTAAATACTTCGTTGATATAAAGAAAGTGTGAGGGGTCATACTTGAAGATTACCTAAAGGTGTATTCACACCAAATTCGGTGTGAATGCACAGCTTGTGATGTTAGTGAAATTGGCCTCAGTTCACCGGAAGGTTGGATTTGTACTTTGTAATCCTAGACGTGGAGGGGAAATTCTTCACCAATTACTTCTGGAGAGGATATTTTCCTTCAAACCTGTGACATCAGAATATCATATTGCACTTTCCAATGTGAGTTCTAAGCACTTTATCACACAGCATTTCATCGACAAAAAAAACACAATTGAACTCCAAAACAAGAAAATGAGAGGAAAATGTTCTGGATGCGACAAATCCAGAGACAGCATATTTTTCAAACCTTAGTTCACAGACACAACAATGCGTTCATCCAGCTGCAATTATCTCGCAATAACGGGACAGTAGTCGACCAGAGTGAATACCGCATAACTTGCCGGAAGTTGCAGAATGAGAATACCCGACAGTTAGTTATTTGGGCTTAAGGGCGCACCGACTACGAGGTCATTTAGCGCCCAGAGAATACCAGACAAGGGAATACCAGAATACCAGACAAGGGCGCCTATTCTGAACGTTCTTTAAAACCAGATTTGTGTCCTGCTTGGTCGTTCAGAAAGAATGCTCATTAGGTGATGAAATCTGGCCTTTTCGACATCACCTTCTCCCACATCCACTGTACACGAAATCAATGTCAAGACACTGCCCCAGTCGGGCACCAGGTGACCCCGGCTGTGTCACCAACGGCCGTGTCGGACCGGCCGCTCTGCTCACCAGGCAGGTGTTGTTGTACTTGTTGGCGATGTGGATGTCGGCGCCGTGCTCCACCAGGAACTGCACGATGTCGAGGCGGCCGTCAAAGCAGGCGGCCCGCAGCGGAGTCGAGAGCGTCGCTGTCGCGTGGTTCACGTCGGCGCCGGCCGCCACCAGTGTGCGAACCACCTCAAAATGGCCGGCACCTGCCGGAACCGTCGGTACAGGCACCTCCTCACAGATGAGACAGACGGCCACACATATGAGTGAGCCACAGATAGAGCGCTTCTCCCACAGAACAGACAAATGGCCAACACAGATTGGACATCCACAGGCAGCACGTAGGGAGGGATTATCACAGATGAGATAAATGGCCAGCACGTATTGGACAGTCATAACTTGTATTACAGCCATAGCATAGCAGTCACGTATTGAACAGACAGACAGGGCAGCCCACCTAAAGACAGGAGAAATGGCAGGCAACTGCCTGGTCAGCTACTCATGCGAAGATGCTGTTCACAGCATCTTCCCATGACTCCGTTGTATTCAACCATAGGTATACCTCGGATCTCCGCATCACTCCGTTGCATCCAACCCCAGGTATTCCCCGGACCGCTGTGTCACTTCGTTGCACCCACCTCTCGCTGGTCCCAGGATCTTCGCACCATTCCATCGTACTCACCCTTAGCTGTTCACCGAATCTCCGCACCACTCCCGTGTTACTATTCCACATCCCGACCTGCTACCCTGGATCCTTGCACATCTCTCTTGTAGCCGCCTCCAGATCCTTACAAACTCTTGCATACACCCTTGGCTGTTCCCCAGAACCCCGAACACTTCGTTGCAGCTGATCCTCAGAGCACAATATTTCTTTTCACCTGCGCTCAGCTGTTCCTCATGACCTCTCATAACCCAGCCACTCGGCCGCATCCACAGCCAGCTCACCTGCGGCGCACCACAGCGGACTGGCGCCCTCGATGATGAAGTCGTCGAACTCCACGACACCCGGCTGCTCGATGTCGGGATGGAAGTTGTCGAGCAGCACCTTGACGGCCTTGTTGTGGCCGTTGCGGGCGGCGATCAGCAGCGCGGTGCACTTCTGGCCGCCGTCCTCCACGGCCTGGCTGAGCGCGCGCCGCACGCAGTCGGCCGGCTTGTCGGCCAGCAGCGCGTACAGCGTGATGGTCATGCCGTCGCGCGCCGCGAAGAACACCAGATAGGTGAGGGAGGGTGTGAACACAGCCGATGTGCCGCCCTCCATCTCATCTCAGCAGGGGTGCTGCACAGGATCACTGGGCACCCTGTCACAGAATGAAACCTTATTGACTCCGACTACTTGTTAACATTTCATCTTCACATCCATGAAACAGCTTGCAAGGTGGGATAGTGTTAAAACAATTGTTTTTTTCTTCCATTCAGTATGGTATGTCAAACAAGTACAGTGGGATGTTGAAATTCACTATGGAAATAATGTCATTTAAAATAGCCTATAATTTCTACAACCTCAATTTTGGTCCAACTTTTTGGTCCAACTTTTTGGTCCAACTTTTTTTTACAACTCAATTTTGGTTACAACTTTTTTTAGGTATCTAATTTAGGGATACATGCTGTAATGATGACAAAAAAGTAGATACATATAAATGTTCATAAACAGTGCTTTGGAAAAACAAATAAGAAACTAAAAATTAACCTTAAAGCATAAATTTAACACATCATACTTTTGCAGCACATTGTAGAATTTCTTGCTCATTTCCTGACAAGGAGCATGAAAGCAATGCCCCCAGGCAGATTTTGCTTCAGAACTTTTGCACTAAAATGGCATTTTCTCAAAACCTAAAAACATTTCATTAAAAAAATTTTTGCCTTAAACTGACTCACAAAATGTTCAAATCTGAAAAGTTCTTCAAATGAGAATAAAAATAGAATCCACCCAAAAAAACTGGTCTCACACAAGTCTTTTGGATCCACCAGTGCATTTGATACAATATCCTTCTCTCTGTCTCTGTCTCTGTTTCTGTGCACACAGTTTGATTGATACAATCATTTTCTCAAAAGATATGAAGCTGGTTGCCATGGCTACCACACATGTTGCTACAGGCACCCTCTTCCTGTGGCAAAAGCAAGAGCAAGTCATTTCGATCAGCAGCTGTAGAATGGTGGCGATGTGGCATATTTTTGTAGTGAAGGTAAAATTTCAATGTCTGTGCTGTGTCATTAATTTTTCATTTGTTGCCCACTTGCTAAATTTTTAGGTATCTGTTATCATTACAATGTTGTCTCAGCTTTGAAGCTGTGAAATGTTTACCTTTCATTGTTTACCACTACACTGTACTTGCAAGGTTGCATAACATGTTGCAGCCTGCAGCAGAAAACCTGCAGGGTAAATTGATACAGACTGCACCAACTAAATCAGCCCACATCAACACCATCCTGGACCAAAGTTTTGTGGACTGGTAATGAAATACAATAACCATAGAATTGCCTGTTTGTATATTAAGGTGTTTGCTAAAACTGCTGCACAAAAAAAATATTTATCAGGGATGATACTGAAAGCATTAGGCTTGACATGTGTAGCCATTTCATTATTTTTTTTGTGGTAAAAGGTTGCCAAAAAAATAATTATCAACGATATTACTGGAAGCATTAGGCTTGGCATACATGTAGCCATCTCCTTTCTACCCTGCCAAAGTGATGAGTTATTTTCAGTTTTCCCAGAACTGAATCAACTGGACACAGTAAGTTTGCAGTTTAAGGAAATTTATGATTTCTTGGAATTCCATTTTCAAATGCAATATTTATGAATGTGCTGAACATGATGTGACCACTTATTTCCTCTGTAAATGCATACTTTTCAGTTGGAAGGAAAAATAACACCCAAAAAGTGGCTTGGAGTTGGGTAACATAGCATAGAAAGTAATGTTTAAAATCAAGAAAAAATGATGTAACATAAGTTGGCCTAACCCAGCCTAACCTTGAATACATGAAATAAAAATATGTTTTTTTATGGAAATTTCAACACCATTTTTTTTCTCAACAATTTTCACGTTAAAAAAATGACCTAACCTAACCTAACCTAAGCTGCGCATGAATGATCAACTCTGGTCGAAGCACCCTAAAGCCCAAATAACTAACCTAACCTAGGCTAGCTTGAACTGCTTTTGAAGAAAAACTCATTTTTGTTCAATTTTTTGTTTGTTTAAGTAAGAACATTTTATAACTTCCAACAAAACTTTAACTAACCTAACTTAACCAAACCTAACCCCTTTGTATGCTTCATGGAGGTAAAATATATACAAAGCCTGTCTTGTGGTTACCTTAGACTGTAATAATACTGTTCTCTTACTTCCTATGCCTTTTCTGTTTTTGTAAAAAGGACAGGATGGGCAAGAGCTCAATACGAATACCAATAATTAGGTAGCTAGGTGCTTACCTAGGTATCATCTTACTTACCTTATCTCCAAGGCTGGAGATCTCTTACCAAACCAGATCAGGTCTATATTTCCAGGACATATTTTCAGAATGAATGGGGAAAATAACTGGGTTCATCAGTATTATGAGGAATGCTGATAAGAACATCTGCACAATTTGTTGCAGATGTAAGGTAAAATATATACAAAGCCTGTCTTGTGGTTACCTTAGACTGTAATAATACTGTTCTCTTACTTCCTATGCCTTTTCTGTTTTTGTAAAAAGGACAGGATGGGCAAGAGCTCAATACGAATACCAATAATTAGGTAGCTAGGTGCTTACCTAGGTATCATCTTACTTACCTTATCTCCAAGGCTGGAGATCTCTTACCAAACCAGATCAGGTCTATATTTCCAGGACATATTTTCAGAATGAATGGGGAAAATAACTGGGTTCATCAGTATTATGAGGAATGCTGATAAGAACATCTGCACAATTTGTGCACCATTTTGCTACAACCACTCCAGTAGGTACATCAAAGTAAAGGAATCCACATAAAATGACAACACACAAACAACATAAAAAGGTATTATTGAAGTTTAAGGTAACCACAACACACATTTTACACATTCATTTCCATGAAGCATACCGAGGAGTTAGGTTTGGTTAAGTTATGTTAGGCTGGGTTTCTGTTTTAAGGCAGAACATTCTCTTTTGTGAACTTGGTTAAAAAAAAGTTTTTTCTTCAGAACTAGTTCAAGGTAGCTTAGGTTAGGTTTTTAACTTGATTTTTTTATAACTAAAAGTTTGTTTAGAGATTTTCATTTTTTTAAACAAATACATTTTTTTTGCATGGAAGGCTAGGCTAGGCTAGGCTATGCTACATAATTTTGGGGATACATTTGTCTTAAAAGTTGTTTTTTTAAAACTTTTCTTTGAAATACAATGTTTATGAAGGTGACTAAGATGATGAGCAGAGTAGGAAACTTACTTTTTGGGTTGGGAGTCGGAGTACATTTTCAGACATTATTTTTTATGCATGGAATCTGTTTACCAGTAACCGACCGGAAAAACCTAAATCAGTACCTACATAATATGCATAAGTAATATCATTCTCATTTTTGGTCAAATGAAATGTCAAAAACATAACAACAAAGAAGTGAACAATGGATGGCACCGCCCGGCAGTGACTCGTAATAATCAGCACTGTTTCGTTTCTCATAACTCACAGGAGCAATGCGCTTTCCGTTCACTTTTGGTCTCAGTACAAGGCTAGCCATATGAAAAACAAACAAAAATACTTCACACTTCACCCTCAGCTCAGAGTGCATACCTACCTACACAGCCAATTTCCCATGTAATACAAATGCAGCTTCGCTACCGCACACACCACACAGTTGGATGTGATCAAAGCAAAGGATCAGTCAAGGTTTTGTGTTTGCAGTATGACACTGTTAGCATGTGTTCAAAGTTGCTAATGGTTATGACGTCATATAAAAACTACCTTGCATCGGTTGGTTGATGGGCAGATTTCGGAACAGAAAACGCTAACGCAGCCAATTCTGATCGGGGGCCTCCAGGGCTCTGGAGAATGTCTCTTAAAACTGTCATACTTTCCCACTATAGGGTGGCAGGAACACAGGTTTTCCGAGACGCGGCTCCAAAGCCGGAGAACAGTGTACTCAGTGCGCATGCGCATCATTTCGCAAGTTGCAGTCAGCACATTGTTGTCAGCAATTGAGGTTGAGATTTGAGGAAATTGAGGTTCGGCAATTGGTGGTTGAGATTGATGGAGTGTGTGAGGATTTGTGTCGGAGTACATGTGAAGCCCATCCTATCCAGTATGAACTGGAGTACAAAAATGTTTTCAGAGATAAAATCTCTTAAGAAGTGCCTTAATTCCCACCCTGATGATATCACTTATTTTCAGTAAAAATGCTTACTTTTCAGGTTGTGAGCAAAATAATGCCAAAAAGTGGCTTTGAGTTAGGTAACACAGCATAAAAAGAAATGTTTAAAAAATAAAATAAAAATGCAACATGACATAACCTAACCTAACCCAGCCTAACCTACATTTTGGAAAAAATCCCCAAAAATAAAATTATAAAAATGTCGAGCAATGTATTTTCTGATAATTATCAAAACTAAAAAAGAAACCTAACCCAGCCTAACCTAACCTAACCAAACCTAACTGCTTTTGAAGAAAAAAGACCAGATTTTGTGATTTTTTTGTGAACTTCAGTAAGATTGTGCTTTAACACGCGCACTGGAGGGGGGCGAAATCCACCCACCCGTCCGGTTTTCGCAAGTAACTGCAGATTTTACCTGTCGATATACGCAATTTTTGGTGTACCTGCTTATAAATGAATGGCGTGTTGTTTAAAGCAAGAAAATGGAAATTGTGCAAAAATTTTCCAATTTAGGGGCTGCTGAAGTAAAAAATGTTATAGCGCCAGACCGCACAAATCGGCGCTGATGCGCTTCCAGTATACCAACAAAAGGGAAGTGTTCAAGGCAACACTAGCAACTTGTTTGATGCATATTGATATGCTGTATAGTTTCAAGGTCATGTTAGGTCACCAAGGTCAAGTAGGTCAAGTTCATGACAGGTTAATGGAACCAAACTTGATCAACTGGAATGTTGCCATAAATGCACTACTGGTTGTCATTTGTACTGTTTGTCATTGCATTTCCATACTTTATTCATGTACTTCACTCTCTTCTTCACGAAGCCAATTGCTCCGAGCTGCCCGACGGAGCAGTCGGGCAGGCGGCCGGTTCCGGTAACTGGAACAGGTAACTGACCTGATAAAGTGGTGCTATATAGGTGACCTGAGGTCAAATGTTGGGTCTAGCATCTGCATTGCATCATTAGTAATGTCCAAAACATCATTGATGCCCATTTTGGAGCATTTAAACACAATCACAGCGATCCATAACGATGACAAGCCAAGCCATGGAAAAGCGGAAAATTTTGCCAATTTGACCTCATTTGATCTTGAAGATATTGACCTAAGGTCACGAAAATTGCACACAATAGAGTTCACTACCGTGCCCATCCACCCTGCGAATTTCGTTCCTCCAGCTTTACTAGGAGCCGAGATCTTAGGGGGGGCGGAATCCACCCCCCTCCAGTGTGCGTAATTCTCAGAGGCCCTCCAGGGCACGTGTTAAGGTGGTAACAAGACAGGTTTTTACATGCATTTGCCTCCATAAAGCAAAGAAATAATTTTTCAATTTTTTTTATCCTTTAAGAATTAAAAAAAAATCCTTTTGCACAGAAAATAAGTGGTCCCATCATCTTAGTCACCTTCACAAACATGGTATTCTGAAGAAAAATTTCACAAATAAAAAATCACCTCTTAAGACAATAATACAATTTGTTTGATTTTTGAACACTACTTTTTATGATATATTATCAAACTCCGGTTGGTTGGTTATTGGTTTTACGACACGTCGACCGTTGAGTCATATAGCGTCGCCAATCTCTCACGCCGATTGGTCGCGGACGAAGAGTAGCGACAGGTGATATTCGAACCCACAATCTTTCGATTGAGACGAGCATCTTACCCCTAGACCACTCGTCCCCTATTATCAAACTCCAAGCCCATTTTGGGTATTATTTTGCCTCCTAACTGAAAAGTATGAATTTGCAAAGGAAATAGGTAGTCACATCATGCTCAGTATGTTCATAAACATTGCATTAGAGAGACATTCCAAGAAATCAGAACATACCTCAAACTGCAAATTTACCTTTAAAAATCCAGTTGTATCACCAGTCACAACAGCCCGATGCGCCTGAGGTGTTGCAGATGCATTGACTTCTTGGTTGTACCTACCTTTCTTGACGGCTGTAGAAACCGAAGGCCGTATTCAAGGCAGTATCGGATAGAAATGAAGAAACGCCCCACGTTGTTCGATATACTCTGCTACAACAAATCAGAGATATACGGTGAGGAATTTGCGACAAACTATCCGCACAAGTGGCGAATATCACTTACTTCTGCTACCGATCATCGATTCATAAGCCGCTGTCATTTTTATAAGCAAGAATGGAATTTGTAGGATGAAAAAGCAGACATACGTCCTGTTGTAGTGCGTTCTTTGTAAAATAATTAATTTATTAGAATGTTTGTAAGCTTAATATGCTGATAATTCATTAGCAATACTTTATTTTGAAGAAAATAAAGTTCAGACTTCCTGGTTAATTAAATAAATAAATAAAGTTAATTATGAGTTCAGGATGCTTGACAATTCCAAGGCTACAATTCCCTCTGATCAAGCCAGGAGCTATCATAGAACATGCTGATGAAGACAGAATTCGCTACCAATATTTCCAGGCATAAATATTTAATGACGCTGGAATATTTCAGTACCTCGATAATTTGATAACGTAATATGAAAGTTACTTTGATTAGGGAAAAACTGCCAGGGTAGCGAATTCACTTATATTTATATTTTCAACATCTTTTTAAAAAGAAGTCATGAATACAAACATGAAGCAGAAGTAGATTCTCGTAGACCATTTTGGTACACGGAATTTTCTGTATACGGCCTTGTAGACAAACATGTAGCTGGTGGTAATATCCGGCCCGAGCCTAGTTCATCACTGGATATTCGACCATCATCATCGATTGATTTAATGTTATCCAATTTCTAAGCAATAGATTAGTAGAAGAGGTAATAAAAGTCGACTGAAAACAGTTATAAAGTATGCTATATGTTGAGGGAGGGTCTATAATGCCCCCTTTTTGCCCGATGCACGATCTCAGTAATTACGAAGTGGATGTCGATGAAAGGTGCAGTAATAGATGTATTTTAATTAATGTAGTGGTTTGGCCTACAACCGTAATGAATATTTTCCTTCAAATGTCTTTAAATTGCTCCCAAATGGCGTTGAAGCGCTGTAATCACAACGATAGAAAATGCCCCATGGACGATCTCAGTAACTACTGCACCGATTTTCGTGAACATGACTCTAAAATAAACTTCGACATCGATTTTGGGTCGTTTCAGTCATTTCCAGTCGATATAAATAGGTAGAAAGCCACGAAACTAGGGCTTGAAATTCGAGATTTGCCCGATGCAGGATATACGAAAGTAAGTTACAGAATTGAGCCAAACACACACTGATCAATGTCTTTTCACCGTATTAGATTAGTTGAGGCAATTAAGAGAACAATTAACATACGAAATGTAGAAATCCATCACATCACAATTCAATTAGAGAAGGGTTACAACCAGTGGCGTCGCCACGAAATTCTTCCAGGGGGTGGGGGGGGGGGGGCAATGTTGATAGGGGGCCTCCAATGTGTTAGGGCCACCTATTTCTTTTTAGGCTCTTAGTTTGGTTCCCAAATGGGAACATGATTTCATATTGACGTCTTGTTTGTTCTTGGCATGGTGCATGATTTACGCAAAACGCAATGGCAAGAATCATTGTTTTCGCTGAGAACTGAGCCATACCAGGGTATAAATAAGCAAATGTGGATAAATACGTGAGTGCCAAAACAAACCAATATCTTTATGCTTTATCGACGAGAAGAATCTTCCCGCTGGCCTCTAGATTGTAGCGAGCTGGTGGGGCTCGTGCTGAGCATATCTTAAGGATATCTCCCATTGATCAACCCACTTCTATGTCCACCAAGTTTAACTGAATATAGCTAGGTTCATCACTACTGTTTGTCATTCCCACCAGCTTGATCTCATAAACAAGCTTAAACGATCATTTCTCAGTCCTAGGACGACAATTTCGCGAAGGTGACAACGAGAAGTGGATTGAATTGGTTTTCTGATCGTCATCTTAGACATTAAAAAAAAACACATTTGGTGCTGGCTGCAAGGCACTTGGCATAGAATCTAAAATAATACATCCTCCGCGAATAAATTCACGGCAAGAACAAGCATTGAACAACAATGCATCAATGGCAATGCAACAATGTAACAATGACAATGCATAAATAATGCAAAACCTTCGAATTCAACGCCGTCACGCGCATGGTCATCGCTGTGCTGTACCGTTTTGTAAATTATGTCGTTGAGAAGGTATTGAAGCCGGGAAGCTCTAATCATGCAGGCTGTAATCACAGAAGACAACTTTGTAGGAAGAAAATACATTTTAAAACATCATTCCTCCCATGTAATATGGGGCATCGGTGTTGTATTGTATGCATGCGAGGGGGAATTTGCCCCCGCAATGTTGGATTTGCTCCATGGGCGTAAGTTTCTGAAAATTATTGGGGGACCAGTGACACACCTATATTTGCGTCAAGGGGAGGGGGGGGGGGAGCAAACGTATTTGGAGGGGGTCCAACTACTCAATAAAGTCTTCCGATTTCGACCACTATTTTGTCAAAGGGGACCTTTTTAAATAAAATAATTAGTGATCAACTGAATTATCCTGTGGAGGGGCCTAATCTACCACTATCGTTTCTGATTCGTCGGATTTCAACCCTATCTCCCCCACCCTGTTCGAATGTATTATTTTGGTATCCCTTGATAAGTCACCTCCCACTTTTGAAATCACACCTACACAAATCACTTTAAAATGTAAAATTTCCCAATTTCAGACATTCCAGTTCATAGTGCCCGGTCGCCACGACGCCAACGTTAGTGCACGTGCACACCCATCTTGCGCCTTCGGCGCATTCGCCACACTTCGTGCGATGCTACGGATTCTGCCGGGCCTGCTACGCTTTGCTAATTGCTGCCACATCATAGACTTGCGCCATATCTGACGTGATAAATGCTTCGTATGGGCGTTCGCTCTGAAAATTCGATTAATTAAATTCGATCATTGGTTCCCAACTTCCCATATTTCATGGCGAAGAAATGCGGATACCCGCTGAGCTTCGATGCACCTCATATCTTTGATTAAACATGCTTCCAGGTTGACTACCGAACAGAGGCCCTGCCTGAGTGTACTTCTTTGGACCCATTTCGTATTTATTCGCCTACGGATGTGTCTTAGGGCTCCAATCTGTTTTTGTTAGAGGCCCAACGCTTTTTCGAAACCCCTGCTCGTTTTAGGGTTTGTTGCTTTTTTTGCGCACATAATATTTTTTTTGGTTGTCGCGGCGTTTTCAAAGATCTCGAGGTGTTTACTTAGTGCCTGGTATTTTTGTTCGTTTTGGGACCATGTTGCTTTTTGCGGCCCCAGCCTCTTTTCAGGCCCTTGTGCGGTCGCATGGCCCCTGTGTGCCTTGAGAGCTCCCGGTATTTTTTAAAAGTTTTTTTTTAGAGTTCCCGGTATATGGCTACTATGGCTACAACGCATGTTTTCGGGCCATGTCGCTTTTGGGACACTGCGCTTTGGAGGGCCAGTCGCATTTTCGGTCACCGTTGTGCTCTTATGGTCCCGCTGTGTGTTTTTTTTTGGCTTCTGACGCACATTTGTGTGGCTCCAGTACGATTTTGGGGCTTCGGTGCGACTTTTCTTGGTCCTAGCGCGACTTATCGCGCCCAGGCGCATGGTTCCGAGACCCAACGCCAATTATCTGGGCTCAACGCGTTTTTGTGGATATCTTCTTATTTTTTTAAAATTCCGAATCCCGGCCTGATTTTTCGAGTCCCTGGCGCTATGTTTTTGTATCTCACCTCGATTTTCTTCGGGCTCCGGTATGTTTTTCGATGCCGTACGCGATTTGTCAAGGCATCTGATGACATGTTCGGTGCTCCAGAACCATTGTCCTGACCCGGCCTTTTTTTGGAATCCCTCCTTATTTTGGAGGGCTCCGGCTTTATTTTTCGGATACCGATGCAACTTTGGGGGCCACACGGTGCCTATGTGGGGCCCTAGACGCCAATTGTTGGCAGCCCCGACTTAAATTTTTGATGCCCAGACCAACTTTTTGGTGCTACCGATGGGAATTGTAGGTCCGAGCGCGAAATTTGGTGGGACCGGTTCCAGTTTGCGGGGCGCGTTGTACTTAGCTGTGACCCCAACGCGATCTTGGCGGTTCCTGTTGCAGATTTTCGTGCCTCGGAGCGAGTTTTCTGGGGCCCGCCGTATTTACTTGGAGCCCCTACGCGAATTCTGGTGGGCCGACGCGAATTTGTGTGGCCCAGCGCGACTTTTGGGGGCCTTGGCTCGATTCTTGGGAGCATATCCCTCTTAGGAGGGAGGGGGAATTTGCCCCCTTGATATGTCACTGCGGCCACCGAAGGACTTTTTCAGCCGATGACACCTTTCTGAGTATAAATGCCCTCCGGGTAATTTTTTCCGGACCTGTTCTTAATTTTCAGGTGCTGGGGTCGATTCCATCGAGTCTCTGTGTGAACTTTTGGACATCGAGTTTTTATTTTTTTAGGTCCTTATGTGATATTTTTGGGTCCTGGTACGATTCTTCGGTCTCCAGGTGCGATTTTTTTACGGTGCCCCGACACGTTTTTTACAGTGCCCAACGGGTTTTTTTTGGGGGGGGGACTACTTTGACCCGATTTTTTGGGGCGCAGAGTGACATTCCGGTTGATAATTGATTTTTGGGGCAGCTGCAACCTTTGGGGTCCAGACGCGACCCTTTTGGTCCCCAGTGAGATTTTCAAGGGTTGCGACGCGACTTTTTTAGTCCAATGTAATCTTTTGTGTCCCGACGTCATTTGCTTGGATGCCTAGCGCGAGTTTTAGCGACCTCGACACTTTGTGGGTGTCCAATACGTTTTGGATGCTTTTGGTGTCATTGTTGGGGCCCCAGACTGATTATCCATGTCCGGATTGTTTTTCGTTGCCCCGGCTTCATTTGTGTCCCAATGCTACTGTTGGGGAACGGTACGACCTATCGTGCCCCTAGCGTGATTTTCATGGTCCGGGCGTGAATTTTTGGTACCCCTAGGCTCAGCGTGATATTCAGGGCCGGGATCTTTTTGGGCCCATGTCGTGATTTTCAAGTACCCCGGCACGACTCCTGCCATTTCAGGGGCTTCTTGCAAATTATAGACCTCCTCTCGCGTCTTAGGGGTCTCGTCTTATTTCCTGGAGCCTCTTTACCGGTGTTGGACATCTTCTCGTGCGTCCTACCCTCCTCCATATTCAATGGTCCTCCTCTCCCGTTTTGGAAGGCCTCCTCCCACATCCTGGGGCCCCTTTAACATGGCATGGGGCTTCCTCTCAAGTTCCAGGGGCATTCTCTGCCAAATTAGGGGCCTCCTGACACGCCTCGTGGGCCTCCTCCTTTGTCCTGGCAAAGCTTACCCGTCTTGAGGGATCTTCAATTTTGGAAACCTCGCCTCCTTCCATACCTGCTACCTACCACTCTCATCTTAAGGGCCTTCTCTCATTTCCTGGGAATTCCTTCCGGTCGTCGGGGCCTCATTCGGCCCTGGAGACCTCCTACTCCATCTCGAGGGACTCCTCTCGAGTCCGGCAGGGGCCTCCTTTTCTCTTCTAGAGGCTTTCTTTTTCAAAGTAGGGGCCTCCTCTCACGTATTCGGGGCCTCCTGTTCTGCGTTTTGATTCTATCTTTGCCCATTTTAAGGGTGGCCTCTTATCTCCTGGTGGACTCCTGTTCTCTCTCAGGTGCCTCTTCTTCCAAATTACAAGCAACCTTTCCTATCTCAGTTACCTTGTCATTTCCTGGGGACCTTCTTATCCGTCTTGGAGCCATCTTTTTCCCCTGGGAGTCATCCCTCTTATCTTATGACCTTTCTCTCCTATTTTAGGGCCATCCTCGTTCACCATGGGGTCTCATTTCCAATCTTGTGTCGTCCTCTTCCGAATTAGGTGCTTCCTGCCACTTTTCTGGATCATCCTTTTCTATCTTGGTGGAACCTTACCCGTTTTGGGGACTGCTTTTGCGTCTCCGAAACCTCATCTCATATCCACTGGCTTTTTCTTCCGTCTTTGGGCCTCCTCTCATTTTCTGAGGTCTCCTTTCCCGTATTGGGCCTCCTTTGCAATCATGGGGGCCTCCTTTGCATTCCTGGGGGCCTCCTTGGCAATCCTGGAGTCCTCCTTTGTAATCCTGGTGGCCTCCTTTGCAATCCTGGGGCCTCCTTTGCAATCCTGGGGCCTCCTTTGTAATCCTGGAGGCCTCCTTTGCAATCCCGGGGGCCTCCTTTGCATTCCTGGGGGCCTCCTTTGCAATCCTGGAATCCTCCTTTGCAATCCTGGGGCCTCCTTTGCAACCCTGGGGGCCTCCTTTGCAATCCTGGCGGTCTCCTTTGCAATCCTGGGGCCGCCTTTTCAATCATGGGGACCTCCTTTGTAATCCTGGAGGCCTCCTTTGCAATCCTGGGGCCTCCTTTGCAATCCTGGGGGCCTCCTTTTCAATCATGGGGGCCTCCTTTGCAATCCTGGAGGCCTCCTTTGCAATCCTGGTGGCCTCCTTTGCATTCCTGGGGGCGTCCGTGCCAATTGTTGGCACTCTCTTGATTTCTGGGGCCTCCTATCCTCTCCTAGGTGACTCCTTCAAATTAGGGGCCTCCTCTCACGTCTTGGAGGCCTCCTCTCATGTCTCGTCGGCCTCCTTGCTCACTTTTTTCCTGTGCATTTCCCGATAGGGGCCTCCTCAAATTTCAGGGGGGGGGCGCCGCCCCCAGTCTCACGACCCCCTCTGCCCCCCCCGGTGGCGACGCCATTGGTTACAACACAATTAAATTAGAGATGGGTGATAGATTTGTAGGATGACTGAAAGCTTGGTTCACAGTTGTACTGATTTACGTGTTAAGAGTCTATTTCACATTTCCTATGTTCCAATGTTATTTCTCTGAGCTGCTTCAGCTGATCTAATACGGTGAAAAGACATTAATTAGTGTGTGTTTGGCGCAATTCTGTAAATTACTTTCGTAGATCGTCCATCGGGCAGATCTCGAATTTCAATCCCTCATTTCGTGGCTTTCTACCTAATTATATCGACTGGAAGTGACTCAGTGGGCCTAAAATCGATGTCGAAGTTTATTTTAGAGCCATTTTCATGAAAATCGGTGCAGTAATTACTGAGATCGTCCATCGGGCATTTTCTATTGTGATTACAGCGTTTCAACGCCAATTGGGGGCAATTTAAAGACGTTTGAAAGAAAATATTCATCACGGTTGTAGGTCAAAACCACTACATTAATTAAAAGACATCCATTACTGCACCTTTCATCGACATCCACTTCGTAATTACTGAGATCGTCCATCGGGCAAAAAAGTGGGCATTATAAACCCTCCCATATGTTGAGCAATTAGGAAAATAGGTACGCGAATCGCCTCGTCGCAGAGGTCCAACCCAAGGAGGCTCAGAGCGCACGCCTTCAATCGCAATTCAACACAAGCTTGATGAGTTTTTCGTTTTGTACATGCTACGTGCCGAAAAGTGGCCTAAGACCACTAGTTTTCGAGTGCCACATCCCTTCTTACTTAAAATTCCGTATCCCCGCCCCTACCTGGTGGACCTCCTGTAGCACACCTTCGAAATGTTTCCACCTGCATACAATGGGTTTCTGCCGTGCATTCATTATTAAAAATATACGAAATAGCGTTAACTGGGTTTGGATGAGGACTTGCCCACGCCACTTTCCAACGAATGAAAATCCCATCTGAGGTCTTGATCTACATTTGATGGCGCCAAAAAGACTTCTTGATGGCTCCAAAAAAAATATAATCGATCACCGCTGGGTATGGCAAATTGAAATTAGCAAGCTCGAGATCAACGTGGAATAGTGTTTGCCCGGTAAGAGTGTGTGGACATTTCCTTTGTGCACAGGATACTGAGCGCTACCAGCTGCTCTTCGGCTTTCTGTCCGGAATGCTTGGCTACAGTCAGCAGTACACCCAGGACCAGCCGCTCAAGGTGTTGATGCAGAGGACGCAACGGGTCGACTCGCTCGACCCGCAGACACAAAGCACGTACTTCTCCCAGGCAGGCGCACCGCACGACTTCTCGCAGCAGCTGTGCGGCAACGGCGATGGGCGAAAGGTGCTGCACAAACTCAGCTGGTTTACTGTAATATTTATATAATCCATTATTCCGAGATAATCATTCTTTGTGATCGCTGGAACGCCATAGTCCACCAGTTTTCCGGCTGTAGTGTGTGATCGAAAGTCACTATATGGTCCCGGTGATGTCTGCTGATATACCTACTCGTGTGTTTGTCACTGGGAAGTGTCCTACAAGGCGATATATATTGCCGACAGAAATCGTTCCCTGGTTCGGTCGTCCCAGGGACACGTCTCTCCCTGCGACCCGGCCCGGCCCCAGGAGCTGTCTCACCCTTACAATATCCTGAAATTCAAATCATTTAGGTGGAAAACGACACATCACGAAATTATGTTGACCTGGGAACAGAGTTTTAACTTTCTGAGTTGATTTCCATTGAAATTCACAACATTCAACTGTATGAGCTGTTTCTGTCATCATTCTCGACTCCTGGCATCCGTGCCATCACAACCGTGCCAGCAGATGCGTGTCCATTGTGAATATTATTCTTTGCCCGCACTTTTTCCTATCATATCGATACATTATTTCGGCTTCATAAGGAGTTTTGACGTCTTTACCTGCTGCCCTCCACTCTACGAAAATGAATTCTAGGACACTGCTCCCTGACCCGACCTACCCGCAACAGTTGCTACTCAATGCTACCTGGTCCGGTTGCTACTCCTGGGTGCTGCTCCCTACCTGGTCCGGTTCCGGCAGGCGCCTATCCCGGACCTGGCCCAATCGCGGCAAGTGCTGCTCTCTGATCCGACACCACCGGGAGGTGAAACTCTGACCCGACGTGTGATCTCCTCTGACCCGGCCTACGCCCGACAGGTGCCGCCCCCCGAACAGGTCCGGCCCCGAGAGGTGTCGCCACACCAGCGCGGCCGCTGGCCAGGCGGACCGTGCTCGGCGGAGGCGAGTCAGGACTCAGGCCTCCAGACGGCCAGCCGCAGCAGCCAGGAGTCGGCACCGCAGCCGTCCATCGCTCTGCGCACCAAGTCGGAGGCGCTGGAGCAGCGTATCGAGCAGGAGCGTCAGCAGCGGCAACAGCTGGAGCGGGACGTCCGCGAGGCCATGACGGTGGTGGCTGCGCACGTGCAGGTCAGTGGTCGAAAGCGCTTCACGCCGCGTAATAAAGTCGTGTTATCCGTTTCATTCACACAGTCTTAGCTGAAACTAGGCTTCACATCACTGTAATAGTGTACATCGTTGGTGTGTCATTTACGGAGCTGTCATCGCAGATAGGACTCGCATGGTGAGTGAGGTAATGTGAAGTAGTATTATGTACCTGATACAAATATACATCCAGCTACAACGTATACGAGATTAGGGCTGTGGCAGGTTGTGGCAGGTCAGGTTAGGGCTAATAACGAGGTTAGGGCTGTGGCAGCGCTAGAAGTGTTTCTCATTAACTGTTTCGTAATGTCACAAGTGGAGAGACTGATTGATCAATCATCAGAACTCATGCATCGCTGATATTTACATTTGTCATGCATCCTCTGAAGTAGTTTCCACCTGGATCTACTTTGACACGGTGTGCGACTGTGGCAGGCGCTGCCGGAGCGGTGGGAGATGCTGGCACCGCAGTTGTTGGCTGGTGTGGACCGCGCCGCCGAGCGGCAGGCCGAGCGGGCCGACCAACAACTGACGCGTCTCGCTGACACCGTCTGCCAGCGCCTGGAAGCCGTGGGCGGCGCTCTGGAGCGGGCGGCCGAGATCCAGCGACAGGTCAGTGACGTCACCACCTGGGGAGGTGGCCGTGGGCGACTGTGGAGCGGGCGGCCGACATCCAGCGACAGGTCAGTGACGTCACCACCTGGGGAGGTAGCCGAGGGCGACGCTCTGGTGCAGGCGGCCGACATCCAGCGGCAGGTCAGCAACGTCACCACCTGGGAAGGTGGCCGAGGGCGACTCTGGAGCGGACGGCAGAAGTTCAGCGGGAACCAGTGACGTCATCATCCCGGAGCCACGCTGGGCAGAGAGGTCCCGTAGTGATATCACAGTGCTCAATAGTGGAAATTCAAGCATAAAATTGCATTTGAGTCGATTTCATGAAGCAGGTTAAATCGCACATTCTATTGCCCCTATGATTTGCCCATCGTCTCATTTTCACATGTGCAATTCGGAGCATTTTATGCACCAGATGAAGTGAGGAAGATCTTGTGCACAACGAACAGTGTACTGAGCCTCTGATGTACAACGAACGGTGAAGCCGGCTTATTGCGATCGACAGATGAGGTAAAGTGCCTCATGTTTATAACCGACGGAGCAGCTGACCTTTTCCTTACGTCAGACGGAGGAGCGCGGCCTCCTTGTACACGAGACTCAACAGCGTGCCTCTGGTGTTGAACAGATGGAGCAGGACGTGCTGCACGCCGTACGTGGTCTGGCCGTGACGATGTCGGACGCGCTGCAACAGACAGCTAAAACTGCAGACGGAATACAGAGAGTACAGGAGGCTGTGCGGCATATCAGGTAGTCTTATTACACCTCATACGTACCCCTTGATGGCACAATTGATTACCCTTTATTGCTCTGGAGCTTTGTTCTCGGAAGGGACGCTGAGCTATCGTGTTTGCATCCCATGTTTTTCTCAGATAATTAGAGAGAGAGAGAGAGAGAGAGTAGATGTAGATGTAGATGTAGATGTAGATGTAGATGTAGATGTAGAGAGAGAGAGCGTGAGCGTGAGATGAGGGAGATACAGACAGGAACCTACCAATAGCACTGAGGAATAATCTAGCTCTTGCCCGGTGCCGTGTGCCTCGAGCAGTACCCCGGCCCTGACCCGGTGACGACATCATTACCCCTGGCCTAACTCGATGCTATGTAACCACAACAGTACCCCGGTCCTAACCCGGTGCTGTGCGACCCCAGCAGTATCCCGGTCCTGACCCGGTGCTGTGTGACCCCAGCAGTACCCCTGCGCTGACCCGTGATGACCGGGACGCTGTGGACCGGCTAGCGTCGGCGGCCGACCGTGTGACGGCCGTGGTAGCCGAGATGCGTCACGTGCCCGACCAGCTGGCCAAGGAGATGCGGACCCAGCAGCGACAGCTGGCCACGCAGCTCATGGACCAGCTGTCGCAGCTGCAGGTTAGCTACTCTCCAGCAACTGACCTGACCTGACCGGTGTCACTGGGATGGGGTCACCAGTTGCTGTCACACTCACATGTGACTAGGACACCGGATAGACTATCCGGCCGGATATCACGAATTTCAACTATTCGTTATCCGGCCGGATGTTTCTATCCGGCCGGATACCGGATATTTTCCATTGCTTGCAACGATTTCCAGTTAGTGTTCACCACGGGTGTCCCCTAACACAACAAGCAGACGATAAAAATGACCAAGCGTATGATCTTTATTGTCCCTTCGAAGATTGTAAGTGCGTACTCAGCATTCAGTGACGCGAGTTACACGAGTGACGTCAATCAAAACACGACCGGTTCAAAATGGTTCACATTGTGGTGAAGAAACAGGAGCTGCTCCCCGCGGCGCGGCAGAAGCCGCTCCTCCGTCCTCGAAATTGTTTCGTACCCGAGAACATTCTCTCGGAGAACACGGAGACGACGGGCGGAAGGAGTTTACGCGAGAGCGCGCAGGCAGGGAACGAACTTGCTCGCCCTTTCGCCCCACCACGGACTGGGTCCGTCTCGGAGGTGAGAGGGGGGACGGAAGAAGTTCGCACTTCTTCCGCTGCAGTCTTCAGGTCACCCGACCGTCACGGCGTTGTCGCTTCCAGCGGTGCCGGCCCTGGCTCACCATCTGTGTGAAGCAGCGCCGAATAGGTCTTCCTCACCACTGACCCGGCTAGACGCGGGGCTGTCGGCGCATTTGCTGTCAGTGGCAGCAACTTCTTCGTCCTGCGCCCCAGCAGCTGAAGAACCTCGCTGAGGAGCAGCGTCTTGGCGTTGTCCTTTTCTTCAGACTTCTTGAAGAAGTTGAGCTGTATCTGGGGTCGATCGCTGTGGCAGTCACATAGTGTTTCTCCACAAGGATATTCATCGCTTTGGAGCTGTCAGCTGTGGTTAGGAAGCGGAGGCGCAGCGCTTGTAGCAGTGACTCGCGTAGTTTCTGGGCCCGGCCGCCTTCTGATCAATCCTTGTCAGGTATAGCTCCAGGCAGGTGATGTTGGGAATGACGCTGGACAACGTGGCGTTGTCCGAGCTCATCTCCTTCGTGAGGTCGAAGAATGGTTTCAGCACGTGCAGGAGGCTTGCACAGCGCCAATCGCTCCCAGTCATCTGCGGCAGATCTTCGTGGTCTGCCAGGTGAGAAGAACGGCCGCTTCAGCTCCACCAGTCTCTGCACCATCAAGTACGAGCTGTTCCACCGCGTCGGAACGTCCTGCACCAGAGTCGCGGTTGCAGGCCTTCAGCTCGCGGAGCTCCTGAGGGTGTGCAGGCCACGACGGTGGCCGAAGTGAGTCACCAGCCTCCGACACTGGTCAGGAGCGCGTTCACAGTCGGCTGCGACCGATGGCGTCGCTAACCACCAACGAAGACGGTGGATAGTGCAGTGGACGGCCGGAATATCGGCCAGCTCGCAACCCAGAGTCATGTTGGAGGCCCCGTCACGGATCAGTGATGTCGCCGACTTCGACTAGGTTCCACTCGTCCCACATCTTCGTCAGCATCTCCGAGATGTTGATGCCACTGTGATGCCGGAAGTGGGCCGCTTTCAGGACGACGTCTCTACGCGGAAATTGCTCTTGATCCAGTGGCCAGAAAGGCTGACGAACGTTTCCGCGACGATGAGCATGTCCAGATGTCGGACGTGAAGGAGACGTAGCTGCCGTCACAGCTCTCAGCTCAGACAGAACCTCGCCCTTCACTTCGTCGTACAGCCTCGGCAGCATGGCGTCGGAAAAGTAGCGCCGGCTGGGCAGGAGATACCGCGGCTGAAGTTTGGCACGAGGTCGATGAAGCCGTCGTCTTCTACGATTGAGAACGGCTGGTTGTCCACGGCCATCATTATCATCACGGCCCTGTTGATGTCCTTGGCGCGGCTGTCGTTAATGTCCCAGATCTTCCTTGACTCAAATGATTCTTCGATCGATAGCTGCTTCTTAATAGCGGAAATCTTCCGATCTTTTGGCGTACCTTCCTCTCCAAAGGTTGAGACAGACGCAAAACAGCCGCGATTCGCTTCTTGGCCGTTTCGTACGTCCGGATGTTTCATTTTCGCGTGATTGTGGAGCGGAGTCGTGCTGAAGGTTTTCTGTCCCGCGCTTTCGTGGCCTCTCTTGATAAGTCTTTTGCAGATTTTGCATTCTGCATAGGTATCGCTGTCGTCGCACAGTTTGAATATAGCCCAAACGAATGAGGAACGCGAGTGCCCCGCCATGCCACCTAAGCCGCAGGCCAACTACGTAGAAGATTAAACCTGAAACAATTGTGAAGAGCGACGCTCCGACACCGGCGTTCCAGGTGAATGAATGCCAATGCAATGCCGCAGCAGGCCAGCAAATTTTGTTAAAAAGCTATGCGCGCGTGCAAAATGTTTCCCTGGCGCCTCCATCCCCGGCGTCCCGCCCGACGGACTTCGGATGTGAGCGAAATGCCAAGCGCCGGCAAATAAAATCCTCTATACTGAGCTGAGGTTTGGGACCTGGGGCGCCCAGTTGGGGGCAAAAATTAACCAGCACTTGTCGACCAGGGGTGTGGGAGCGATGCTGGCGTGGTGTTGTGTCGTCGATCTGGGAGGGGGAGGGGCGATGTTGCATGGTGTCTGTCGTCGACCGGGTTGGGGGTGGGTCGGCCCGGCGGAGGAGGAAGTAATTGTTGGTGTGGTATTTGTCGTGTCCACGGGGGCGGGGGGGGAGCGATGTTGGCCGCTGTAATGCGGCAAAATTTCAGTTTGCCGCCGTTTGGGGGGGAACGTGGTTTTCCCCGCACCATTTCCGTTTGGGGGCAAATGCCCATTTGCCCCCTGGATCCGCCAGTTTGGGATAAAGCATGCCATTGCTTCTGCTAATGAAGAGGGGTTTTGGGGGCCTGCAATCACCTGCATTTTTAATGCATACACTTGAGGAAAAAAGGTGGAATGGTGGGAACCTAAAAGGTTCAGTATCCGGCCGGATTATCCGGGCCGGATATTACTCACGATCTGGCCGGATATCAGAATTCACTATCCGGTGCATCCCTACATGTGACCTGGTATGGCCTGATTGTTGCGTACAGGCAAGTCACTAGGCACTGCCGGAACCCGTGTTTGACCGGATCCAGGTGGCAATCCAGACAATGAAGGGATCCCACTTGAGAACATCCGTCCCGCTTGAAAACATGTTCGCGCATTTTCTTCATTCTAAGTGGCCGGGAAATGAACCATTATGATTGTTATTATTAAAAACCATTATTAAAAATAGTATTGTGGTGCCATTGCAGAGCAAAAACTACTATTATTGTCCCCATCCATTATTTCAGGCGTGGATTAACGGCTGTGACATGTCTTGGATTACCATCATACGAGTCGGTTGCCACTGCAGGATCCAATATTCGATCTGACCTGACCTGTTCTGCCAGCAAGCGGGTCGGCACAAGTAACAGGATCCTAGACTGCCATGTCCCGTGCAAGCACATCACATATGCATATATACATATGTATTCGTACAAGAAGGCTAAAAGTGCCTGTGAAAGTGAATGAATGTAGCGAACATACAGGTATATATAGCCACAAAATGAGCAGGCAAGTGTACACTGAATACCACAGTGTACCAGATAAGACAACCGCCACAGAAACAGGAGTATCATTCGCCACAATATAGCAAACATCATAGCCTACCCCCGAACGTAACTTCACCCACCCC
Organism: Ashinkailepas kermadecensis; assembly: GCA_034440615.1. Classification (NCBI taxonomy): domain Eukaryota; kingdom Metazoa; phylum Arthropoda; class Thecostraca; family Neolepadidae; genus Ashinkailepas; species Ashinkailepas kermadecensis. The sequence continues at coordinate 159,032 of JAOTOM010004299.1, read as the reverse complement.
CCCTCTCCTCCACCTTCCCAATGAATTTTTTTTTGTCATTTGGCAAACCGCAACTGGATCGGTTACAGGATAAACATTACATTACCTAGTCATACCCAACATCAACTTGTTCTGAATGCATCGCCCAATGCAACAAATATATTCAAGTTAGACTAGAATGTTACTAGTGTTCACACTTCTACCACTGAAGGCAGAGTGTTCCAGCTATTAATTAAGTACCATCTGAGAAAAACGTGCTACGCAAAAGTAGCCTGCAGGGCTTCATGATCATAAATTGAGGACCTCTCGTGAAGCCTAATATATCGATATCAGAAGGTTTTCAAAATGAATGTTATAATGTCCTTTTAAAAAGTTGAATACCTGGATCAAATCTCCTCGAGGTCTACAGTAGTACAATAAAAACATCCAAAAAACCCTTATCATGCCTCTTCTAGTCCCCGTACTATTTAAGTTGCTGTACGTTGCATGCGCTCAAGTGCATCAATTTCCATACGAAAATGAGGACTCCACCCCTGAGCGTAATATTCTAAGTGAGGTTGAACAAATGAGTTGAATAACTGCAACTATCATACCACATTCGGAATGCACTTTTCGTTTGATCATGTGCAACATTTTGTATGTCTTTTCTAGCTTCTGCACAGTCAATTTAAGCCTTCAAATCATTGAAGATTATCACACCTAAATCAGCCTACTGTTCCATATTCTCAAGAACATTTCGAGCCAAATTATAACTGGTGTTCGTTATTGTAACCGAAATGCGAAGCATTACACTTTCCCAAATTAAATCGAATTTGCCATTCTGTAGACCAATGAAGTAGTCTGTTTGGATCCGATTGTAAAACAGCGTAGTCCTCAGCGCAAGCTATTGAACGATAAAGCTTGAAATCGAGCTGATGCAATATCCAAATTCTGCTTTCGACCCCCTGTTGAATCTGATTTACATAAATTATAACCAAAAAATGGCCAGTCTCCGATCTTTGGAGAACGCCACTAGTTACAGCCTCCCATGATGACTTACAACCATTTAAAACGACACGTTGAAATCTATGGGTCAGCCAGGACTCGACCCACCTAAGAAATGCCGTGGTGATTTAGTTGTAATAGCAATCTGATATGCGCAACTTTATCGAATGCTTTACTGAAACCAATATATATTACATCCACAGGATTCCTTAAGTCCAGCTGGCTTGGCACATATTCTAGTAATTCCAAAAGGTTCGTCAAACACGATTTGCCTGATAAGGAACAATGCTGTAGTCAATAATGCACCAGGTACCATGAACGAGGTTAGTGTTTATTTCCTTTTTTAAATCTTTTCAAATATTTTGCGCACCAAAAAACGTTATGCTAACAAGGTTGCAGTTCTGCACATCGACAGATGTGGGGCCCCAAATCTGGCACAACCTGACCTGTGTTGTGGGCGCTACATGACCGATGTAGTCGATGCGCCCTAAAGCCCTAATAACTAACTAACTAACTGACCTGTGTTGCAGGCAGGTGGTTCGGCAGACAACGGAACTAAATATTTAACCTGACGTGGTCTATGTGCTGGTAGATAGTGAGATGTTGGGGGACTCGAGATTTGACCTGACCTGACGAGTGTTGCGGTCAGCAGGTACTACAGGGCCAAATATCTGACCTGTGCTGTTGGCATGCGGGTCGGCAGACACTGCAGGGCCCCTAATTTGACCTGAGCCGTGCTGCGGGCAGGCGGGTCGGCAGACACTGCAGGGCCCCTAATTTGACCTGAGCCGTGCTGCGGGCAGGCGGGTCGGCAGACTCAGCCACCGGCACCTCTGGCAGCTCGCGGCTCGTGGACGTCTCCCGTGGGTACGGTGTTCCCGCAACCCTGGCTACCGGCGCCCGCCGCGAGGCAAGAGTTCCGTGCTCCTGCGCCTGCGCCGATGGAGAAACAAGAGCAGCCGACCGAGCAGGGCCGCTGGAACCGGGTCAGTCGCAGCCTACAAACGTCGAGTCAGATGCAAGCTTCCTGTTAGTCATAGCTCACTAGCTTCCTGTCATTCATAGGCATGCCAGTTGTCAGTCATAACATGATAAACACCAAGCGTTTATCTATGTTAGTTACCACGGCAGGTCTATCGACGTCCATTTGCTGAGACTGGATATTTGCCGGTATGCTAATCGAACTTGACCTTATTTGGCCGGAGACTGTGTGTAAGTCGACGGCGTCTTAATATTTCTACGTCTTAAGACACACTGAAGCAGTTAATTCCTACTGGCTTCAACTTGACATTAGCGGAGGCACGTTACTGCCAACCGTAGACACGTTAACTGGTTCATTTGTGCCATTCTCAGTCCACAAGCCTGAACCTTGAACATATTCCATTTGAAATTATTACGTTTACGTTTATTATATTATATTACGTTTATTATATTACGTTTGAAAGTTTTGACTAATGTTTTTTTTGTCTCATGTGTAATTCGTTTTTTTTGTGTACTGCTGGACTAAAACTCGGCTGCGAAAACTCGAACTGGATCTTGGTCGGTGACGCTTGTGGTTTGTGCTGTGAGCCGGTGAGAAGGTCGCTGCCATGACCGTCAGGCAGACAGCGAGGCAGACGAGTCAGCCCCACTGATTGAGCGGATGACGGCAGTGAGGAACGACACGTATCGCACGCAGTCGGTCACGGCTGTGCCCCCGACCAAGGTCAGTGCCCGCTCAGGACAGGCCAGCGCCAAGTGCAAATGTGCCGGCTCGTCGAGTCAGTCCGGCTCCCGAATATGTGAGTGCCGGGTCAGAACAGATCAGCTCTCCTGGGGCCAGGGTAATTCCAGAGCCGGGTCAGTGCCTGATCCAAACTGACTCTAGTGACACCCTGGACAGTTTCGGTCAGGACAGCGTTTGGTCGGAGTTGACCAGCGCTTCGAACGGGTCAGTTTCTGAGCCGGGTCTCCTGTCGAAACGGACTGGCGCGAGCAGACGGATCACCAGTTGAGGTGCACCAATCTCCCCTTGGGCCCCCTTTCATATTACGGGCATTCTGTATCGTTTCAGAGGCCTAGTCTTATTTCATGTTGTTCTTGCCAATTGTCGAGCCTCTCTTGCGTCTCAGAGGCATCCTACGCAATTTAATTTCCTCTTGTATCGGCTTAGGGACCTCGTCCAATTTGCTCGGGCCTCCCGACCCGTTTTGGGTCCTCGCTTGCTTTCCGGGGTTTCCTACAATATTGAATGGGTCTCATACACCGTCTTGGAGACCCCATTTCATTTCCTGGGTCTCTCCAGCCGGTTTTTTTTATATTCCCTGGAATCCCGAGATCTTCGTGTCATATTGCATACCCCATGTACCGTCAAAGGGGTCTCGTCTTATTTTCTAGGCCTCTACCTGCTTTGGGGGCTACCTCGTTCACACTAGATGTCTCCTCAGTGATTGGGGACCTCGTGCCTTACGGACTTTGTCTCATTTCCTGTGGTCTACATACCCGTTTGCGGTCTCCCCTTGCATTCTGGGGGCCTCTATCATATCAAAGGCTTGTACCCACGTTCAGATTTTGTCTCGTTTCTTGGTGGACCCCCAGAGCCCGCTCGGATATTTGTGGAAAGGGTCTACCCAGATTTCAGGAGGGTTGGGGAGGGGAAAACTCATATCTTCACCCCTCTAGTTGACGGCAGCGAGGGGAGGGTAGCCCCCCTCGGCAGCGCCGTGCTTAATTGAGCTCATACTGTCATTCAGTTGAAAACAAAAGTCAAATCCAAACATTTTTGGTGGTTCCAATCCAGATCAAAAATGGCCCCGGGAACGTTGCCTAAAAAGGCGTGGATTATATGGTATGGGTGTTCTGTTTCTAATCCTCTTCTGAGATGCATTTCATATGCATTTCAGGCCAATAGCCCCCGCAATTTTGCATTATAAGGGCCAAAAAACCGAAAGGAAATTGTTAACGGCTGACTTGAACTGTGGCTATTGACTTTCCCTCTATCAAAAAATCCGTGATAGGGGAACTTAAGGTAGCACGTCATACCTCTCAACAAGTTCTGCCAGTATATATATATATATATATATATATATATATATATATATATATATATATATATATATATATATATCTGGTTTGACCAATGCCATTGACATTGTGTGGTTTTACGTGGCCGTACGCGACCTTGGATAAAATATATGATTTACTACATTGATCATGGATTCAATGCGCCAAATTTCGACGCCTTGCCCGCGCTTGTTCCCGCCCTCGCCTAGGAACCAGAAGGCACCCACCTCGGCCCCGCTCGGATTAATTGGTATTAACAGCTATTCGGATCAGCACCGATAAAGGTGTGGAGGGGGAGGGGATCAAGACCAGTTTCTTGAAGTCCATTCTTTCTGTGCAACGCGGGAGGGCGAATCCCATTGAACTAAATTGGAGATGAACATTCTGCCCCTAGATCAGCCGGCTGGACTGGCACCTTTTGCCAACACTCATCAAGTTACAACTGATGGTGTCATAGCTTTCCACAGTGGTCAGCTATCGGTCATCTAGAAATGTCTGTCTTTATTCGTTGGCACTGAGCGCACGCAAACGGTTAAGCTTAATTGTTGTATGTTTCGAGTGGATTACACAGGCGAACTGAAATATGTTTGACTTCGTGACGTCATCAGAGATCGCTCAACAGTTATATGGGATGACGTTTTATGTTTGGGTAGCACTGTCAAGGACAAAATAGCCGCTGAATTCCTATCTGGCGTCATTTTTACATCAGCCAATATTCTGAAGCCAGAAGCTTAGGGCATCTAGACACTCAATATGAATGGTCATTGATGGAATGATACATTAAGGTGATACAGAAACCGGACAAAAACCAAATGCGATCCTGGTTGTTGCACAATTTTCCACCAAACATGATAAGATGCATGCATCAATTTATCTATATAATGTTAAATGACGCGTAGAGGAGCGTTACGCGGCCTTGGTGTTATGTTTCTGTGCACATGTATCAAAATGAAGCAAAAGCACACGTTTTGTTTTGTTCCTCTCAATTACCCATCCTAACCTCAAAAACGAATTGTCTGGGTTATACTTTTACTCTTGACAACCCTGCTCCTGGATGAAATGTAAGCTAGGCCCCCTGCAAAGATAAAACCTTTCCGGTGATATATATTCACTTTTTACTTCAGACTGGATCTTTGAGAAGCATTCCTGAGTACATCACTACACAATATCACAAAGCATACCTGCTTGCACCACTACACAATATGTACTGTTGGCGAATGACAACATAATCTGTGCAGTCGTCACACTCCGACAATTGTGACGTTTTATGTTAGTGTTCGGTGGATTATACGGATGCTCAAATGATAAAGTGTTGTACATGCGTGTCTAAATACAACCATAATCGCACGTAGAAAGCGATGAGAAGTCCTAGCTTCCGTTTTATCGTTGCGGTTTTTTGCGTGATTTCGTGAACGTCAGTCTAGGATTCACCAAAAAGTACGGACGTGATCACGGAAAGCACCTGTATTTGAGCCGGACCGTTGCGCACGTGCAGCGGCGACACCACATCAACTGTCTGTCTCACCAGCGCTGCCCGCACCGGGGTTGCAGGTGGCCCCAGTCGCTCCTCAGCCTGCCCCAACCGGCTCAGAGACGGCGTCTGAAGCTGCTGACTGGGACACTCCCTCGCCCGTCGAGTGGGTCCACAATCGGGCGGACTCGGGCCTCAGCCGCGAACCACTGCAACCTGCCCCAGCCTGCCGTCAGACAGCAGTTCAGCCTGGCTCGGCCCGCCCGCGGACAGCAGTTCAGCCTGGCTCGGCCCGCCCGCGGGCAGCAGTTCAGCCTGGCTCGGCCCGCCCGCGGACAGCAGTTCAGCCTGGCTCGGTCCGCTCGCGGACAGCAGTTCAGCCTGGCTCGGTCCGCTCGCGGACAGCAGTTCAGCCTGGCTCGGCCCGCCCGCGGACAGCAGTTCAGCCTGGCTGGTCTCGTCGCGATTGTCCGACTGCACCACAGAATGGACCGGTCGCCCGTGAGACGCCATGGCGGCTGAGGTCTGCCACTCGCCAAGACATCGCGCAGGCCGCGCCTGTGCCCCGGCAGGAGGCCGTACAGTCCGGATCCGTGCCCCGGCAGGAGGCCGTACAGTCCGGATCCGTGCTCCGGCAGGAGGCCGTACAGTCCGGATCCGTGCCCCGGCAGGAGGCCGTACAGTCCGGATCCGTGCCCCGGCAGGAGGCCGTACAGTCCGGATCCATGCTCCGGCAGGAGGCCGTACAGTCCGGATCCGTGCCCCGGCAGGAGGCCGTACAGGCGGGGTCCGTGTCCCGACAGCAGACTGTGCAGCAGGCTCCGACAGCCTGGCCGGCCCGACAGCCGACAGTGTCTGTCTTCCGACAGCAGACGGCGGCCAGCCCTGTCGGCGCTCCGGGCCAGCCGATGACTGCCGCCCGCAGGCTGGCCTACTCCCCCGAGAGTGATCTCGCCTCGGTGGACGTGCTGATGGACAAGGTGGTGCAGAGCTCCTCCGACGTGTACGACTTTACGTGGGAGTCTGAAGGTTAGTCACGTGGACGCCTCCCTGGTGCATGCCAGTCCTGTGGACTCGCACGAATAAATACTGTCAGCGATTTCGCAATTCATGCGTCTGTTGCCTGCCGTATGTGCAGTGAACAATCAGCCCTTTCACAATGCGAATTGTATCTCAATGTCACAAATATTATCATCTGCTTGAGGAATTTGGTCTTAGCTAGCTTGACATCTTAGCTCAATTAAAAAGTACATATTTGCATGAAATCCTATTCGTGCGACGGGAAACAAGCGGTACACTGACATGAAAAAGCCCACGTTTGACACAGAAGTGGGGGCATAATATTAACCAACAATTAGTTGATCAAGCAGATCAACATTTGCTTTCAGGGCACTAGTTCTGTTATGAACGTAATACGCCCAATGTATCTGTAAAAATATGGTAATTACGCTAAAATCTCACACTAGACAAATCCGGTGTCTTTTGTGACCAACACATTGGAGTATGTTTCTCTGTTACTGGAATGGCATAGTCCCAGTGTTGACAAACCGTTGCAATGTTGTATTGTTTAGTTTGCCATGGTCGGTGTAGTGCCGCGGTACACACTGGACGGCCGTGTGACTCAAGGTGCACACTTGTGCCGCAACAGCGGGGCGATTATCTATGTGTGGTCACGGAACATTTTGGACGGCCGTGTGACTCAAGGTGCACCCTTGTGCCGCAACAGCGCAGCACTGATGTATGTGTGGTCACGGCACATATTGGACGGCCGTGAGGCTCAAAGTGCACACTTGTGCCGCAACAGCGCAGCACTGATGTATGTGTGGTCACGGCACATATTGGACGGCCGTGAGGCTCAAAGTGCACACTTGTGCCGCAACAGCGCAGCGCTGATGTATATGTTTCAGAGGTATCTATTGGAAGCTATGTCATCAGCTGGTTATGTGTTGTGCTTCAGAGTTACCTATTGGTAGCTATACTATCAACTGGACATTTACCGTGTTTCAGAGTTAGCTATTGGTAGCTATACTATCAACTGGATATGTGCTGTGTTTCCGAGTCATGTGTCTGTTGGTGGGTATATCAGCAGCTGGATGTGTGCTGTGTTTCGGAGGTATCTGTTGGAACCTGTGTCATCAGCTGGTTATTTGCGGTGCTTCAGAGATACCTGTTGGTAGTTATGCTATCAACCGGTTTGTGCTGTGTTTCAGAATTCAGAGTTACCTGTTGGGAGCTGTGCTATCAATTGGATATGTGCTATGCTTCAGAGTGGCCTGCTGGGAGCTATATCATCAACTGGATACTGCTGTGTTTCCGAGTCATGTGTCTGTTCGCGGGAAGGTCAGCAGCTAACCGCGTGCTGTGTCGCCTGTGCTTCAGAGGTGCAGCGTCCGGCCTGGCCGCCAGTCCGCACGTATAGCCACGCCTCGCTGCTGTTCACCCCGGCCAAGGCGCCGCCGCCGCCCGATAACGAGGTACTGGTGCGCCGCAGCGTGTCGCGTCCGTATCGTCCGGCCGGCGGCGGTCCCGTCCGGCAGCGGCGGCGGCGGGTCCACTGAGGTACCGTCCCGCCCCCACTGGGGAGCAGCACTCTGCCGGCGGCGGCGGGTCCACTGAGGTGCTGTCCCGCCCCCACTGGGGAGCAGCACTCTGCCGGCGGCGGTCCCGTCCGGCAGCGGCGGCGGGTCCACTGAGGTGCTGTCCCGCCCCCCACTGGGGAGCAGCACTCTGCCGGCGGCGGTCCCGTCCGGCAGCGGCGGCGGGTCCACTGAGGTACTGTCCCGCCCCCACTGAGGTACTGTCCCGCCCCCCCACTGAGGTACTGTCCCGCCCCCCACTGAGGTACTGTCCCGCCCCCACTGAGGTACTGTCCCGCCCCCCACTGAGGTACTGTCCCGCCCCCACTGAGGTACTGTCCCGCCCCCCACTGAGGTACTGTCCCGCCCCCACTGAGGTACTGTCCCGCCCCCACTGAGGTACTGTCCCGCCCCCACTGAGGTGCTGTCCGCCCCCCCACTGAGGTACTGGCCCGCCCCCACTGAGGTACTGTCCCGCCCCCCACTGAGGTGCTGTCCCGCCCCCCACTGAGGTACTGTCCCGCCCCCCACTGAGGTGCTGTCCCGCCCCCCACTGAGGTACTGGCCCGCCCCCCACTGAGGTACTGTCCCGCCCCCCCACTGAGGTGCTGTCCCGCCCCCCACTGAGGTACTGTCCCGCCCCCCACTGAGGTGCTGTCCCGCCCCCCCACTGAGGTACTGTCCCGCCCCCACTGAGGTACTGTCCCGCCCCCCACTGAGGTACTGTCCCGCCCCCACTGAGGTGCTGTCCCGCCCCCCACTGAGGTACTGTCCCGCCCCCACTGAGGTACTGTCCCGCCCCCACTGGGGAGCAGCACTCTGCCGGCGGCGGCGGCGGGTCCACTGAGGTGCTGTCCCGCCCCCCACTGAGGTACTGTCCCGCCCCCCACTGAGGTACTGGCCCGCCCCCCACTGAGGTACTGTCCCGCCCCCACTGAGGTGCTGTCCCGCCCCCACTGGGGAGCAGCACTCTGCCGGCGGCGGCGGCGGGTCCACTGAGGTGCTGTCCCGCCCCCACTGAGGTACTGTCCCGCCCCCCACTGAGGTACTGTCCCGCCCCCACTGAGGTGCTGTCCCGCCCCCACTGGGGAGCAGCACTCTGCCGGCGGCGGCGGCGGGTCCACTGAGGTGCTGTCCCGCCCCCCACTGAGGTACTGTCCCGCCCCCACTGAGGTGCTGTCCCGCCCCCACTGAGGTACTGTCCCGCCCCCCACTGAGGTGCTGTCCCGCCCCCACTGAGGTACTGTCCCGCCCCCACTGAGGTGCTGTCCGCCCCCCACTGAGGTACTGTCCCGCCCCCACTGAGGTACTGTCCCGCCCCCCACTGAGGTGCTGTCCCGCCCCCACTGAGGTACTGTCCCGCCCCCCACTGAGGTGCTGTCCCGCCCCCACTGAGGTACTGTCCCGCCCCCACTGAGGTGCTGTCCCGCCCCCCACTGAGGTACTGTCCCGCCCCCACTGAGGTACTGTCCCGCCCCCCCACTGAGGTACTGGCCCGCCCCCCACTGAGGTACTGGCCCGCCCCCCACTGAGGTACTGTCCCGCCCCCCACTGAGGTACTGGCCCGCCCCCCACTGAGGTACTGTCCCGCCCCCCACTGAGGTGCTGTCCCGCCCCCACTGGGGAGCAGCACTCTGCCGGCGGCGGCGGGTCCACTGAGGTGCTGTCCCGCCCCCACTGAGGTGCTGTCCCGCCCCCACTGAGGTACTGTCCCGCCCCCACTGAGGTACTGTCCCGCCCCCACTGGGGAGCAGCACTCTGCCGGCGGCGGTCCCGTCCAGCAGCGGCGGCGGGTCCACTGAGGTGACGTCCCGCCCACACTGGTGGGCAGCACTCTCCCGGTGGCGGGTCCGCTAAGGTGTTGTCTCACTCCTACTGGAGACCAGCAGCAACTCTGCGTCACCAAAACGCTCTCCTCTGCTGCCACTAGATTCGCCCACTCCGGCTGAGGAGCAACGCACTCTGGCGGGTTTGATTCACGAAGCCATACTCACCCGGCTGCCATATAAACCTTTCAACATCTCCAGCAAAAAGCACCATGGAACTGCCGACTGACCATAGTCACCGACCGCACTACACTGGTACTTGGAGAATTTCCTCGCCAGACTGCTGCACCTGCGGTGATCTGGTCTTACATTGGTGTCCATGGCGCGTTGGTCGGGCACAAGTGTTGGCTGGGATAGCAGACCAAACTCATCCGCCATTGGACAAGCGACCGCACCCCGTTGTTTCTAACCTACCTGACCGAATTGTGTTCGACCTGGGACAATTGACCCACTACATTGACACGAGGCCACCTGAATGCATGTTTGACGCACACAATGTTAGTGACACCGGCACAGGGAACATATGCTGTCGTGCCAACACGCGGGGTCCTGTTCACGCCTTCACAGCAGTCTCGTCGCGGGGGATTCCATCACACACGGACCTCATCACGCTCAGGTATATAAAACCCACGGACGTCATGCCATCACACAATTGCCATACACATGCATTTCACCCAGGTCTCGCCACGCAGGTATTGCCACACATAGTCCCGTCATGCAGATCTCGTTCACATGTTGCGCATTAATTTACTGCTGTGTGTTGGGCTCGTTTTCCGTTCATGTGAGAGTTTGAAGAGTTGACACGAAACTGCAGGATTTCTGGAACCACTGGTGAGGTGGAGATATTTGTGTTGACGTTTGTCGTCTGTTCGTTAGTTGGTTGTTATTGTTGCAACGCTACCTACCAGAGTGCCTGTTGGTCGCAAATGGCTGTCGTAGAGGCACGTCTCAATGACCAGCAGAGGTATGTCGAGTGATGTATTGCTAGTCATTAATGTGCAACATTGGTAGCTGAAGTAAGTCTTATTTCAGTGCATTGCATACTGAGACACCGAAGATGCTGTGGTGAGCTGTATGGTTTGCTGTGCAAGCCTGGTAGTCTGTATCATGTTGTTGTGATTTCTTGTTTGTTGTCAATTATCTGAAAGATGCTCCTTCATTTTTGTGCTTTCCAGAGCTATGTTCCTGGTTTATCTAAGTAGTAACCTGTGATCTACTTTTCATGTTCGAAATAAATCAACTTGAAACTTTTAAGCATTTCGTTCGTGTTCAAAGACCTTGAGAGACAATAGATGCAGTCCAAGTGTACCTGTCGAAACAAATATGGTATTCGTTCGTCTGTCTTCTGATGTTCCCAATATCAGATTAGAAGCCACATTATTTTCGTAAAATAGCATCTCAATAGCATTATAGGTGCATGACACAGATATTAACATTCTGGTTGCATACAGGGTGTAAAAATTGTTCAAGACGGATTTTCTTCATTTATTTGCTCCTACTTGCAAACCGATGTCATTCTGCCTTGGAAAGTTACTGAGATGCGCTGTCCAATTCCCGGCCTAGCTCAGCGCGACGAACGGGTTAAGATAACGATTGCATCTATAAGAGCACCATTATTACTGACGAGATGAGTTTCGTATCCGAACAGCCTCACCGAATTAGTGAAACGGTGCGGTTCTGCCCTGCGAAATAGGCTTTTGATACAATTTTGAGTGAAAAGGATCGGCAAATTCTAGGCAACCCGTACTGAGTGTCGCACCTATCTGAAGCGTGGTAGCGGCTGGAGAGGTGCGCAAAATATTCCTTGCATCGAGTGAGGCCGAGGATCTGTAGTTAACTTCGGGGCCAAAATTGTGCAACTATTTACTTGTTAACAAGTCAACTGGTACTCTAGTACGCCTCTGGTGCTTTGCTAACTTATGAGGGCTCTACTAACATCCACCCTCTTGCCATCCAAGTGGGGTGGATGCAACCTCAAGTGGACTTCTCGCAGACCATCGGACGACAATTGGCGCCGTGCCGGTTTTATTTGTCCTGAATATGGACAATGCATGTTATCTTTTTTTACTTTCTGATCACGTCATGTCAGATTACTGAGCTATGACGACATTTCTGGAGTCACGTTCGGAGCATTTTTGTTGAAATTGCAGTTGTCTGTTGTACTGCAGTTGCTCAGATGTTCGACAGTTAATGTTTTCAGATGCTCTTATAAGATACCATATCGTCGGTAACCCTGTCAATATCAATTAGGTTAATGGCTACGACTAAATTCGGTTGACCTTTTTTTCTTTCCAAAATGAGATAGAAATTTCTTAGTGCCTCATTTTAAATTCATCGTTTTTTCCTCTGGTATTCTAAACGAGTCATTTGTAGCATCTACATACCATTGCCAGATGTCACCTGCGAAGGTTTCACTTGAGCTGATCTGGTAGCCCGCGCCGGCACGGTAGCCCTGGCAACCTTCGCCGGCAGCGGAGGAGGGGTCATCCGCCTCCAAGATCTCTGAAACTATAGACCCACAGAAAATATGAAAATCAGATTTTGGACGGAAACTGGGGAATGAGTGTCATCCACCACCCACGCAGGCGCGAGATAGCATTAGCCTTTGCAAGACAAATTCAATGTGGGTAGATTTGTACGATGCCTAAGCTAAGCCATGGTGCTCATGTCGCAGCTCCATCTTGAATGAATTTGGTGAACGAGTTGCAAAATCGGTTTTATCTCGACGTACTTGCCCTGAAGAGGCACCGGTTAACGACAAGTATAACATTCGGGTACCATTCGTTTCTTTTAGTAGCGCGTGGGTCGAATATGTTGTATTTTGTCCCGCTGCTCTATCTTAATTTGGGTGCAAAATGGCGAGGAATGGCAACCACCGCTCCCCCGGACGGGAAGGCTGGTGAAGCGGCAACCACCGCTCCCCTCGGACTGGAAGGCTGGCGAAATGTGCGCACTAGGCGGTGGTGGTTCAGTTCCATCAGGATGTGAAGCTCGGTCTGGATAGCCTCAAGCTCAGTCTGGTTTGTCCCCAATTCGTGATAGACAGCCTTCCGGCTCACTCAACACAGGTGCACGCACATCCACATACACATACACGCACATACACACAAAAACCCTGCCAGTAACGGATTTGTCGGGGGGGAGCTTCCATGTCTGTACTCCCATAGGCTCGAATAGTTGCGTTTTAAAAAGGTAATTTATCTGCCAGATCTTGGTCGAGGAGTGGTCAATGGTACTCGAGATATCCGATTCGCCCTCTCAGTATAATTATCTGGGTTTGCAACTGACCCTAACGACTTGCCGAGAGGGATTGCGCTGCTTCATCATTTTTGTACTGTTGTGTGGAGGAGGAACTGGCCCTAGTAACGCTAGTAACGCCATGCTTTGTCTGATTTCGACCATGACGCTGGTAGGGATCGCTCCACTGAGTTGGACTGGGAGCCGGACGATGAATCCGAGAACTCCCGGAGTCAAATCACACTGGGTTGCAAGTAAATATAAAATAAAAATAATCACCAGAATGGCCCGGAGGCCGCTTTACCTCACAGGGAAGCGACGCTGTCCTCATAGCACCTGTCCAGCGGTGGTACAGGACAATTATCTCCATCTCGCCTCACAGGGAAGCGAAGCTGGCCTCATACCACCTGTCCGACGGTGGTACAGGACAATTGCCTCCATCTTACCTCACAGGGAAGCGAGGCTGGCCTCATACCACCTGTCCGACGGTGGTACTCCTGTACCACCGTCGGACAGGTGGTATGAGGACAGAGTATGATAATGATCTCCATCTCACCTCACAGAGAAGCGACGATGCCCTCATACCACTGATCCGACGGTGGTAACGGATAATTATCTCAATCTTACCTCACAGGGAACCGGCGCTGGCATCATATCACCTGTCCGACGGTGGTACAGCATAATTATCTCCATCTCACCTCACATGGAAGTGACGATGGCCTCGTACCACCTTTCCGACGGTGGTGGAGGATAATTATCACGATCGTAAATTCGTTTTGAATTACATATACACAATTCCTCGCCACTCATAATGACGGCGTCCACGTATCCCATATCCCATCACTATGCCATATTGCCATTCCGTTCTGTGTGGCCAGCGGCACTCCGCCAAGAGACGCACGTGTGCTCACCCAGGATGAGGATCATGTGCACACTCAGGACGTCGGCATCGGTGACGCCGTGATCCGGAACACCCAGGAACACCCGCCACATGACATGGCCGGGCCACACCGGTAAAGCACGCTGTGCGGACTGTGCTGCAGAGTTGCTCCAGCCAACATAGCACGCTGCAGGCGAATGCAGAAATGCACAGGTACAAGCACGCGGCATCTGTGTGCATTTTTGCGAGAACGCGGCGCGCATGTCTACATTTCTGCAGCGCGCGCCGTCCGCGGCCGCATTTGCGCATCGTACGCAACAGCTGTATGTTGAAAAATTTGAACATGGCTGCGGATATAGCGCAAGCTGAAGTGGTGCCTGGCATTGTGATATAGAATGTACTCGACCATTTTGTGATGCAACTTTTCCATTTTGAAAGTACACATCTTGCTTTTGGTTTTAGACAAACAGATGGTGGATAATATATTTTACGTTTAGTATCCCTCAGGATCTTCACCTCATAGCTCCTTCGCCATTGTACATAATTCACATACTTGTTCGCACGGAGCAAGGTTTGGCGCGCACGGCAGCTTCTTCCCTGCCGCTTCCGTTGCCGCTTCTGCCTTTGCCAGCACTTAGCCAATTTGTCATCAATTTGTACACGAGTGAATTGGTACATTGTGTTCATCAGTTAGCCGACTACGCTCTGGTGTGGCAGATCGGCAGCTGCTGTCGTGTCGCAACAGTAGCCAGACAACCCTGCCGGCCCGTGTGTGGAATTGTCGGCCACTGAAGCAGCAGTTAGCCGACTACGCTCTGGTATGGCAGATCGGCAGCTGCTGTCGTGTCGCAACAGTAGCCAGACAACCCTGCCGGGCCGGCAATTGTGTGTGGAATTGTCGGCCACTGAAGCAGCAGTTAGCCGACTACGCTCTGGTATGGCAGATCGGCAGCTGCTGTCGTGTCGCAACAGTAGCCAGACAACCCGCCGGCCCGTGTGTGGAATTGTCGGCCACTGAGGCAGCAGTTAGCCGACTACGCTCTGGTGTGGCAGATCGGCAGCTGCTGTCGTGTCGCAACAGTAGCCAGACAACCCTGCCGGCCCGTGTGTGGAATTGTCGGCCACTGAGGCAGCAGTTAGCCGACTACGCTCTGGTGTGGCAGATCGGCAGCTGCTGTCGTGTCGCAACAGTAGCCAGACAACCCGTCGGCCCATGTGTGTCTATAAAGACACACAGTAACCGTATTTGTGGGGATGTGCTGGTTCGATCTCGCACCAATTAGAGCTATTGAGCAATGCTGTTTTCCTGTAGTAGAAAGAAAGTTATCTGAAGCTGGCAAGTGGTGAGTTCACCGACATAAAACAAGATTTGTCGTTGCTCGCACTTGGAGATTAGGTACATACCACCCAAAAAATTCCCTTTGTGGGTTGCTCAGAATCTTCGTCTCGCCATTACTTACGCCCGTAATGCAATCTTGACGTATACTGGTGTGACACGGATGCAGCCTCTGACAGTTCTGATGTCTGACATCTTGAAGCGGAAAAATAGGAATACATGCGTGTTCTTTTGTGATGCGATAAATCACGGTAATTAAGTCAGGAAATCAAAGGCGCACCCAAAGAGGCCGGGATCCCCTTTTAGCAACAAAAATGCACTAGATCATGCAAGACATTTTGAGATTTTCATCACGCAAAACCAGAAATTTTCAGGTAGGTTTCGCGCCGAAAGCGGTTTCTGTGCCATGGCAGTTTTCGGTCGGACCCCTTTAAGAAAATGCTGGCTGCGCCCCTGCTTAGGTTTCACTAGGTTCAGCGACACATCGAGGTGACGACGGGAATCCGGTGAATGCTTCATTTGTAAGATTTGTAATGAAAACTGTGTTTTGTTCTGTTATGGACAAAATTGGTGAGGAAATATCGCGCGAAGGATTCACGTTTCAAGACGGTTGCTCTTCTTTATATAGATTGACATGCATCTTACAATATTGATATCATTAAGTTTATTATATTTTTGAAGCTGTATATTTGTCATT
Source organism: Ashinkailepas kermadecensis (assembly GCA_034440615.1). NCBI lineage: Eukaryota > Metazoa > Arthropoda > Thecostraca > Neolepadidae > Ashinkailepas > Ashinkailepas kermadecensis. Next base: position 143,004 of record JAOTOM010004299.1, on the reverse strand, counting down.
ATTTTGAATTTAATGTTTATTTATTTGTTAATACATTCCTTCATTTCATTCATTCATTACATACGTTTCTTGGCTGGGAATGAATTCAGTGATTCCCTTGGATCATTTTGCAATAGCGTGCATTTACGTTGCTTCATTACCGGTTTCTGTCTCAGACCCTTCTGGGGTAAGTGTAAAAAAATAATTCTTACTTATTGCATTGCGTAAGATGCCGTTGGAAAATATCCAGAAATTAGAGGTTATCTTCCGATTAAAGTTTCTTGCATTACAACTTACTTTACGTTATTTGTGTGAGAGCGCTTTCAGCCAGCTCTGCCTACCCGGCATTTTTTGTCAGCCTCCTCGTCCAAGAGGGGGTGGGGTGCCGCTATCTCGACTCATCCCTGACTTCTGTAATGGAGATACAATTCCTGGCTATACATTCGACTTGTTACTTTGCACAAGACACATCAGTGCTACTCAGTACTCAATTTTGATACTTTCAGTTGGTCAGTTAACCTTCAGAGCAGATCAGAGGTCAAAACTCCCCGAGCTATCTGAAATTGAAGAACCAAACCGGATCGTACGACGAATACATTTAAGATAGGACCGTCAGCTAAGTGTAGCTTGGGACCGAACAAACCTATCGATATCGCGTGACCTCGAAACGTGTAGTTCGCTGGCAATGTTGCCTTGCGGTGCTGCTGAGCGTGGTAGGCAGTTGCTTGCAAATGCTGGCGAGCAACTTCCTTGCAGTGGCCAGTGATAAATATAATCGATGAAGTCTAGTTCAGGCTGCAAGATGTTCTTTGATGCATCATTTGTCGAAAAAACTTAACGATCCGAGGTGTTGCGTCTCTGACAATGATCCGGTCACCACTGGCTGTATTCGCCGCACACACAGGGCCATGACTGCCGCCTGCCGGCGACGTACACTGTCTGACCTTGGCCGACCCCGGCCGGGCCGGCACCGCCGCGCGCCTGCCCCGAGGCTATGACCGACCGAGCCAGCCGAGCCGGCAGATGCATAACACGAGGTCAATCGAGGTCAGGTTTGAGCTTGTGAAGGTCACCGACACGGCTTTTTACATGGCATTTACACGGCATTTACGTGTTGGAATCTTGGATTTGGGATAATAATTTCCAGCTATCCGACTCTGGAAGGATAGTTCACCTTCGTTCGCGACAGAAACATTTTCTTGTAGTTTTAGACTTCAGTTAATTAATTTTGGACTGTAATTTGGGAGAAATGGTATTAGGTATGGTAAGTGGAAGGAAACACCCAAAGCGGCGAGATGTAACACCAGGTTCATGCTATTGCTATGCAGTGTACTAATCGGAAGAATGGCCGGAACCCTTGGATTCTGGTATTTTTATCACAGAACAATACACCGCTATCATTTCACTCTTGAAAAACGCCATTAAATCTGCCAGTGGGAATAGAGATATTATTATTTTATTGAGAGGATAGTGTTCTGGATGACGAAAATCTCCGAAGAAACATTCCAGTCCTGACCCATGGACTGACAATATATGAAACCATCTACATGAAATCACAATCATTGTGCTACATTCAGTGTAGTAAAACAGAAAATAATTACACCGGCAAAACTAGCCGTCTACCACCGTCAAATGATTTCGGGATGGCATTCATCCAGATGCCACACTGGCCATCTACCACCGCAGAATGGCATGCTGATCGGCAAAGGTTCACTCTGTCATCAGAACAATTGGTTTTGGGAGTGTTCCCTAGTGAGCGTAGTGAGTGTGCACACAGTCTGTCCCAACATTAATACGACATGACGGGTAGCCGTTGGAATCACCGTTCCAGGAAAGTGTGTGCCCTGCTAACTGTTCGGGGAGCCGGATCAGGCCATCTGAACGGCTGGCTGTGTGCGCATGACCGGCTGCATGGAGTCGTGTCCCGCGGATCCGGCCAGCACTGTCCCGTGGCGGTGGCGCCTACAGTGCAGTGGGCGGAAGCGCCGCGCCGCGCCGCCGGCGGCGCCACCGTCGCGCTCGGCTGCGGCCGGGGCCGCACTTTCTGTGGGATCGGTATGCTAGCAGATCGATACGCCACACACCTGACACGATTTGCTTCCGAAAGAGTGTCAGAGATCGTGGCGCGATCGGCTGGCTCGCTATCTGTTCGATTCACGTTAGTTTGCATTGCCGGGTGCTCTGTGTGAACTGTTCTTGGAATGTCATTGTTTTCCTCCAGCTTTCACCGTTCCTTCCGCACATTTATCCCAGTGCCTCCTGATGGACACCTTGAGTGTGCATCGTTCATGTATTCGTGATATGCATTCCAAGCCGGGCATAGCATGTGGTCTACCTGGAATTTCCCGTTCGTTTTTTACATGCAGACATTCCACATTGCATTGTGGAGTGGGAATCAGGCAAGTTGTTGCCATTGCAGGGTTTGGATGCCAACTGTCAATGCACCAAAGAACGGCTTACGTCTGGAGGCAACATTACGAGCATGAATGTGTCGCACGTCACCTTGTGAATTTCGGTTAAGGTCACCTGCGTGGATGTCTACGCTGGGTCGAATCATTTAATTGGCTAAAACAATTATGGTTTTTGAATACCAACACCATGCTTGGCTAACTCTGAAAAAGACAAATGTCGAGCCATTGGTTCTACATCTAATCACACACATGAGCAGTAATCGAAACTCATTGCAATGTTCACGGTAACTTATCCTTTGCACCACTTAAATATGTAGCAGTTAATCATACTTCTCAGTTAATCGGTGTATGCTAACCATGAATCATTTTTGCTGATCGTGATGACTGATGTTCGTGAAATCTTCACCCGTGAATTGGCTGTTGACTACGGTGTATTCAGTGGTGCATATTGTTATGGACTTTGCTAAATCGTTTGTGATAAAACGCCTCTGGGTCAAGTGACTAGGCCACGAAAGAAGTGTTAGACTTGGCATCAAAGTGTGGTTCTGACCCAAGTCAAGCCGAATGCTACTATACCACAACGCTCCATATCTTCAAAGCTATTTTGCAGGCACGATGTGCCATCTCTGCAAATAACGTTCTGCTGTCTTTGATTCAGGCATTCTTCAACATCTTCATCTTCATTTTGTTTACAGTGCTGTGAAGTGTTCTTTGTGGTCATTATGGCTGGACAAACTGTGCCCGTTGTACATTTAGTGATTGTGGTATGTACAAATTTCAGATGCCATTCCAGAGTAAGGAAATTGTAGGGCGCGGTATGAGTTTCAAAACAATGAAATGTCATGTTATGCGTGATTCCATGTGTTCTGATACAACTACATGCCATGATTTGATATCACCTAACATGTTGTGTTTTTGTCGTAACCAGGTCGTGTTGCTTGTGATTGTAGTCAATTTTGTTGGTGTCTCCTCGCAATGTTCCAGGATTCCGTGCTATGAAACTTTTGTGAAGGATCTTTTCGCGTTTTTTTCTTACTGAATTAGAGAGAGAGAGAGAGAGAGAGAGATATAAAAAAAGAGAGAGAGAGAGAGAGAGAGGGGGAGAGAGAGAGAGAGAGAGAGAGAGAGAGAGAGAGAGAAAAAAAAAAAAAAAGAGAGAGAGAGAGAGAGAGAGAGAGAGAGAGAGAGAGAGAGAGAGAGAGAGAGAGAGAGAGAGAGAGAGAGAGACTGTTGGTGGTCGGAGTATGTATTCACCCTAGCTTCGTGTCCTGGGTCTGCATACTGCTATGTTTATGCTGAAAAGTGCCCAGAAGACACGCAATGGAAATGAGAGTGAGCTGATGTGGACTTCATATGCCAGTTAAGCACATGTAGTTTTTGATCCGGCTTTGCTCCCCATTCGTCTTATTTGGAATGGCCTATGCTGAATATTGATAATTATTGCTGAGTTATGCGCAATTATTTCAGCATGTAGGGAAATAGTGATATCACTGCATACCATAATACCGAAAAATAACACTGATGGACTTACCTACCCTGTTCTTCTGGACTGAATCGTTGTTCGTAGATGCTCTGATTGGGCATGTTATTCCCTCTAATGTTACATACTGGGAACGCCTTTGCTTATGGCTATGCTTACATACGGCAATGGTCAAATGAACATGTGGATATGTTTAATGTCAAAGATGTTCTGAAGGGCATAGATATTGAGAATGAAGTTAATCTGTCTGTGCTTCGCATGGCGGCTTCGGTATTGACCCGTGATCCAACTTTGTTCACCATTTTCTTACCTGGGATCGCCTATGGATAATTTTATACTGATTCGTTGGTCATGCAGGCATGTCTATGATATTAGAGTAATAGACTACGGAATTTAGAACGTAGGACGCAGATAGGTGCCATATAATGCTAAGCTAACTCTTATATGCTTCCTTTTTGTGTCGTCTGGGAGCACCACTGATTATTTAATGCTAAAATCCTCACATACACTAGCTATCAAATGCCAGCCATTTATATCTCAAATAACATCGAAGCCACACAAATCGGTCAAGAAATGCGGTTGCGAAGCTAATATTTATATATATATATATATATATATATATATACACATATAATTTCCCCATTGTTGACCTATTGTATACGCCCATGACAAAATGATCAACATCTATTGTTACATAAATGCATAGCACGCCCCAAGGAACCAATGCTGTTTCTCGTGAACAAGTCGGTCGAGATATCCGTGGTGTGTAGGATGGGCTTAATCGTCCACCCCTCCACACAACAGCGATTTTAATGTTTACATCCTATAAGACATGGTGACGAAGTAGGGCTGTTAATTTCGAAGATGAAGCCGTAGCCAGAAGGGAGAGGAGATGAAAATACCACCAAGTCGAAGCTGAAGCCGAAACCAGCCGTTGATAAATATGAAGCTGGAGGCCAAGCCAACATAAAAAATGTTACGAAGCCGAAACCGAAGCTTATGCCAAATACGTGGCTTCGCGAATCCGAGGCCGTTGATCCCTGACGGTCTGAAAGTGAGACCAAAGACAATCTTTTTACTTACGTGAAGCTGAAGCTAAATGCAATATTTCTTCAATTGAGAATGTATGGTTACATTTAGAGTCGCTCAGAGAAAAGTGTCTTGCTCAATTATTTTAAACAATTTATACCTGGGGTGGGGAAGTTAATTGACAACTGCGGAACCGACCACCATGGCCATAGAAACCATAGAATATTGAGGAAATAGGAAATCGGTATTGACCGAGTAGTCTGACCGGGGTGGATGAACACATTGATCAGTCTATTTTAGAGGAGATCCTGGGACTGGGGCATTCGACATAACTAGAGGAGAAATGTGTAGGGATACTAGAGGAAAGGCACCCTTTAGACACCTCGCATAATTTCCTCTAGCCACAATATGCTGCAATATGTTAGCAAACCGAAGTCAGCAGCTCAAAATGCCACGAAGCCAAAGTCAAAGCCGAAACCAGCAATTCAAAATGCCACGAAACCAAAGCCGAAATCCATGCGACAGAATCATGGCTTGGCGAACCCGAAGTCTAAGCCGGCTTCACTCCTGTGTCTCATCCCAATACACGAAAGCAGCACCATTGAAGACACAAGCTGCCAGAAGTCTCATTGGCCAGTCCGACCGTTTTATCACGCGACCTATGCCGGCCATTGCGCCGATATCCGTCGATATATGTAGGTCTCCCAGGGCTTGGTCGGTGTGTGCAGCCTGCGCGCGCGCCCACCAGTGCACGGTGTGCTGCTGGTGCCTGGTGGCTGGTCTGCGGAGCGGCTGCAGCCGGGCCGGCCGGGCTGACGGGTCACCTGCAGTTCACCGGTGTGCACACTGGTACACGGGCCGGCCACGTACCGAGCCGACCAGCGCCGGCTCCTCCCAGAACTGTCTGGGAAATTCAGCGGTGCGTGGAATGTCGGTCAGTGGCATGGACATGTGACTGCAGCGGCCCGTTGTCAGTGGCGATGCGAAGAAGCGTGATACGTGCAAGCTGTGTCAATGCGCATTACACGAGATGATGATTAGTTAATGCCTAGTAACACGCCTCATATCCATGGAAATGATATGGGAGCATTCGAGTCTGTGCTTCACTTCCTAAATAACACAGCCTGGTGGGGGTGGGGGAAGGGGGAAATGACATAGCGAAAGCTACCGCAGTACCTCTTTTTCCTCGAATAATTTCCAGGAATATTAGCTCAGAGCGCCGACCGTTAGCAGCTTGTATACCGAAATGAATTGCTTGCTTTATGCGTAATATTTTTGTCGAGTTGAATTGCTAGCATGTAGTGATATTGCCAGGGGCGGTTTTGAAAGGTCGACAAGGTAAACGTTGTTTTCCCAAGTGTAGAAACAGTGCTATGTTTAACAAACAATGCTGTCGTGAAGATGGCTTCGAATATGCCCAAACTACATACATATTTCGAACAAATTTCCTCTTTTCAGCCTGGCCTACCAGCTTCCCTGAAAAATAATCGCAAACACAGTAACAACCTTGTTGTAGCTTGTTTACCTCGCTGCCTAGAAACACAGATATTTCCAGTGTTCTTCCAGGTTTAATGCATAGAGCCAACGGAGGTCACGTGTTTGTAATGGAAGTTGTTACATGCTAGTATGCAATGAAGACAAGGGTAACAAATTACAAAGGAATTAATTTGTCTTCCTGCGAACATTAGTAGCAAATACATCCATGAAAGCATATAAAACTGATTATGTTACCATTCTCGTTTTTGAAAACTACAATTTAATTTAGAAAAAGGCCAATACTACCGAAAGCCAACTGATACCTGTCTGGTTTGGTGTCAAGTCAGCGAAAATGTATTACACCTGACAAAAGAAAACAAAGGCAAAGCGTGTCTGATTTGGTGTCCAACAAAGAACAGCTAGCCTAGAGTTTGACTGAGCGGGTAGAGCGGAGTGCATCCCACAGGCGTTTTTTGCAAACGATTGTGTGTGCAGGAGGATGAGGGAGGACATGGAATTCACGTAATAATCATTAGACTGAATCAGGTTCCTGGTCAGAGGCGCAGCAGGTGGTGGGGGGGGTGCTCCCCCTTAACAAGAAAAATGCACTAGATCAAACAAGAAATTCTGAGATTTTCAACGTGAAAAACGGAAAATTTTCGGGCCACTTCACGCCGCGAAAGCTGTCTCGGTTACATTTCATTTATATTTTTGGTCGCCCCCCCCCCCTTTCGGAAAATCCTTGCTGCGCCACTGTTCCTGATAGTTATCGCTGCGTTTCCCGACTAAATATCTGCTCACTGAGTTGGTATGCCGGATTGATCCGGTATGATCTGAACTAGTTGACAGTATCTTTCGGTTCACAACTCAGCATCGGGGTGGATTGAATAATATTTGGTATCCATTAATGGAATTGTCAACAGGATTATAACAGTTAAGGGGATTTGTATGGGTAGTGATGGTGCTGAAGCGTCACCAGGAAGCTTAGTCAAATATGGGGGCGGGGTCGAGGAAATTCTCAGTGATGAAGGCGTATTTCGACAACATATATATATATATATACATATACACATATATGTATATATATATATATGGGTATATATATATATATATATATATATATATATATATATATATATATATATGTATATATATATATATATATATATATATATATATATATATATATATATATATATATATATATATATATATACACATATATAGCTTTTGTATATGTATTCAAATATAACTACACATTCGATCTATTATGACATACCGGGCACCGCCCATGGATATTGCAGATCATTTCAAGATTGAAAGTTAAAATCGGACCGACACTGAAGTTTCCTGGTGCTGTTGCATACACTGGCAGTTCTGGGGGATGGCACGGCGGCCATGACCCCGAAAAGGCTGATTTTCCCAAAGTATTGAATTAAGATAGTTTTTTTTCTCGAAATCTAGAAACATTTCATTCGAAAATATTATCTTAAACGGACCCACCGAATGTTAGGTTTCCAGTAGGTGTTCAAATCCTAAGTTTTTATAAATCGGAAAAAAGACTTGAAATTCGTAATCCCCAAACCGGTCCAAAGCCAGTTTTCGGGATCCGCCAGTGACTGCATCGTCTGTGCTCGGCAGTGACAAAGGCACCAAACTCACAGCGAATGGCTGCCGTGTTGGCAGCGACGCCATGGTGCTGAAATGATGTACGCTCAAGCCAGGCAAGATCAAATAAAATGTCTCCAAAATGGCCACTTTTGTTATATTGCCCTGATTGGTCCGTTATAAAATTAAGCTGTGACACTGTCGACTTCACTTTTAAAGATTACCTGTCACTCCCATCCTCCTGGAATTAAGCTAAATAAATCGTGGCTGAAAATAATGTTATTAACACTTGCCACTGGTGTCAAGTTTCGTGGTGGTGTCAAGTGCCAAGTGACACTGGTGAAGAGTCGCTGATCAACGACTCTTCGATGACTCGACTTGTTTACAAATGGTGTATAATACAAATGTTCTACTAGAGTCCCAGCATCAAGTCGCATGGAAATGTAGGATGCATGGATCCCTGTAAATTCAGCATGGGACAGATCACATGAGCCGTGCACGTCTGTGCATATGTGGGTGTGTTCGTGCTTGCGCGCGTGCGGGCGTGCGTGGATCTGCTGTGAACAGGTTGTAATGATGCGTAAGCTAGAGAGGCGCACAGCGAAATTATATAATGCACAAACGATGTAGCAAAGTCCTGGACAAATAGCAAAGTGAAGAATTACGGATTAACCATGTCAGTGACAAAAATGAAGTTGCTATTTCATGTTATCAACATTTGTTATCTTATCAACGTGCTCCCTTCTTCACATTCGCCTAGATTCGCTTAGATTGCGGCGAAAATGTCTGGTGGCATAAAGACACTTCTTCGAGTTAGAGTGCCCTGGGAGTAAGAAATAACTGATATTGACATCTAGCTGGTAGGATGAAGGAAGTCAAATGCGAAATGCAAGGTGGCTCTCAACATTTCAACCTTTCAACATTCTTTCTTAATGTAGCGCTTCAGATGTTTAAAATGATTCTGACAATCATAAACCTATCAGTCAGCGAACTCCTTGAAAGTATAATTAACCACTGCGAACTGCTTGCGAACTCTTCGCAAGTATAGTTAACTACCTCGCCCTCGCATAGTTTTCAAAAAGTCGTACGACATCACATTCATACAAAAATGCTGTGTTCCGCACCGTTGAATTTAGTTCTAAATTGATTACCCGTCGAATTTAGGTTGTGTTTGTCTTTTTTCTAAGACCTATTCTTAACGAAAGCAGGCAAGCGTCATTTTTAAGCCACCTCATAGCTGCCACTGTTCTTCGTAACCGTGGGAATCGTGCCCTCATTGGGTCAGGTGTGGGCGCTATGTGCAGTACATAGTCGTCTAATTTGCAAAAAGGCACTAATAATTAATGAATGCCATTGACGTGGCATTCTACACTGATTTTCCAGTCGTGCCTTGAGTGCCACGAACTTCGGAGCAAAAAGTGACCGCCTTTGGTTATCACACAGCTAAATTTCACGTCAAACTCACGTATCCAGACGTCACACGAATCGTTCCGATCGCGCCCTCGTCACGATGCCATGCCACGACCAGACACTTCCTTCCTGCACGGGAGAGGCCAACTTACGCGAGTCCCGTGATGGCTCGGGCGCCACTATAGGAGGAAAGCGCGCGGGCCTCTGCACCGGCGAGCTGCGGCCTCGCTGTGGCGAGCTGGAGCCAGTGACGGCGTCAGTGTGTGTTGGTCGGTCGGCGTGTCACCCAGCAGCCGCTGCTCCCGCGCCAGAGTCGTCACCGATCACCTCCCTACCAGAGATACGCTAACCGCCACACGAGCATCCCTCGTGTGGAGACGCACCGACGATTACCGGACCATCTCCCGACCGGAGACACGCCAATCACCACTGGAGGTAGCCTCGCCAGGCCGTCACGCGTCCACCCAGCAGCGCCCGCCCAGATCCGGACCAGCCAGTGACCTCAGGTCGGGTCCTGGATACGGACTGAGCACGGCTGGTGTGCTGGGAACGTCACGTCCGGGCCTGAGAGAGGTCACGTGCCGTCCCACCCACAGTGGGAGCGGAGCACGCCTTCATGGAGTAGGCCCATCGCACGGTCTGATTTCAAGGTAAGCTGGTCGGTGAATGATTGTTCTGCACATGGTTCCACCGGACAATCAATGCGCTGCATGCATTTTTTAGCAACAACCATTAATATCCCTATTGATTATTCAAATATTTTCATATAATTAGCGTGCTTGCTGCATCCATGCAGAATGTGGGGTTCAGCATGACCAATTTGACTGGCCCAAAAGACGGGAGGGGGGGGAGAGGAAGGATAGGATACAGCAAGCCAGAGCAATTGTTGCCCTTGAGGGTGGCAATGTCCTCGCGCATCCTCGTATGCGCGAGGATACGAGCGCGAGGATCCTCGTCAGCTTCCATGATGTATTTCCATGAAGTGCATTCAATTGTTTTATCTGTCATCGAAGGCTTAAGCTCATTAAACCGGCACAGAAGTGAGCATTGGTTGACGAAACAAGGTAGAAAATCGCGACTTCCTTACATCACGCGCGCAAACAAATGGTGTTGTTCCGGTACATGAGTCCACCTTCCGTGGCAACCTTTCTGGCGCTGAGCAAGGAAGCGCCACTGATTATTAGCTTCATCAAAATAAGAAATTCCAGCTGCAGTGACAATTGCATTCAGGAAGTGGGCTGATACATACAGTTATAGCTTATTGGTCCAGATTGATCATCTGAATTTGTTGCATCTGCCTTGGTAAAATATGGATCAAGTTGCTACCCACGCCCTCATTTAGTTCCTAACTGAGGGGGCCATTTGTCAGCGGACCGAAAAGACTGGGTACGTGGCAACGAGAGGGTGAGGGGGAGCGTTTCGGAGTATCAGCGGCATGTCGAATTATTCAATTTAACTCTACCGCTAACTTGCAGTTCTTAGCTAGGGTCACAGGATCAGGGTTCAAGGAACAAGCACAGTACCCTTTTCCGCAAACCCATCCGAGCAAAAATCTGGAGAAAATGTACTGAATAAATGACCTGCTTTTTGATTAAAGCTATTCTAAAGCTGGTTAAAGCTACATGAACAGTTGTCAACTCTGTGTTTGAGTTTTTTTGGTATGATTAATCAAGTCTGTTTGAGGTTTATTCGGCATCATTAATGGATGATGATTATGTTCATCGATAATTTTACACAACTGTATGGTCCATTTGTTCACCAAGCAAGCTTGACGTGACGAGATCTGGAAACGCATTCGTAGTTGCTGCAGAAAATCGGAAATAGTCATCCTTGTGGATGCTCATCGACAGTTTTCGGTATAAATTCTGCAGTTTTCACACGGGTTTCACATATGCAGTTTTCACATCCGTACTACGCAATTATGTTGTTATTGCAATTTATGTATAATCGGTTGCATGAAAGGTTTATACTTCGTAAGCATAGGCGCAGCCCAGGGGGCCGGGTGCCAGGCCCCTTATCAACCAAAAATGCACTGGATCAAACAAGAAATTTTGAAATTTCACTGTGCAAAACCAGACATTTTCGTCTCGTTTCGCGCGCCGAAAGCGACTTCTGTTTCATGACATTCTTTTGGTCCGCTCCCTTTAAAAATCCTGGTTGCGCCGCTCTTCGTAAGATTAGATGTCAGTCTTAGTGCACATAGTGTCCATTTATGCTGGCCGCAGTAATATCTTGGTTTCATGTCTTGGGATAGGGTTTGTGCTTAATGGCACGACAGACCGTGTGCGAAGCAGTGCGAAGCAGTGCGAAGCAGTGCGGTGGGGGATGTCGGGCGAAGCAGGCGTGATCTAGACCTAAGACCTGGCGAAGCAGTCGTGATCTAGACTTAAGACGTGGCGAAGCAGGCGTGATCTAAACCTAAGACGTGGTGAAGCAGGCGTGAGCTAGAAAGCGAGACCTAAGTGTTGACACCATCGTTGTGGCACACATGGGACACGAAGAGACAGAGGTCAATAAATGGTGAGATTTGCCGCTCATGAAAAGTGAGAGAGGAAATTGTGTTGCATAGTTTAATGTAAGTAGCTAAATTGTGGCCTCCATTTAAGCGGGAAGCCGTCGGATTTCAGAAACGTCATATTACCCCATGGCTTTACACGAAGAAATCGACGTAAAGCCCTTTCGCCCCACCCCCACCGGTCCAAAATATTTGGCGTCTCTTTGCCACCGGGCATCACTATTCCCAGCTAACCATTCCTCGAGAAAACTAAATTTGCCGCCTGAGTGACACGAATAATCGCCAACGCCAGCTGCTACGATACCAAAAAACACAGATGTCTGTCAGGAGGCATCAGACATAGCACCATCAACTCTTCAAACTGTGGGATTTGATACTCACAATTGGCGTCTTATACGCCGATCAAATCTCACGATCAATATTAAATGCGAACTAGTTCTAGGGAAGCTCTGGAGGCCCGGGTATTTCCTCTTTAAGTGTCACCGGTTTGTTTTTCGGTCAGCATTGAAGCTCCATGCTTACCAGCCTCCGCCTTCCTCACCGCAGATTATTGTGTTTGTAGGAGGCAGGTGGGGGGAAGTAGACACTGCTCAGCTTTCGTCAGGGTCAGTTTGCGAGCGCAGCTTTACAACATTGATTTAAGTGAACAACTCTTGTGGGTAGGCATTGACTAGGCAGTTCCTAAACATGGATCGAGTGCTCTATTAGGTTCCAGTTGAAAACCTCGAAACATCGAGAAACCGAGCTAGTGAGGAATGAGGTATGCAGGGGGAGGGATTTACACAGTAAATGATAGCTCACCTATGGCTGTCGTGATGCGATGTAAGAATGGGCCGAACCATGCCTGACTCTGACGGTTAGCGTGGGTGCCGGTGCTGTTTCAGATGTCGCTGTCGTGGGGTCTGCTAGTGCTAGTCTGCACCATGGCTGTGGTAGCCGGCTCACATCATCACGACATGAAAGTGGATAACTACTACTTCGACAAAAACCTACAGGAGGGTGAGCACATAGTTCTAATGAATGCTGACTTACCTACCGGGCTTGCCGGTCAGGAGCTAAACAGAAGCCAGTAAATAAGTTAAATGTCGTGCTGTATGTGTGTGATACCTAGGCACATGCTCGCACATTGGTACCTTGATACACCATGCTTTGCCATGCTTATAAAGTGCTTGTACCATGTTATAAAGTACTTATAATATGCACCATGCTATAGAGTGTTTATAATGTGCTTGCACCATGATTATATAGCGCGGGTTAGCTTGCAAATAAAACACTTGTAATCACCTTTCTGGACAACGGAGGCTGCTATTCGTCCGCGACTAACCAGCGTGAGAGAGTGGCAACGTTATATGACAAAGTAGTCCACGCTCCGTGAAGCCAATAACTAACCATGAAGTAGAATGCAGCGTATGCAAGATTTGTCTAAAAACATAACCACCTAATGAAAGTGTTTAGTTCGCAAGGCTGCTTATTCATGAATGGTTTTAAAATGGCCACCTTTTGTGGTAGAGATCGGTCCGAATACCCTCCTGTCCATCAGTGCATGCGTGCATGATACACGACGGCGGGACAGCTCAAATAGTCCATTGGATCCATCAATTCCATCCCGATTGAATGTCAAAAAGTTACACCCATGAAGGCATGTGTAGTGGTGCAAACCAAGTGATATCAAACATGTCCATGTATCACAATACACATATATCTCAAGGGTATGGTCATGCTATCAAATATGAAGATCACCATTTCTTGAACCCAGCAATGGCTTTTTGGTTTGATTTTGTTTAAGACTCAATTACATTTGCAATATTCTGGTCCAATTTTCTGATATTCCGTGTAAATTGAACGCATCAAAGTTGCAGGTGAAGGTGATTTCATCCTTTCTTATTCCAAGTTTCAGTTTTTAATCGGGCCATAGGTTGCAGAAACTACCAGGGGGCGAGCGGCTAAATACCCAAACTGTGCCGCGTCAATATGAAACACGTGGACGCGTCATCCATAACTTCTCCAGATGTAATGCGGTTTCCAATGGAGTAGGTATGATGCGAAACATGCTATAAAGCTTCTTGAGATAAAGCTGAAAAGTCGTGTCAAGAAACCGTACATGATATGTTGTTTAGTCTGCAAACAGCAATAAAGATGTAGGGCCTGTAGTGCGCCAGCGGACCACGTCAAGCTAGCGTAACCATAGGCAGCCGCGCGACAATGAGGGTCACCCTCGTGCCGCCGTCACTCGGCAGTCTGCTCGGAAAGAAGGACCAGCGTGTTGTCGGTCACCGTGTACTGTTTTGGAGTGACAGTTTGCCTTGCTTCACGATATCATACCAAGAATGAGCCAAGCATTCGCCAAACTGAAGCCAAGTGCAGATACTGGCACCAGAATGGTATCATTTTGACTTGACGACTATGGGTTCAGATGTAATGCATTGTGTTTACAACGGTAGCAAATCCGAAAGGGAATGGTAACGGTGTCAAATCCCTTCCCTTGAAAAGTCTTGGGCCTGGACCGATATTGATAACTCTATCAAAATATTGGGAGTACACCTGGGCAGCTCCCCAAACTGCCCAGGTGTACAGTTTACTCTGATTTTCCTTCTGAAAATCAGAGTAAACTGACTGTAAAACAAACATACTAAAATCGAGGTATACTTTTTGCTACGTTGTCAGGGACTCCATCCAAGGGAGGGGGACGGTGGAAGCCCCACCCAGAGTTCTCACATGGCGATGTCTGTCTGGACTTCTGCCTCCCTCTTTTAGGGAATCTCAAGATTCGACCCCAATTAAAAATGATGTTTAATGCATTCAGATGTGTTTCGGGTGGAATCAAGGAACATGATCGATAATACCGGACACATTGTTCCACACTGAACAAGCTGATGCGAATGCTCATTAGGGTTCGTAGCGTAGCCAAAGGGAGCGCGGAGTTCAAAGAGGACAGTCCTCCTCCCTTTGAGTTCTGAGAGGTTATTGCAGGGTATTTCAAGCCTCCAAGCAGGATCCCTTCAGGGCTCAGAGCTGTAAGCCCCCAACGGTGTCCCATCACCCAACAGAGGCAAGGGGGTTGGTCATCAATCACCTGAGGTATGATGGGCTGCGGCTGGCCTGCGGGGACCCCTCATATATCCAGTAAGCTCCTGAGGGAGTCCCCGGATTCTGTAGTCGAAAGCTGAAGAATCCGACGGACGGTTGCAGTTTGGCCTTCCCGACGGAGCGTCGTTTTCCGATCGAGGGGAAGGGGAATGACACATTATTCCAGGGTCATCCCCCGGTATCCTTCAATGATTTACAGCACACAAGAGGGCAGTTACATACGTGCTGCAACCCCATGTTTCGAGATGGATGGCCGGTCCCTATGGTGACCTGAATATCTCACTAGAACGCAGCGTGACACATGATCTCAGCCCACGCGGGTATCTGGCCACCATGGGATCTCGGGATCTGGCCACCATGGGATCTCGGCGAGTGTACGGCAGTGTCACGGTGGCTGTATCAGACGCAAATGCACACACACACACACACCTATACACTCCTACATACACACACACGCACACACACACACACACACACACCCACCCACACACACTCACACACACATGCATGCACACACATACATGCACACACATACACACACACACACCTACACATGCACATACACACATACATACACACACACGCACCTGTGCACACCTACCCAAACACGCACACCTACACACACACACACACACACACACCCACACCTACACACATACACACATGCACACACATATAGGGAAGGCCGGGTCTAGTTGATACAATTTTGGCAAAACTCAAGATAACTCATCACTTTGGAAGGGTAGCGAGGAGATAGCTACACCAACGCTACGCCTAAGTCTTCTAGTATCATTCTTGATTATTATTTTGGTGGCATACTCTGGGCTTTCGACCAGAGAGCAAAACATCGCGCAACTACAGGTTCATCAACTTACCTCTCTATGTGGGTAAGTTGTTAATGACGATGGGTCAGTTGATAAAATGTAAGGTAAATATAATATACCATCTATGGGTGGAATTAGTTTACGCCATCATTTCACGCTTACAGTAATAATACTGGTTTGAGTCCTGGCTGACTATAGCTCATGGTTTATACCATTTATGGAATGCGCAAACATTCATTCCGTAGCTGCACCTTTTCCTTCGTTCTGTCTTTTCCGTCGAGTGAGAAATACCTATAGAAATATTGAATAATATTATCTTGAGACAGTCTTAGCCAACATCTTAATGATACTAGATAATTATATGGTTATTTCACTTCATTACCAGTCCACAAAACGTTGATGCAGGCTGATGTTGAAGCAGGCTGATTAAATTAATGCAGGCTGTATCAATTTACCCCGCAGGTTTCCTGGTGCAGACAGCAACATGTTATGCAACATTGTGAGTACAGTGTAGCGGCAAACGATAGAAGCATTTCACCATTGCAAAGCTGAGAGGGCATGGTAATGATGACTGACATCTAAAAGTTAGCAAGTGGGCGACAAATTAGAAATTAAGGAGAAGCACAGACATTAAAATTTTACTTTCGCTCCGCAATGTGCCACATGGTCACCATTCCGCAGCCGCGGATAGAAAGAACTTGCCCTTGTTTTTTTCCGGGAGAAGAGGGTGCCAGTAACAACATGTGTGGTAGCCCTGGCAACCGGCTTCATAATTTTGGAGAAAATGCTGTTGTATCAACCATCCCGTGTATCAACTAGATCCGGTCTCACCTACACACATACACTGGATACGTTTGTATTCATCACGTTAGAACTTCACTTATGGGAAATATAAGCTTGGGGTGGAGAGTTTTAAGAGAAGTAAGTGGAAACAATGCCTTTAATCGGGATCATGCTTCTGATGAGAATACTTCTGGTAAGAAGTGTGACGTTTTTCCCGATTGCGAAAGTGTTTCTTTGGACGTTACCAGGCCTTGGTTTGTGCAGATCCGAATTGTTCTTGAAATGCTGCAGGAAAATCACCTTAACGATTTTCATTCTGAGGAATTTCAGCGCATGTAGATGAACAAAAGTTATCAATTACGGTTCCAGCTGCATGTTCCAATAAATTCAAGAAATATAAGTCTGTAGCATCGTTGCAATTGTAGACTAAACCTTTGTCCGTTTAACCAATACATTAGCACGGCAAGAAGACACAGAAGCGCAACGCTATGCCACCAGACACTGGCTCAGCCATCACTCACCAGCATCTAGACCTAACGTATCTTGCCGTCTTTCGCGCCAGCCGCAGCCGCAATTGAAAGTGAATGCTCCCCCATTAACATCAGCCCCCAGTCATACGTTTCCTGTCTACACAGACAGCTTTTGTCACGAAAGTTCTCAGCATTTGAGCCACGGTCGCGCTCGTTCGTGGTGCTCTGTTAACGTTTCACGACTGCAGATGTGGTATCAGTCCTCTCAGCTGAAGCACGCAATCGGCTGAAATAGCTCTTTAACAGCGGTAGTGTCTAGCACAGTGGAAATCCTAGTACGCACATTCCTGCCAATCTCGGGACACCGCCGTGAACGTGAACCCAGTTCTGAGCGCCCAACTTCCCAGATCGTTTGCCTGCTTCCGTCTTTGTCTGCCATTGATCAGCGTGCTGGACGGTCGATAAAAAAGCGTGCTGCCAGCCGTACTCAGACCTGGCCAGGGAGTGGCCGGCACTTTCCTGCTCCCGCCGCGGCCACTGCAGATGCTGATGGTGGCTGGGAACTGGCCGTGTCCCACGTTTCACGTCCGGCGCCCGACTCCACCCGCTTCCCTCTGCCCGGCGTGGGTGTCGCGTTTTCCTCGTGCTGCCGACAGCTGCACTAAGCCGCACCGGCCGAGATCCAGCCGCAGACACGCGACGGGTCCAGTGTCATCTGTCAGATACCGTCTGAGCGCACGAGATCGCATGGCTTTGGCTCACTCAAGTGTGGTCTTGCATCGAGACAAAGGAAGTCGCGTTTGTGTGCGATTTTCACTTGTATGGCACCAGGAGTCGTCGACCTGCCTTTACGATCTGTCGCGTGATATGCCAGTGTTTAGTTTTAGTGTTTGGATGATTATGAATGCTTTTCTTTCGAAGTAAGGCTAACACCATCGGCAGAACACGCGACGATGTCACTGCTTAAAGTGAAATTCACGAGGTGAACTCAGGGCAACGAACTGCTGACAATGCTTACTACAGTCACGGCAAGCTGAAGCATAATACTCATGACATTATTCACAGCTTTGTTAGACAATACGAACAGTATATTATATAGCGAACCCAGAATAGGTTTCACGCATTCACTCAGCAGGCACTTATCAGATTAGATTAATTGCATTTATCTTGAGTAATATTCTTTCTTATCTCATATGTTCTTCCAAAGTTTGATGGAAACCGGTTTTTATGGTTCTCATTTGACCCGTTGAGCAAGAGCAAAGGAAGATTTTCCTGAGATTGGAAGTAAGTCACGGGGCGGTTACCAATCCCACAGTCTAGGTGCTTGGCTGGTAGCGAGGCGGCCTGGCCAGGCAGTCCGTGTTATGGTCTGATGTTTGACCTTCTTCTACATTGTATGCATGATATTCCACACCGAGAAGCGCAGCTTTGCCAACCCTGGCAGGGGAGGAAGCAGCTAGGTTTTCATCCGAAAATACTTAATATACTGTACAGCCGAGTGGCGGACACAAGGACGGGGAGTGGGGCACAGGGGGCATCCCCCCCCCCCCCCCCTCCCCAGAGTCAGACTTTTTCGGAGATTTTGTTCTAAAATTACATTTTCTCGAAAGCTAAAAACATATAGCAAATAAATACGGACTTAGCCAGACACAACGAATATTGGTTGTTGAAACCTGAAGAGTTTTCGAACTCGGAATATTTATTTATTCCCCCCGTCCCAGCCCGTCCTCTGGATCCGCCCCTGGTGCAGCCATGGGCTTAACTCCAAAAGGCATGAATGATTGAGAGACTCAGCCATTTCCGATGACATTCGAAGATTAACTGACAAGCTACATGCTGAAGCTTGGCAGCCTATAATGCGGATAACATGCAACACATGACCTACCTACCTAGTGCACGCATGGTCGTGCCAACCACTCCTAGCACCTTGATGTATGGTCATAGCCGGATCCAATTTCACAGCAGATCCAATTTCTAGATAAGCGGTTGTCTTTCCTCTGCTTAACATGTGCACATCAATGATCTTCTCTTGCTCTCAGTCGTGTATACTCCCGTACGTTATTTTTTTAAGACTCGTCCATGAACGCAGAAAAGCAAGGCGAAATGTTGGTGTTAACAAGCATCTCTCGCCACGACACAGTCACCGACCTGATGGGAACGTACTACTGTTATGCAAATTTTGAACCGATCACTTCACAGCTCTTTTTGTCGCCGGTGCCCCTTTTTATAACCATGACCCCTTTTGAAAAACACCGTATCACACAGTAGAAAGCTCGTGGAGCCGCCGCCGCCGCACAGAGCTATGGAGATAAAAGCGCCTTCGGGATCGGACATCAAACCCAAGAATCTGTTTCTTCCGACGACGAGCACGCACCAGGGAATTACTATCATATCTGAGTTCATCTGGCCTTGAGCATTCAGTTCCCAGCCATTCATGATTTCCTTTCACAACCCGATGATATCAACAATCGTTAATACATCCGGTCGGATAAAGTGATCATGGTTTCACTGGTATGCCTGCATTCATGTGCAAGTACTGCACCATCGTATTATGTGAATCTGAAATGTCTTTGCACATTTTCTGTATCTGTAGAGATCATCAATCGGAACAGTCGGGGCATCCTAAAATCAAAATAACTAACTAACCAGAGGTCACCATCAGATAAATATAATCACGAAGGTGTGATTAGGTGCTAAAATTACTTGTAACTGTTTTTTTTACCGTACCCCTACTGTGACATTGCTGGTAACGTGCGCGAGTTGTTTTTTGCTTCCAACTCAAATACTACCATGATATCATTAACGATGTATAGAAAGGAGTCACTTCATCATGCAGTGTTCCCAGTCAAAGCGTGCATCCGTCGAGTCAAAGGGGTGTGTAACGGCTGGCCGACTAATTTGTGCAAGACGTTGATCAGACAGCCGGTGAACAGCACATCAGTCATATGACAACCAATCTGCACCCAGGTGTCAAAATGCAGAAATGTGGGTGGAATACAACACTTAACAATACTTATATTCGAAGTCATTTATTTACCTTTTTGTTGATACCTTTGATTGGTCTGTATCCGTGCAATGTGCACCCAACAAATGGGCACCTGATAATAAAACGCAGCTGGCATGAGTGGCCTTCATTTGTCATTTATATGCTTTCATGAAGTGATGCTGGACTGTATGAAGACTTATAATTGTGCTATGTCATTGATACAAGATGCACTATGTACCATTTAAGATTTTAGTTAGATCTTTAATGACAAAATTAGAATATGTCTATTTACATCTGACGCTCGAGTGAAAATGAATTTGAACGCACTGGTCTGCACACGCACCCATTAACCTTTGACTCACTGTTCCAGGGAAGTTCTCATACGGATTTGTGATCAGTCCGGCTGGGGAGCCCCGCAAGAGCGGCTCCATCCAAGGTGGTGACTATGACGACATGACGTTCGGCACCCACCATCGACGAGGAGCCGACGGCACTCAGAGCTGGGGCTACTACATAGGCAGCGGCCGGCCGGCCTCGCCGATACACCAGAACCTCTTCGGTCGGCAGCTGCCGCACCAGGGTGCCGGCCACTCGACGCCGGGGCAACAGCAGCAGCAGTTCAGTCGAGCTCAACAGCAGCCTCCGCAGACTCAGCAGCCGTCGAGTCAGGCTCAGCAGCCGTTCGCGCAGATTCAGCAGCCGTTGAGCCAGGCTCAGCATCAGTTCGCACAGACTCAGCAGCCGTTGAGTCAGGCTCAGCAGCCGTTCCCGCAGACTCAGCAGCCGTTGAGCCAGGCTCAGCATCAGTTCGCACAGACTCAGCAGCCGTTGAGTCAGGCTCAGCAGCCGTTCCCGCAGACTCAGCAGCCGTTGAGTCACGCTCAGCAACCGTTCCCGCAGACCCAGCAGCCGGTCCGGCAGGGCCAGCAGCGGCTCCCAGCAGGCCCGCTTCCGAGTGTCGGCCTGGACCGGACGCCTTCGCTGCCGCTGGGCGCAGTCGCAGCGTCGACGTTCGAGGAGGCGGCGTCCGACCCGGGCGTGCTGGCCGCGTCGGAGCCGGTCAGCGTGCGCCTGACGCCGTCGGCCGGCCGGCACGACCCGCCGCAGGTGGTTCGCGACAATGCCGACTACCCCGCTTACGTGGGCGCCGCTCGCGGCTATGCCCCGGCCGGTCTGGAGGCCAGCACGGTGTCCGGTGACGGGTACGGGCAGGCGCAGAACGGCAGAGGGTCAGCTTCTGTCGCGGGGTACGGTCAGCGCGTGGACCCCGGCCTGACTGGCTCCGCCGAGGAGTCTGCCCTGCTTGGACGGCGTCGGGGACACCTGAGTAAGTCTATGGTGAGCCGTCGCCCGGTGACGAAGCATCGCCCCATACACCCCATGCGGAAGGTGTACGTGCGAAGACCGGACGCCACGCTTGACTCGCTGAGGAGCGGCGGCGTACGGGTGGTCTTCGAAGGCGAGCCAGACGTCACCGCACTGCCGGCCGTCGCCGTGAGTTCTCCCGCGCCGGGCGACCTTGGCGTCGGCGAGGCCACACCCGTCGCAGGCCTGCAGGCAGCCCTGCTCGAGGATGAGCCCACGCTGGCTCTGGAGGGCTCAGAGCACATCGACAGCGTGGTGGTGTTCAACGAGGACGACCGGCAGCGCCTGCCGCGCCGGTTCATCCGGCCGCAGACGTCGCGCAGTGACGCGTACGCCGGCGACTCGGCCGCCCCGTCGGCAGCACGTCGGCTTCCCGTGCAGCGCCAGCAGCTCTGGCATCGCCGCTGGCGGCCCACGGCGTCGTACCCGGTCCCAGAGCCGGTCGTGACCAGGTACCGCTCGCGATTGCAGACGACATACTCGATCACACCGTTCGTGACGGAGCGCAGGTACGCGCTGCGAACGAGCACTGACGGTCGACGCGGCGGGCCGGCCGGCACGGTCCGCGGCAGTCGCGCCAGCACAGCGTCCGTGCACGCCACTCAGACGGTTGCGGCAGCTCAGCGCGTGCTCGCTTATCAGCCGCATGGTGACCGTTGGTCGCGCAGACGTGGCTCCTCCCAGCCGGCCGCCACCCACGGAGACTTGGACAGCGGAAGACTGGTGCTAACACCAAGACCGGCCGCGGATGCGGCGCGGTACCCTGGTCAGAAGTACGACGATGCGGTATACGCGGGACGACCTGCTGCGATTGATTTCTATCTGAACGCTGGGCAGGAGACAGACAGATTAGCCGGTGACTCCTTCGAGGCTAGTCAACGGGATCCAGCACTAGGACAAGACAGCTGGATAGGCTACAATGCGCCTGTCAACAATGAACCCGCCAGCATCCTCCAGCCGTCATTTGTTGACTATCAAGCGGCAGCTTATCGGTCTACCACGGAGACGACACCACTTTACGATGATGATGTATTCGCTGATGAATTCGCCACCACACAAACACCGAACAGTCGTAGTCGAAGAGTGCGAAAAAGGCCTGTGAAGGCCATAGCTACGTCATCAGGCACATACCAGATCACTGGCCGGCCGTCTGGCAGTACAAGCTCACCACGAACGCCCGGGAAAAAATTCAAAACTGCCACTCGGAAAGTCTTGCGCATACACTATCCTCAGTCTGAACTCAAACCCCAGTCTGGCTACTCGGAGAGCACTCTGCCCTTCTCACGGGGAAACGTCTTCCTCACCACGCCATTGCCTGGATACGACCAGCCGTTATCCAAGCACGATGCACCTACTCTGCAGCCTGATACCGCCAGGCGTTATCTAGATGAGCCGAAAGAGCTTTCAAACCAACCTGCCACTGCACAGCGTGCAACCGAGAACGGAGGAAGACGCAGGCATCACAATCGGAGAGTGTCATCGTCGTCTGACACCGGCCTGCGAACGCTTGTTGGATTAACCACCGACGATTACGACGACGCCGGGCTGGGGACAGGCTTCCACGATGAAAGTCTGACTCCAGGTGGTATTGACGATGTGGATATCTTTGAAGACAGCTATCTGACATCGCCATCGCCAGGCTACTACAGGAGGACCGGTGGAAACTTCAGACGGAGGCCCTCGAAGGCTGTCATCAAGCCTCCAACAAGACCGACTCAGGGCGTCTATAATACAGCGACTGCCACTACCGGCCAGACAACTCTAAATACACCGTACTTTGATAACCTTAATAGCCGTAGAATAGTTATCAAGCGAATACTGAGGAAAAATTCACGACCCACAGCCGATGCAACTGATCCATTGAATCCTTACCAAGACGAGGTGACGACAGCATATGCTACGACACCTCCGGCACCTTTTTTGAACAGCCATCGTAGCAACGCCGTTTCCAGAAGAAGGAATCCTAACCGGACACGAAAGCCCGACAATTACAAGTATGGAGACCGAATTTCTTCGGACAACCTTCAGTTTAGTGAGAGAACACCCATCCCATCGCCGACAAGAAGGACCAGAGTCAACCTGTTCCCGAAGAGAATACATTCCGGCACGACTGTCGCTCCTCTGGCTGACTATGAAACCACAGCATATCTTGATGACAGAACAACACTGCAGCCTCCTCGCCCTATTGTTGCACCGCCAACCAGAAGATATGGAGCAGGCTCTAGGTCGAAATTAGAAAGGCCGATCGTTTCGGAGGACTTGCTCCCTGACGATGAATTAACTGGTGACTACTCGGATGGTTCTGTTTACAGTGGAACTACTCCCACTGTGACGAAACGCCCATCTTTCCGTCTGGTTAGGCCCCGCCTCTCCAGAAGAAGATTCAAATCCAGTGGCAAGACTACCCCTGAAGACAATCACGAAATAGCCGCCGTAATCGCTGCTGGTGACGACATAGATCACAGGGAGGCAGGAGCAAGACGTAGGCTTTCTTTCCCCCGAAAACCTCACCACCATACTGAAGAAACAACAACTGAACAAAAGATTGTTTCACATAATGACGGCGGTGAGCCACTGCCGAGTAAGTCACTTTTAGAACGTGTTAAAAACAGGAAATCAAACGGAGAATCTCTACGAAAAAGATTCAACAATTCACAAGGAAAGGACCGGTATCACGATGGAAGTAGTGCAACTCCATCAAGAGTGTTTCCATCCTATAATCAGTTTGACGATGATGCGCTGTTCACCGATGAGGCAGTTCCAACAAGCGTCGAGCCAATCGTGAACGGTGGACACACAACAGGCAATCCTGCAGCATCAAAGCTGGCAATAACGGCACCGCCGTCTGTCGAGTTGCCTCGCGACAGCCGTAGGAGGAACCGTCCGTTCTCTCGAAGAACATCAGCCACCGTCGTCCGGCCGTCTCTGAACCGTGGTCACAAGGAGAAACACTCGGACGATCGGTCGACGAGGCCATCCTCCAGCCCGGCCGACCAACAGCCCGGCGAGAGTGTGACTCGGCCTGCGCGGTGGCCGGGTGTCATTCGCACCACGGTCTCGGCGCTCGACCAGACGCTCCCTTACGGTGTGAGGCCGCGGCCGTGGTCGGGTCGACCTAGCTGGCTCACCACGCCTTTGCCGGCCAGGCGTGGCGTCTCGCCAAGCACCACCGCTACCCCGGAGAGCTCGATTGTGGAGCCTGAGACCGACGTCGCAACCACCGAACTCCCACGTCGCGGCCGGTTCCCGCCGAGGTCGGGCGTCAGGCCGTCGCCGCTGTTCAGCCGCAGGAGGACGCAGGCGGAGCGGCCGGATCTGGTGCACAAGCCGACCGTGCCTGTGGCGCGTGCCACCACCTCATTGGGCGGCAGCCTGCTCTCCCGGCTGCGAGCCTCTCAGCGCGCGTCGGATACCCAGCTGCAGGCGAACACTGCTGCCTTCGAGTCCGACCTACGAACGACGCCCAGCTTGCGCGTGACGCCGCCTCCGTCGAACACCGTCACGTTCCGCCTCACACCGCCCACCTCCCGCCCTAGCATTGCCCCCGTGCGCTCCGACTACGCGCCAGAGGTGCGCCAGAACGGCTTCAGGTCGCTCATCGATCGCAATGACGCGTCCCACGGTCATTCGAGTGTCCGGCACGATCAGTCCGAGTCCACTCGTACTGCCGTTAAAAATAAAACCGCTCATTCACAGTCAGAGTCGCATTCACAGATTCACACCTCTGTGAAGAGCTCCATCGAAGTGGAGGAAGATCGCCACGCCAAATTACAAAAGCTGTTCAAGAATTACTTCGTTAGCACTAGTGGAACCGATAGGCCATCTGGTGACGTCGATGTCACGCCTGTGGTTGTTAAGAGCTTCGGCTCACATGTGTCCCGGGTAGGTGCAATACCAGTATCTCGAGACTCTGCTGAACAAGTCACCAGCGATCTGCAGGCGCCCGTATCTCGTTACACTACAACTTCCGGGCATTCCATCTTCTCCGAAGCGAACTTGGGCAAGGTCTCGTATGAACTGGAGGACAGAACGCCTGGCTTGTCAGCAACTCCCCACCCGCTCTCATACCTCCCAGAAACAGAGACGCCTCTCCCTTTCTCCTACATCACAAAGACAGTGACACCTCGTCCCTTCTCCTACCTCCCGGAGGCGACAACAACTATCTCGCCGTACACGTTCTCTGGTGACGGAAGCAGCACCCTGGAACAACCCGATACCCTGCACGTGACGAACTCGCCGGAACGGTACAGACTCCAGGCCCCGTCTCAGATCCGGCCCGGCTTCGACTCGAGGTCGACTGCCGAACAACAGCCCACCTCGAGCGACCTCATTGCAGAGCTGAAGCGGCGAATGAAAGCGGCGGTGCAGCAGTCTCAGCTGGCCGGCCGGGACGAGGCGACCGCCAGCACGCGCCACATCACGGCCAGACCTCGTGGCATCTTCGCGCGCACTGACGCGACCACCGGCCGGTCCCAGCTGTCCAAACCGGACGAGGCGGCGGGCGGGACGGAGTCGACTACCGCCTCTCCCGGCAGCCCGCTGACGCACACACAGTCGGCGTTCACCATCTCAGACGAGTCCGCCTGGAAGCTGGAGGCCGTCCTGCACGAGCTGGGCTCCTCCACCAGTCCCGAGTGGACGACGGCGCCGGCGTCGCCGGCCACCCTCACCACGGCCAGCCCGCTGAACCCGCTCGACGGGTTCCCCGTCAAGAACGAGGTGTTCTACGCGTTTGACGGCGACTCGACGTCTGCGGCCGAGCGTCGGCCAGAGAGCAGCTACGACGTCAACTTCTACAACACCATCGAGCTGGGCCGACACGCTGAGAGGCTGGCACACACGGACGACCAGTCGACGGCCGCCGTACAGCCGAGCGTGAGCGCCGTGGTGCCGATCGGCTCGGGCGGCGGGCGGGCCGTTGCCGTGTCCGCGCTGATGGTGTTGGTGACGTCACTCCTACGTCTGCTCACCGTGTAGATGGCGCAAACGTCGCGACAGTCAGCCGGCCCGGCGGTCTACCCGTGGTGCCAGCCATGCATGGCGAGAGTGCCAAAGGAACCATAGGCACCAGCGGATTCGGAGGGGAGGAGGGCGAGGTGTTGGAGGCACGTGGCGCCATAATAGGAGAACGTCGCTTCCCTGATCAGGGATCGACCACATCGGGAAAACCAAATTGCAAGCCCATCCCTTGATTTTCCCATCGGAAGGTACCCATGGAAAGACTCAATTGCGTCCTGACACCGAACGTTTCAGTGAAAGGCACTCCTCTGAAAGAAACTGGCTCACCGTTGGAAAATTATAATGTATCCCTGGAAGTCCTCCCGATCAGTGACACCTGCTCGGGGAAGTGGCACCCTTGGACGAGTGCCTCCCCCGTAAATGTCTGGATCAGCCAGAGATTACAGGGTGAAGCCCTGTGCCCTGGGCGCCGACGCCAGTGACCCGTCGGGGAGATGGTGCAGTGCATATGACGTGTCAATCGCTGGACTGAGCCTCGCGTCACCGGCCAGGACGCGCTAGAGGCTACTGACCGGAGGTCACTGTTCGGTGACCTTGGTCATTGTTGCACTTGCTGACTAGTGTCCTCGTGAGATTGATGCACAGCAATTTCGAAGGGCATATCTCTGGAATGCAATGTTCTTGTCGGGAGAAGTCGCTCTGTCACGCAGCACGTTAATTCTAGCGGGATCGACTCGGCATTGAAGGTCTGCAGATGATTTTGCCGCTTCGCGATCATTAGTGCAAATGGTGGAACCATTTATATCTAAAGTTTGATTCTTCGCATGTTGTGAATGGTTGTACTGTGCCCATTTGTGACGGGTACTACCCGGCAAAAACGGTTATGTAAAACGTGTTGCAAATTAAGTTACACTTCGAGCATTTACGAACAGTTCAAGCGCGCTAGAAGGGACGGTCTTAATCATAGGAATATTTATTTATTACGATGGCCAAGACGATCTTGGTTATGCATGCTTCCTTCAGAAGGTAGAATTAACTTTAGGTAGAATGAACTTTACGTAGCAATATGTAACATATGAAACCGTCCCCAGTTTGTATATATGGTCGTTTCCTACATGACTTGTCATTATCTGTTTCAACGAGTAGGCATCAAACCAACCAGAATCTGTAGCTGTACATACTGTATGACTGGTCATAATTAAGGGTGTGATATTTAAGTGACGTAGCAATAAACCGTTAGCTGCGCTCGTATCGTTTTAGTGCGGATAAGAGTGACAAAAAGTGAAGGCGGGTTGATGTAAAGCCTAGTTAACTGTCGTGAGTGTGGACTTCGTGCATTTTATGGAGCATTGTCACCCCGCTCCACACCCAATAATTCAACTTTACATGGGACCACTCCTTCCAATCGATTCACCCCTCCCCTCCCCCCCAATGCCTCAATGCGTTCCCACTCCAAATAATTTAAAGAAATCGACGCCCCTGGCTGTTGTAAGTGATCATAGTACTAGACAAAATGCCGGACTTCGGTATGAGTCATATAAAGCAGCTTGTTTTCCGCTCCCAACCAGAGTTAACTGGGTTAATCCCGGGTAAACTATGGTTTACTTTTTAGCATGCTGGCTTGTTGGCAATTTCCCATCCAGCCCTATAGTTTTTCACCCAGTCGCTGTACCGTGCTTCCGTGTCGCTGTATCGTTATTGCCCCACCGAATTTTCCCATTATTCTTGGTAATGGCTCCCATTTACCTCATCACGCTTTCCACTTTTGCAAATTTTCCCACCTAGCGATTATTCACTGAAATGCTTTAATGCAAACCCATTGAGGCAGAGAAGTGTCGTCAGAGGAGCAACCAAGATGTGAGGAGGGGGGAAGGAAGGTAAAAAAATACTCTTGAGCAAACGGGAATATCGTTGGCTCAATCTTCATCAATGCTTAGCTGAGCCGTTTACTTTATCCTAGAAGTGGGCGAGAGCCGCAAGTTAACAACTAGCTCCTCTCCATGGTCTATTCCGGGGAATTTGAGCTCGGCGGGGGGAGCCGGGATGTCCATTGGCAAATGCGGCATTGTTGCCGCCACGCAATTCGGATGGGAGGATGGAGAATGAGAAGGGTTTTTGTTCAATTCTTTCCATGCAACGCCATAGGTGTACTATTAAAGTTCACGGAGATTGGGAATGCCTCCCCGCCCCAATTCCCTGCGGTGGCGACGCCTATGAATCGGGGCCATCATCCGAGCCAATCAGACTCGAGGAGGCTTGTGATGATGCCAAAGCAATCGGGAGTGGTCACTAATTGGGTGGGCCACGCCAGTTGACATGCTCGATGGGCCCTGCTTCGTTCTGATCTCCAGTTCCCAGTAGCTGCACTATCAATGTGTTCCTTGCACCATTTGTGACGAACTATATTCGAGAAGGGAAGCATTTGAAGATTTTACGTGCTTTTATATTTGGCAGCCAGTGTACTGAACTGAGTAATTCCGGAGGGACTTCTCCTTATGCTCAAGGGAATTGGAGTCGGAGGTATTCTACGCTCATTCTACTGGAGTTGGAATGACTCCACTTCGTTGCAGAGGAATGGGAGTTTGCTCCATGTCTAACTCCCAAAGACTTGCAATGAAGCAGCAAGCGCATTGTAATTCAATTCAAAGCAGGGATAACCCCGAAACATACCATACATTACAAGCGTTTGACCGACAATCAGGCCGACAGAGGTTGCATTAGGTTAATACATATACGGACATCGGCTTAAATCCCTGGGGAAGGGGCTGGTGGAAACCCTCCGATTCGGAAAACTCTTCAGATTTGAACAGCTACACATTCGGTGAGTCTGCTTAAGACGATATTTCTCTCATAACTCGCTTTGAGATGTCGCGAAAATGTCTTATGGTGTAAAAGCTCGAAGGGAATTTCCTCTTGGAGAGCCATGGTCCCGTTCCCTCTCCCCCATCCCCTCGATCCGCCAGTGGGCACATGTGCATTGTGTGATAGCAGAACAATTTGATGCACGCGCGCCGTTCCCGGCCCGAATCCCGCCGCGTTGTCCCGGCCCTAAAATACAGACTACAATAATACCCGGCCACAGCCCGGCGCGTTGAACCGGCCCAAGCTCGGCGCGCGCCACGGGTCAGCTAAGAATCGGCCAGGGTGTGTGCCCCGGGCCGCCCAGGCATCGTTCGCGGAGAGCGCCTGACAAAGCCAGTCACCACAAACCACGCCTTACATAAACACTGGAATGTTACGTTTCTACTAAGGTATCCCTTATATGGGCCGGGATGATCTTGGTGGCTTGCCGAAAATTGCCTGCCCTCCCCTCCCAATCCGACCAGCTGTGTCCGGCATCGTGGATACGTGTGTTGCGTATTGGCTGTCGGTGGGCAATACGCATTTCATCTTTCGGAGCTGTACACATGGCCAGCAGCCAACTGGTGACGACCAGTGGTGCGCCCACACTGTGGACGAAACGGTCCACACCCAGGCCTCACCCATAGCAGTGTTAAATTTCCGTTCTTTCAGTACAAATTATCTGGCTCTCGACGGAAATTGCTAACCGTCTTTGACACTGGGTGTCACCCGCCCCGTGCAAAATTATTGGGTGTGCCCCTGGTGAAGACCCTTGTTGTGATTTTCCAGTTTTGCTCAAGTCATGAAATCAGGGGCTCACGTACCTGTCGATTAGCGGCCATTAGCGGCTGTTGACGGCTATTAGCGGCTGTCTGCCGACTGTTTCTGTGGCTTCGCTGCTGTCCGGCATGGTACGAAGCAGAGAAAACATTCCCAGTTAGACCCACGTACAAGTATTTCTTCTTTATTGTTCTCGCACACTATCAAAACCACTTGAGTAAGCATGCACTTGGAATGTACTGAACGCAGGTCATTGCACATGATCGCACTGAACAGTAGCAGGTTAGTCGCATGCTCGTCTACAACATGCACGAGGCTGTGCTTTGGGCATTCCAGGCGTGAACACCAAAACAATTATCACTGGAGATTGGCCAATGGTGCTTGCTTGTTGACATTTCGATATACTTGGTACTCCAAGTATATCGTTACTCCAAGTGGGCGTTAATCAGCGTGGAATTTCACCCACCACTGTGATCTAGATTTATACAAATAATGCGCGTTTTTTACATAATTTCCAATGTGAAGCTCTATGTAATTATATTATGCCTCGTCCTCGATATTCTCGTCATACCCTCAAATTACGCAATTCAAGTGCAAACGCGGTACAGCAAGTAATCACTGCGTACATAACTTGAACACATCTACCATATAGGGAGAGTTGCCACTGTACGATAGGTGAACATGAGACCGGGACACTTTTTGCACTGCTGTTCCGCTTTCCTAACTGCAGGAGCCGCGACTTTAACCAATTGATGCTGACGACCGCATATGTATGCATCGCTATCAATAAAACGATGTATTATGGGTCGTGGAACTATGGCTTAAATGACTGCGATGTACTTGCTTTGACCTCGACAATTCGTAGCCGACACAAGATTTGGAACTGTCTGAAGTTTAACCACAGTCAGTTAATACTTCTTTACCGGAATAATGATCCCAGTATGATTTCAACTGATCTCGTGAACACATTGTGCATCTTGAGTATACTTTTTTAAACGTTCATTCATTCCGTTTGAAAACTTCATTTCACACGAACAAGTTTGCAAAGACAAACATACGTGTAAAAATGCACGCACATGCACTCACTTATACGCAAGCAGAGTTACTTGAAAAATACACAGATAATGCATGTAATGCCCTGGCCATGTTAACGTAGCACAAGAATTATAACTACGAAACGTATCATAATATCACGTGACAAACATGTGGATCTTATTTTTTTATTATTGATTGTTTTTGTGTGAACTGTTTTGTAGCAATAACAACGCTGACTTTTTAATCCCGACGCTGAGTTTTAACCCTCGCCAGCAATCAGAAGTCATAACAAACTTATGGAGTTGGTCGCCTCAAGGAACATTTTCCCGCTTCTTCTCTGGGTACCGGTACACGTGGTACGGCACAAGTCCCGGAAGCACGTAGGGCTGGGCCTGGTACGGGTAGTATGGGCTGCGTACGGCCGCGTAAGGCGCCGGCACGAACTGGGCGAAGGTGGCGTAGGGTAGCACCACCGAGTACTGTGGCTGAAGGGGACGGAAGAAGGGTCGCACGGGGTCGGTGGCGATCACCACGTTGTCGCTGGCGCCACCTGTCGCCGACCGCAGCGCCACCTGCTCCTCGACTGGAGCGCCCAGCTTCCGTTGCCCTGCCGGCCCCTCTGCGTCCCCGACCGCCGACACCTCGTTCTCGGCCAATAACTCCCCGCCCTCGGCAGAGAGCTCGGGTGCGACGACGGGCCTCGGTTCCTCAAACGTCGGCGCCATCGCCTCCAACATCACCTCCTCCCGCGCCGACATCTCGGCTGCCTCCAGTGGCGTAGCGTCGGCCTCCTGCGACACTTCCTCCTCCTGGTCCGGCAGCAGCTCCGCCTTCTCCGTCTGCTCCAGCGTGTAGCCGGAGCCTTCCGTCAGCTGGCCGAGCTGCTCCTCGGCCTGCCGCCGACTCACCACAGGGACGGCGGCGGCAGGGTCCACCACGCGGTAGCCGAACGCGTCCGACACGTACGAGACGAGCACAGGCGCGCCGCCGGCCGCGCGGTGGCCGTACTGGCC
Organism: Ashinkailepas kermadecensis; assembly: GCA_034440615.1. NCBI lineage: Eukaryota > Metazoa > Arthropoda > Thecostraca > Neolepadidae > Ashinkailepas > Ashinkailepas kermadecensis. The sequence goes on along the minus strand of JAOTOM010004299.1, from coordinate 110,953 downwards.
CGAGACGACGCCGTCGTCGTCGCGCTCCTCGTGCCGGTACAGCACGTTGCCGCCGGAGCTCGAGCGGAAGCCGAACTTGAAGGCGCCCGTGTCGGGGTCGAGCTGGACGTGCGGCGGCTGCGGGTCGCCGGCGGACAGAACGACGTCCGGGTCAGCCTCCAGCCGGACCTCGGCGGGATCCCTGCGGCGGCACGGTCGCGCCGGTTACCAGGGGCCATGGAGAGTAACAGCGAGGTGGTGGTGTTGATGTAGAACCTTTTGGTCGGATCGATTGTTCGAGCAAATACAGGGACTGCAACCGCCGCTTTAGTCTGCAAACGACGGTGGGCGGATTTTAATCTCTCTTGGGGTTTTCCCGATTGCTTTCAAACCACTGCATGCAGTCTCACTAAATGTTGGGTATTTATAAAACAGATGGTTTAAAATCTTGTGATGCAATTTCCTTCGGGTCGTGTCAGGTTGCGGGATTAACGTAAATAGATCACTGTTTGACGCATCGTGTTTATTCCTACAAATGAAGATATGAAATATGGAATATGACCATTTTAGCCTTCATGATCCAAAGGGGCAAGAACCGCAATTCAATTTGCATGGTGATAAATTATATATGGTCACTGCATGGTACCAGAAGAGATCATGTCCTGTCTCGGCATTTGGTTCGGAAGTCTTAGTTCTGCTTCAATTGCTTCAGATGATTTTATAAGTGCTTTTGAAAGTGTACTTTGCTGAGAAGGTTTCTCTATTCTCTAAATCGAGCGAACGCCTTTCTTTGCTGTTTAACTTAGTTCAAAAAGATACTGTTGATATCACCACGTTGAAAGATAATATTGGAAAAAAATAATGGACAAGGTGACGAATGTTCCTTTTGCTTGCTTACATTTCGATATGTCGATGTCAGTGTCGATACACGACAATGGATTTGAACAGCGTGCTCCTGAGTCCTGTGCCCCTCGCTACCGGTCCGACTTAGGTGAAGACTGCACACCTGCTGCACTACTTTTCGTCATCATTGAAAACCCTCGCGTAAATTGTCGTACCTCTCGCCACCGATGCTTTGCTGATATACCCCAATAGCGCAAGCGCAATTGTCACGCAATAAGTATTCACTGGGTAAACGATGTATACAAAGGCACCATCACTGAGACTGGAAGCTGCTGCCGGCCAATGGCGAATGACTGACCGATAGACCGATTTAAAAATCAACCTTCCATGCCACATGTACCACCTGTATTTCATAAATATTGACATGCAAATTTCCTAACATTACAAATAGTTGCCTGGGCTGACACTAACGGGTGTTGTGATGGAACTACCTACTTCTCCAGTTAGACTAGGGTAATGCTGTAAACTTCGCCCATGGTGCTTTTTGTTCCAAAACAGCCATATTAAAAGGGTGAACATTACTTCGCTGGAAATCCCAGGTATCGCCTGAGTTCGATATTGATATGAAACATGAGCGATGAGATAGACACATTATTAGCGAATACATTGCGCTGCGATCTGGTGGCATGCTTTTGACGCCTCTCTCACAACATGTGATTTTATTCTCAATTGGACATGCTGTCCTATGGCAGCGCAAGCTTGGACGGTCACTACATGACCAATGACCGAAATCTGCCTGCCACGATCATCTTTCCTTGGTAACCACACAAATGAAGCTAGCACAGGTACCGCTGTTTAAAGCTTTGAATGCCATTGCCATGCCAAGCTTTGCCTATTTCCTAATGGCCAGGCAATTGGTCAACTGAGTCTGGTGTCTAAGACCTTGGCGGTGTCAGCAGTTGGCCACGCTACACGACTCAGCTGACAAACAACTTACTCAATTGTCTGCAGGAGCTCGAGGTCTAATTCGAGTGGTTCCTCCTCAGCACGCTCAGCATCGTCGAGGATGCCGCGCCGGCGGTGCTTCTCCTGCTGGCTGACGGGGCTGTACCGCTGACCGTCGCCGAGCACTCGGTAGCCGTTGGCGTCCGCCACATAGTTGACCGTCTGCGGGCGACACGCCCAGGTCAGCGGCGACGAGGCGACGCCGCTCCGGTCGGCCCTGCGCCGTCTGGGCCGCGCCGCCCCCAGCCGCGCACACGGCGGTAACGCGGCCGAGCCGACCGGCCCGCGGCGGCCGTCGGCGGCGAACGGGTGTCGCAGGGTACATGCGGGCTGCAGTGCGGGGTTGACGGGCACGTCGCCCGACGCTCCCGCGACACCGTGACGATGTTTACGACCGGCCGCCCGCATAACGGACGGTGTGAGCGCATGCGCGCGGTGGGGTCGTCCACAGCACGCCGGCCGCCCTGCACGCGACCCGCGTCGTCGGAGTGAACACCGGCCAGGATCTGCGCCAGGTAGTCCGGCTCGCAAGTGAATGGGACAAGCGAAGCCGGCCGATTCGTCCGTTGATATGAGTTGTGTATTGTGTGTCAGCCGTATATAGACCACCACCTGAATGGGCTATGTTGGGCTGCTATTGTAGGGAGCTGTCGGACCTGCGCACCATCACAAGGCTCACAAATACGCGCACTGATATTGCCAGCCTGCACCGACTTGGTGATAATAACCGACGGAGTGCACACTGTTTCCTCCAATCGACTCCAGCGGGAACATTTCCTAGATGTTTCTTGCGTACTTCTAAGGAGCCATTTTGCTCCACTGTTATGCCTCCCTTGCGGAAATATTTGTGTCCTACCCGATTGACAAGAGAGAGAGAGAGAGAGAGAGAGAGAGAGAGAGAGAGAGAGAGAGAGAGAGAGAGAGAGAGAGAGAGAGAGAGAGAGAGAGAGAGAGAGAGAGAGAGAGAGAGAGAGAGAGAGAGAGGGAGAGAGAGAGGGAGGGGAGAGGGAGAGGGAGAGGGAGAGGGAGAGGGAGAGGGAGAGGGAGGGGAGAGGGAGAGGGAGAGGAGAGGGAGAGGGAGAGGGAGAGGGAGAGGGAGAGGGAGAGGGAGAGGGAGAGGGAGAGGGAGAGGGAGAGGGAGAGGGAGAGGGAGAGGGAGAGGGAGAGGGAGAGGGAGAGGGAGAGGGAGGGAGAGGGAGAGGGAGAGGGAGAGGGAGAGGGAGGGAGAGGAGAGGGAGAGGAGAGGGAGAGGGAGAGGGAGAGGGAGAGAGAGAGAGAGAGAGAGAGAGAGAGAGAGAGAGAGAGAGAGAGAGAGAGAGAGAGAGAGAGAGAGAGAGAGAGAGAGAGAGAGTTATCAGTCGATGTGCATTAAATTACTAAGTTATCATTCAGGACTCCAACGCTCTCCAGATCGCTGGGATGCCGAACGTTGTACATATGGTGTGATGTTAGTGTTGCCTGGGAAGTGATGAGCTGGTGATTGTTTCCTGAGGGATGTGGTGTTCGCATGAAGACTAGACTCATAAAGAGAAGCGGCACGTAAGTACAGGGTCGGGTGAGGAGTGGTGAATAAGTGGAACACACCCGGCGAAGAATATAATTGCTACATTCCGAGATCGGTGGAATGCGGAAAACAGGGAGGACGGCTTCCCTATTTCATACAATTGCAATATTTCGCTTTCTTTGTCTTTATATCCATCTGAGATGCATTATGTACCAAAGTGGCGCATTGAAGTTGCTTGAACCGTTATCATTGGACTTCTTTCCGAGGACGGTCCGTGTTGATGCAGTGAGAGTGAGTTAGTTCAGTGGGGCTTGAGGTACGGACTTGACACAACAGTTCAGACGAGCGCTGTGGTAGCTCCGTCGGTATTTAGCTGATCTGGTCAGTGTCATTCTCACAGCTAACCATCACCGCCGGCTGACCCAGCCAATGCCGCCCGCAGCTGACCTGAGCCCAAGCGAACCTAATCTTCTAGCTGTAGCTGACCCAACCACCACTTAAGCCGAACTTATCACTGCAGCTGACCTGACCATCATCCAGGCTGGCCTGGCTGGCCTGACCTGATTACCGCCCTCAGCTGATCCGACTACTGCTCCAGTTAACCTGACCTGACAAAGTTGTCAGGTTAGGTCAATTGAGATAGTTTTATATCAGTTACCTAGTCCAATCATCAGTCCAGCTGACTTGAACACTGCCCAAGCTCATCGAACCTGACCAATTTCCCAGCTGACCTGATCTGACCTGACCATGTTCCCAGCTAACCTAACCTAACATGACCTGACCTGGCCGCCTCTACAACTGACCTAACCTAGCCTGACTCGACTCCCAGCTGACCTGATCGGTGCCGTCCGGAAGTGCGAAGCCGTGCTGGCCGTACACCACGCCGTCGCTCTGTTTGTACTCGTGCCTGAAGTTGTACCCGCCAGTGTCGCCGCGGCGGCCTGACTGGTACCCGTACTGGTACGAACCTGCAGCACCGCAATGTTTCGCTATCAACAGCAGCCAAAAACGTAGCCATAGCTCTTAGAGCTCGAACATTTCACTGACGAAAAGTTAGTCCCAATTTAATTTGTTTTCTCATCCCAGTGCAATTAATCAATATCACAAGTCTTAATTCACTCAAATAGTTTGTTTTTGGATACCGGGGCTGCGAATCGAAAGAACATTTGGAACATCTTACATACGAATTAAACGCATATATGTAGAATCTATTTATTGCACGGAAGATACCTCGTCCAACTTGCATTCATCCTAAGAAATCTTGGTAGACTACCATACGATTGGTGACTTTGTTCCATGCAATATTTGTTAAGACTTCCTGCCAATCTAGTCTAGTGTCTAGCCTTTATTCTGGTGTCGGCATCGCCGTGACGTGGGTGACGTCCACCAGAACAGGTGAACTCGTACCGTCCTCGTTGTTTATCCTGTAGTTGAGTCGTTGGTCTGCGTCGGCTTCAACCAGAATTACTTCCTTTCTTTCCTGGTTCTCGAACGAGAAACTGTTTCCGTCAACTTGGGCACCACCCTCGCCCTCCCCCTGGACGGGGGAGAGGAGGGAGGCCGCACACACTACCAGATAAAATATCTGCCGAGAAAGCAACAGATCGTCACGATCACGCCACGCAGGACAGTTCACACCTGAAATGTTACACGTCCAAGGTCCGCGGTCCAGGTCCACGGCGGTACCTGCAGACGCCATCAAGTCGACATCCACGGCGATACATGCAGACGCCATCAAGTCGGCCTCCTAAACATTACTGAACCAAGAAAGGGCCAGCCGACCCGCATCACACGCCAAGAGAGGGTTAGCCGACGCACACTGTTGCTGGTCTAACCGCTGCACGTTATCGCCGGACATAGAGTCAGCATCAAATGCAGCCAGGCTGTCTCCTACCAGCTGGTGCGCTATAGATGCCGTCGACAACCAGGTCGTCTACTGTCAGCCGGTGCTCTGTAGGTGGTCCAGCCGACGCTCTGCTGGCGTCCATTGAGCTTCAGACATCGCCACGCCTGAGTTAACCGACTCCTGACTAACCGCTCACTAGACTTGCTATGGTAAAATAAATGCTTCCCAGTATGGGGCCGAGCCGTGTACAAGAGGGATAATCTCTCAAGAACTTTGCAAAGACTAGTCACGGTATGTTTGATCATTGAAGGCCAAAAAGTCGCACTCTCAATAAGGCGAGAACGCTGCATTTTGTCTCGGTGAGGATCGATCGAATACGCAATTAACTTATATTTCAAACATGAAATTTATTTCCCAAGCGCAAGTTAGCTCATGGTTGGGCAGCGGTGATCAATGCTCTTTTCACGAGTTACATATGCGAAGTAAATTCAGCTATCCCAGCAATGTAACAATGTATGGTCGCTCAGTAACATCAGTCGTAGCGTCACTGAACTTCGCTGTCATTGTCGTTGTTTGGAAATCTTGTTTTGCGGTTGTTTGCCATGTGAGGTACGATACACTAATGTCTTCTTCGGGACTGTGAGTGCAGAACGCGCTCTTTACCTAGCGATAATCTCAATAATCAGCCAGTATCGGTGCCTGCTCAGGTAAGAGCGAATGAATCTGCCCGTCTGGCCTATGGACTGTCAGATTAGTAGACCGTATCTGCGCCGCCA